>CM069452.1:18967710-19401429 GCA_035610835.1 Ophiura sarsii | reverse complement strand
CCCCCCCCCCCCCCCCCACCCAAGTATGCCAGAGGGCACTCGGGTGTGGAAGAGGAAGGTGGGGTGGGGCCCAGTGGGGTGGGGATGGCAGTAAGGACGGATGGAGGGGAGGTCAGGGAAAGGGACAATGAGTAGGTAGAAGCCTATCTTTTTTCCCTTTATTAACATGTTTTTAGTCATTAAAGTTTCTTTGACCTTAGGAGGGGGCACTGTGGTGTAACCCAAATTGCAACAGGGCAGGGATCAGAACCATAATACCATAAGGAAATACTCTCATGCATCATATTAATGTATACAGGCTTTTTTGTTGTTGCTCAAATTGTGATGTGAATAAATATTCAACTTTCTATATAAATACTGTGCTACAAAAAATATGCATGTATTAATTCCAGACAGACTCTCTTTTCTGCTATCAGCAGATGTCTAGTACTTTCTTTGTTTCTAATTTGGCCGTGATCAATGAAGCATTTCGTGAATATAAACAATGGCAATTAAAAACTACCATCTATTTGAAGCTATTTAAACAAATCATTACTAACAAATTATTATTTATTTGCATTCTGAGTGAGATGAGAAATGAGATTGAGGTGTAACCAAAAGGGGATAGTCCCAGACTTTGCTGAAAGTGAAAGTGATGATGAAGTTGAAATATCCACTCTATATAAAATTTAAAGATGATCGAAAAAAAATTCCCAGTCATTTTTCCACTACCTAAATGACATCCCAATACTTCAAATTAATAAATAAATTCCAAATATGTAATTTTGCCATTGGCGTCGCCTCCGGAACAAAGACCGGCACCAGTCTCCTCCATAAAAAATGATGATGATCCCACTCAGACGGTATAGGCGCGTCCGAACATCCATCCTCCCTCCCGATCATCAGTCTGCTGAAGATTTTTACTCACCTTTTTCTATCTCCGCAAGCGCTGGTCCGATAAATTCCTCAGAAATAGGTTCGCCTACCGCGATCACAAGATAATGGCTAAGTTCTTTCGGAAAATCTCCAGAAAGCGATCCCAAGTCAGATTCTTCAGAGTTCGCCATCTCTGCTCAATAGGTTTTTGCGTAGACGTATCTCGCTTCGTATGTTTTCTCTATGGTTTGACAGCAGAGTGATTTTCGGTACCGCTGTGTAGATGTACACGGCACACAGAGGCTGAATGAAAACACACACAGCCGCTGTGTCGGGGATTCCAGGACCGTGCGAGAAACGTGGGTTGGGCTATGAGCTCATTAAAATAGTTATTTATTCACTGAATCTATTATTCAGTAAAATATAATATTTTGTTGCAAAACGTTCATTGATTTAGATAAAAATTGATTTCAATTAATTATTTTAACAGTAAATATGTATATATCAAACCTCGAAGTGGTTTAAAGATGTTTAAAATAGACTCTTTATATAAAAAGTATTTATGAATGTCTGTGTAAAAAACAATACTCATGCATACGTGTATGACATCATAGGCATAAAATGAGTATGTTTACAAGCTTGCATTTAATTGGATAATGTAGTTTAAAGGGACAACAATGTTACAGATAATAACAAGTTTCAAATAGTCTCAAAGGAAAGTTTAAAGAATGAGGAATGTCCATTGACATAATTACATTCTATGATTGCTGTAAAAATTCTCAAACTAGTAAGTAATGACTAATTTGCATTCAAAACATGAACCCCTGTGATTATTATTCGCCCAATCACAAGTGTCGTTTAATATACTGAATACATTTAATTGGTGGGTCATCGAGGCCATTTTTCGCACTTTTCGACTGCTGCGAAATATTGCAGAAGGCAGACGGGTACAAGTTGTAGGCCTACATAAATTGAATCACTTTATTATCAAAGCCACGAACAACCGAGAATACTGACAAAGATATAAATTCCGTAAGTCTTTTCCATTTGTCGAAATCAACCAGCTTTCGCGGATTTTTACTTAAACACTAAAACAGATAAACAGTTCAGGAAATGGTTGCAAAATTCGGAACCCTTTTATTTAATTTTAAAACGTTATTTATATCACAAGGCGGTAAAGGCAGATGGTCTTCAGTATTGTTCTGACAGAAGTTTGATGGGGATTATCCCGGGGATTATCCTCTCGAGCACTTATCCTATCATCAAGTACATCCAACAATAAATACATTTGATACACAGACGGTGCCGCCATATCGATGTACATGATGACTGATGTGTACAGTACAGTACAGTCAATGCAAAACAGCACGGATTGATCAATGAACTTTGTATTTTTGGTAGTGCAAGGGAGAGAGGCGGGCGTTACTTGTTTGGAAGGGGGATCGGGAGGGGATTGGCCTCTTGACTCTGCAATCATGGACGAAATTTTGAGGAATTCAATTCAAATTGTTTACAAATAAATTATTACAACAAATTAGTATTCATTAAATATGATATTATTTGATTACTTTGTACTTTCCCAAACTTTCAAGTTTAAAGTGCGTTGGCGGCGGTCAAGGCACGCGTGTGAATTTGTATTGATAGGTATACCGATTGAACTTATAATCGATGTCATGTCAAGGAGGGAGATAACGTTGATAGGATAATCGTCTGTCGTCGATAAAGTCGATAGGTGAGGAGCTTGATAGATAATCTTCTGTCATAACAATACCGAGGAGTTGCTAAACAATACTGAAGACCATCTGCCTTTACCGCCTTGTTTTATATCGTATCTATCTATATTCTATATTCGTCCCAATATAGTGACCTGTCCTAGGTAGCTGGCTACCTAGGGTCACAAAACTCCCTATTGACTGTTCACGTCGCGAAATTCACATTGAGTGTCAGCACTGCCGATTTTTCACCTCAATATTTTCCCCAAAATGAGGATGCTTGATCAAAATTAATTAACTCAATGTATTTACTAAGAGTTCTAGGAACAACATGTGAGTGCATTTTGATTGATTTAAATTATATTTGATGTGAAAATCTTGAATTAAAAATGTGATTTTCGCGACGTCGTGTGTCTACTATATAGAGGGTGTTGTGGCTATAGTATAGTGAAGCATGAACGATAGTATAGCCACATTGGGTCTAATTCTATATCTATAGAATACTTGGCAGAACAAGTTGGCAATCCTGTTAAATTGATAGAAGGAATAAACCATATACTTCATAAATTTAACTATTGAATGACGGTCAATGAATAAGCCTTTTCGCCAATCGAAAAAAATCCATTGATTTTCCTTTTCTTGTGCATTGTGGGATAGAAAAGGGGCATTCCCACAATGCAACAGAATAGGATAATCAGGAACCTCAGTAAGGGCCGCGGAAGGATGAAAGGAAATTATTATATGCCGACACTTTGGAACCCGGCAGTATATTTTAACGGAATAAATCTTATTGAAAACTGGAAACCATCGCAAACCATAGCTCATTCTTACGCTGCCCTTACTTGGATCTATAATCAATTCAATGGCTTTTTACCGATTCACGATAAAACTTATTCATGAAGTATGTATACAGAATTACAGATACGGTTTATTCCGTCAGATCAATTTAAAGGTAGATGTTCTGATTGCTGGTCCGATTTTCAACTTGATGTTTTCTATTTTACATGAAACTGAAAGGTCTTCCTTAAAATTGTCACATTCCAAAGTTTGAGTTGCATAACTCCAATGGTTCTAATTTTAGATTAACAAGGTCACAATAATGATATTGTTGCCCGAGTTGCCCATTGATAGGGTTGTCCAGTTTCGTATTTTCGAGCGGCGCCCTTCACTGTATACCAAAATGTTGACAGGTGTTGCTACGTCATCTGGCCCAAATACGGCGACACTCGCGGGAGCGGACGAGGCCTGGTTTCAAATAAAGGTAAGTTGAATATTTTGTACTTTCTAGTCGAAATACGTTCATATTTAATATCAAAAACCCTTCCGAGAGACAATTAAACAAATCTTATTCCAGAATATCGTTGATGTAATAGAGTATTTTGATCGTAAATCGGGCGTGCTAAACCAGTCGTAACCTTTCCGAATTTGACATCTATATTACGAATCAATTTTTCAAATATCTTTTTACTACCTGTATGGAATGACCAAGAAAAGAGGTTGTTTCATCCTGATAAGTATTTAACTTAAAGATGTCCATCGTTTTGTCTAAACTTGAACCGTAGCTAACCGGTTTGACGAAAAAATTCGTCTGATCCACTATCCACATGTGTTACCCGATCCATGCGTCTCATTTCTGTGTTGGGCGAAATGGATTGGCGCATGTTTGCCGGCAAAACGGTATTGCCGTGTTGATGAATCTGTTGATCAGGAGCACATGCTTTCAGGATGGCGCCGTCAGGATTTTTAAATTTTATTTGGGCGAGGGGTTGGGGAACGGAAGAGGGGACCCGGGGAGGTGGAAGGGGGTCTGGGAAGGTGTAAAAGCCCAACAAATACTTAGAATTTGTTTTTAAAAATCTTCCAATTATTTTTTAATATTTTTTTTATTTTTTATTTTAAAACTATTGTAGGATTTATGTTTGGGATAGGGGAAAGGGAGGTGGGGGAGGGGTTAGAGCCCAAACATGCCCCCCCCCCCCCCCCATTTCAAGTCATTGCCCCCCCCCCCCCCCCCCCCCCCCCCAATGAAAAAGTCTAGTTGCGCCACTGCATGGGATCACACTGGTTTGGGATAGCCTAATTACACATAAGGCTTCAAGAAGGGTAGAGATATAAACTTTGATATTTAGACATTAAAACAACCCTTTTTTCTATGGATGGAGTGGTAGGGGAGAAGGGGAAAAGGAAGAGGCCAAATTGATTTGAAATACTTCTGATTTTTTAAAAATTGGAATAGCAGAATGAAGAAGGAATCATTTCTTTAGAATAGAAGGGGAGAAAAAGCAAGCTAACACAAGACTACAGAAGAATAACACTGAACATAAGTTTCAAATAGAAGCACTACTTGTTATTTATTACCAGTTTACAAATAACTTTGTGTAACATTATACATTGTACTGTTTTAAATTATACATAGACTACTTGTTTATTTCACTATTCAATATGCCAATGCTTGCTGTTTAAGACAGGTTTGCTTATCAATAATTAAAAAAACCCTTGAAGAAACTTCCTCCATTTTGTGAAATGGGCCTGAAATCAGTAGTAAATCCAAAAAAGTAGTAAATCCAAAAAAGTAGTAAATCCAAGTAAAGTAGTTGATCTGTATTCTTTTCATTTGCAGAACATTCAAACTGATTTGGTCATGGCTGAGCTTTGGTTTCTTCACAGGCAGACATGGATGACTTGATTCTTCCACCGTTCGCCACATTGTGTCAAAGATTTTCATTTCATTATATAATAAAACAAAAAGACTATGAATGTGCAAAGAGACTAGAGAGAATGTTATAATAAATTGTAAATATATTTTTAAGATTTTACTGTACAATGTACTTGTAAACTACGGTATTACGTATTAGTAAATAGCAAGGTTTGGTTTGGGAGTCTTTTGGGCTACTTTGGGCTAAAACAATATTGAGCCCTTTTGGGCTAAAAATGGTTTATCATTAAACATGGCATATATAATGAATCAAAGTGTTTGCATTGAAACGCTGTTATAAAAACCATAAATTTTACAGCACATTTTGCTCCATAACTTCACTTATACTTAACCTAGTGAACTCATCAAGCACTCATTTTAAAGGGGATAACATGATCTTTCCATCAATACTAATAACATTTAAATTCAACATTTAAAAAGAAATTATGAGCATCCCTACCATTGAGTAGTACACAAACTGGCTGTTCATAGTCCGGACGGCACGCTTTACAGCGTGGGACTCCAGAAACCAAAACATCAACAAAAGCGTGGGGGTTAGAATATTTCTCATATAAAGGGTGTAGATAAAAGAAAAAAGGGTGGGGGTTAAACAAACCACATAGTAGTTTAATTCATTTTGAAAGAAATTGTAAAAAATTGGACATTTGCCACCAATTTCAGCGCATTATTTCAACCAAGTTTCAACATTTTCTGACGAACTTTTGGTACGAACAGCCCGTCTCCCATGAATCATATCGTAAATTCTGCTCTATTCTGCCATATTTCAAAGCCAGCTTTTAATTTGTTATGTTGGTACCACCCAAAATATTAACTGTTGTGCCCTAGAATTATTTATTTTGATGATGGAAATGTGCCAAAAGTAGGTAATATTTTGATTTCTCAACTTCCGAATTCGGAAGCATTACACTAGTTTAGCTTAATGATACATTGCATGCATGACGCAAATTTGATGGACCCCTATAAAAAAGCTCTTGGGATCCAAAATGTCCATTTTTGGGTATAAAGGGTGGGATTGAACATTCACAAATAAAAAGGGTGGCTCTGTAAAAAGGGTGGGGGTAAAATAAAAAGGGTGGGGTCTGACCCCTGTCCGGACAGTGCTGTTGGTTAACCACCTTTAGCAGTAATTCACCACATTTTAGCCTATAATTTCTAAGTAGAACATTTCTGGCCCCTGAGATTTTACAGACATAATGCATGGACTAGTTTTTAAAATGAACAGAAGAGTAATAAAAAGCTCTCCTGGAGTTTTTAAGGGGGGCATAAGAAGAGCAGTGACAAAGAAAGTGACTGAGGATTGATCAGATTTTAGGGGAGCTTTAAACTACTCTCCTAGAGTAATTAAGGGAGGCGATTAAGGAGAGCAATGCTCTGTTGCGCCTTATAACTCATTCCCTGATAATGAGAAAAATATGGGGATTCTTCTGATATCAAAATATCTTGATGTGAAAAAAAAAATCATAGCCCCAAAAAAGTGATCGGAACATTCTTTCAGGTTATTATTTATTTTTAATTAAAAGTTTATTGTTTGGGAATACCCTACACTGAATAGGTAGGCTTCGGGATTTTCTGTGATTTTTTAAGGTGAAAACCGTGGGCAGTGTTTGTGAATACCGTGATTTACAGTGATTATTGAGATTTCGAGAAAAAACCGCGCAAAATTTCGTGATTTACGGAGTAGGTCGTATTTTTAGGCATTCGAAAAAGCCACCGTAACAATTTCCAGCGGCCTAGCCTGCCTTTCTGCCTTGTTTTGATGTACACGTTTCATTAGAAATATCGAATAAAAGTAGTCATAAAACCTATATTTTTCGTACTAAATGCAGACAAAATGTTTTGTACAATGTTGAAATTAATAATTCAGTTGCAACCTTTTGTACAAATATAGCCCCCCGCCCCCCAAAAAAATTAATGTTTTTCATATTACGTTTTTTAATTAACCGCGCATGGTTTGATTTTTTTAACGTTGCGTTGAAGCGAAGGTTTTATTAGGAATAAATATGTGAAAGTATTAATATAACTTAATATTCCTTACTAAATGCAGCAAAAATTGTTTTATACAGTGTTTAAATTAGTATAAATGCTGCTGTTGTTCAACATTTTGGAAAACATATTCAACAGAACAAGATTTTAATATTTGCTCACACTATTTTTTAGATCAATGAATGTTGTCGTCGTCGAAAGAAATGGGAACCATCGGGGATGTCTTTTTCGTAATGGCGGACGAAACGTATGACCACGTGTATTTTCAATACGATTTATGTCTCTGTGACCCCCGGCATCGGTAGGCTCACTGCCTTTAGCCATTGTAAGCTATTGTAATCCCTGACAATGCGATGTTGTTTGATGTTGATACGGCCGATCAATGACATAGAAACAAGTATCATTTTCTGTGTCCTTAGAAAGCCGCTTGTAAAGGGTTTAGGATCAATAATCACCCATTGAATTAGCTTGGCCCTGGATTAACTTTTTGTCAACTAACAACCTTTCTGAAGAGATTGGCGTATGTAAACAATCTCTACATTCTTTTGAAGTTGGGTTTGAAGTAGGCCTACCTATTTCTTTAGAAGAAGACGGTCTTGTTTATCTCATTCAAATAAATTCAATATTATAAATCATCTGTCAATTGAACTTCAACGCGTCGTGTCAAGTAGGCCTAGAGATGAATATTATGCACTGTACACAATTGTGCGTCGATATCGTCTTGAAAGGAAATTATTTCAATAGGAATTCGTAACATTTGATTTTTGTTATTAAATAAACTGTAAAAATCGGCTTGTCGGACATTTACCCCGGCTGAAATAGCAATTCCGCGATTTCACGGTACAATTTACAAAATCCGTGATTTAGCATGAACACCGTGAATTATGCTGTGAATACAGTGATCACAGCAAATCCCGAACATTATGAATAGGATAAAGTGTAACAACCAGGTGTGGCGTATTATTAGTTGGGGAAATCCCCTTGATGTAAACATTAATATGCCATAAAAACAATAGCAACATAATATATTACATGTTTGATTTATCAATTCCAAACTAAATGATAAAATTACAATAATAAAAAACAATGATTGAATAGCCATCTTTGATCACCCCTGCAGTGCAGTGTGTCAATGCACATCAAAATAATTAATAATATCAAATATTTAATAATATCAAATAATTAAAAGTCACCTCGTCCCATTTTTTATACCTCCATCAGGAAACTCAACATGATTGTGAAGGGCCTTATGGGAGGCGCAATGACCCACACAGATGTATCCATGGGTAGTTAGCCAGCAGATAACCCTGCAGAAGATTTTGGTTATCCGCCACAATTTGTTGTTATCCACAATTGTTTCAGTTGTTTGAGCATCAAAATCTTGGTTATCGGTCGGATAATCAATAAGAAAAAAATGGTATATCTGTCAGGAAATTTGGTCATTTCGGGTGCACAGATTACCACTATTTCTATCGCTGCCGAAAACAGAAACTGTATACCTTGGTTAAATATAAATAGCTCAACCTATTTTAAAGAAATACTGGCTTGAATTTGGATCGCCCTATTCATGGAATTCCTGATGCAGTAAAATAATGATGCCGACTGTCTATTGCTAGTTTTTTCATAGCTAGCCCTGGCCGCGCATGTTTTCTTCTGGAAGATTTAAACTATGACCCTCCATGAATTGCCCTATTGAAAGCATGTGGTACAATGGCACAGTTGAATATGATGATTGATGACTAGACTGGGTCCCCGCGTCCTTCTAATGGCCGCGATCTTTAAAAATGGCGGACCAAAAAAGGGACTGGGAAAATCCACCTTCACCAAGCTCTTCTCCGTTGATTTCTTGGTAAACACAAGTCACAAGCAGACATAAAATCTCAAAAATGCCGTTTGTGAGCGTAGCAATCTAAAAAAAGGTTTTTTTGCGCTTTGTTGTTGAAAAAAGGTCGAAATGTTTGTAAGTAGGCCCACTTTTGCCAAATTTGCCCCTTCCCATGCTAAAAATATCCACATTTTGGAAAAAACGGTCCACTTTTGACAGAATCTGCCCCTTGCCCCCCGCCCCCCCCCCCCCCCCCCCTCCGAAAAAATCCTCTCTTTGTGCAGAGATGGAGTACAACTCCAACCATAGTGTAGACTGCTAAGCTCTCTAACATAGTGAAACAGCACATGAGAAATAGCTACAATCAAGGGAAAAAAGGTTGGCACACTTTGTCCTAATTACGGAAAAAATCTGCCCCTCTCCCCGGAGGCAATGTTGATCCGAGTCATATTATCAGAAGCCTTGGCAGTTCCCCCAACATTGATTGATGGGGGGGGGGGGGGAAGGAAGGATATAAGAAAGGGGGGAGACTTTTGCTTTCTATTAAACAGTGCTATGTCCCAAGTCTGATCTCAATTTTGCGAGCACAGGGATAGTTGTAATAAGTGTGCCAACTATTATTTTCCTTGATTGTAGCTAAAGACATGTAGTACCATCAACAACAGCCTTGTAGTTTGTACATGCTTCTGTGATGTGACTATATTGACTTACTTTTTTTACTATCTAAATTTTACAGAATATTGTTGTGTCCACATTAACATATGGCTATAGTTTAATTGATTGACCACTGAGAAGGGAATAGATTCAAAACATCTCAATTGTCAATGATTGTTTTAATGGTAAATCATAGGTATCAAGTTGCATTTTATGTCGTTACTTCGAGTGCACATAAAGTCTTGTTGATTGTTATACCTGTTATTGTTTTTGTTATTTCAGTGTTGTTGACATTTCCGAGACTTCAAGACGAAGCGACGCAAGTTATCTTCTGAATCAGCGGGTGATTCAGTAACATCCACAAGCTCCGTTACCATGGCAACAGAAAAGGAAGAGATAGATGACTCTCTTTATAGGTATGATCATGAGTGTAGAGAGAAAAAAATGGAAAATGTGTATTCTCTGACATTAATTTAGGTCTGTTAATGATTTTGGACAGTTAATATGTTGTATTTTTAGATGTATAAAAAAATATAGGCAACGCAACAGAACCTGTTTTGTATTATAATATTGTTTTTCATGGAGATCCCTTGTCATGTAATCTTTTCATGTTCATTTATCCTCGATCTTCAAATTGTGTAGGAGTAATTGAGGTAAAATGTCTTACTCAAGAGCACAACATGTTGACCACAGTCAGTGGTAATCATACCCACAACCTTTGGATTATGAGTCCAGTGCTTTATCCACTGTGCCACATGCCCCGCCCCCCCCCCCCCCCCCCCATATTTTTCAACCATGGTTGTGATCAATAGTAATGCAGTCGCACACCAATTCACATGGAAGAATCATGAAGGAGGGTGAATTGCTGAACACCTAGTCTTTAGATGGATAAAAGCTCTTGAGTTACAAAATCCCTAGTTTCAGTTACTCTGTGTAGACACAGCTATGAGTTAACACGATGGCCAAGTAGAGCGATTTTCTAGCCTGGTATGCATCAATGCCTCCCTTGTAGTGGCACATCTAGCCCAGGATATTACCTATTGACTTCCTGTCCAGTCGTACAGCATCTGCAGCTAGTTGCCCCCTTGTTAAAGACAGGTGACAGTTAAGTGCTTTGTCCCAAGGGACCTCCTCTCTCCCCAGCTGCATTGCTGTCAGCTCTTCTGATCTTTGCCACAAAATTCGATCTACCCAAGATTTTATTGAGAATGTTTATGTAAATGACTTGCCATGGAAGCCATGCTATCTCAGTTCACTATTTTCAGTAAATTATGAAAAAAATTGAGATCAGAATTGTTATTCATTTTGAAATGGATCTATTGATCCATTAACCCAGTGGTTCCCAACCTTTTTCTGGTGGTGAACCCCATTCCAGAAACCAGCATCAGAGCGCGACCCTCACAGAACAAAGTCACATTTGTTACTATGATACAACATTATAATTCATTTTATTTTTTGTTAAATTAGGCTAGTCCACGACACCACAAAAAGTGTGTCCCGACCCCAACTGGGGTCGCGACCCAGAGGTTGGGAACCACTGCATTAACCTAACTCCCACAGTGTTACAGTGGCGATGAATTGAAAAACGAGAGAATGGTAAAAGGGAAGCAAACAAAATTTGGTCCCTGATCTGAACCTGGGACTGGACTGGACTGGCAGGCTAGCAGTAGCAAGTCCACCATCACCCCATGAGTGTGAGGCTGCCCCAGACTAAATGTATTGGAGGGGGGGGGGGGGGGGGGTATAGCAGCATGGGATATACCTTGGGTATAGCATTATTGGATAGACCTCTAACAGGATTGGATATGTTATGCAGTTTGTTTTACTTGATTTAGTGCATAAATTGAAAAGCATGAAAAAAAACCAAAACACTGGCCCATTTCCAAATTTAAATACAGTGAATTGCATAATGTTACATGCCATTTAAAGTGTATTTAAATTAGAAAGGCAACATACAAAATGTACCAATTAGTGTACACAAGATACATAGATAGCAATAAAGCCATCCAAGCCAGACAAACAATTTAATTTAGCCTTGCACTTATATCATCACCATTAACCCGCCTGTCTTTATGTATGTATCAATGGTTGTGGGTGTGTGCTTTTGACATTTCAAATAGACTCTGCATTAACGCATTGAACGTAAAATTTGGTAAACAATTCAAGTTTGATATACAGTGTGCAAAAAGTGAGGCTCTGTGTTGTATCAATGGTTTTGGGTGTGTTTGGGTAAAACGTGTGCATTAATATTTAAAGTACAGGCTCTGCATTAACGCAAGAACAATTGATTGAAAGTAGAATTTGGTAAACAATTCAAGTTTAGTATACAGTGTGCAAAAAGGAAGGCTCTGTGCCTGTAATAAAGTAATGTCATATTATTTTTAATATCAATCTGTTGAGATGTTTAAAAAGCTTAGGATAGCTTCCCTTTTCAGTAGGCTTATCATATTATTATAATGGTCACAGAGCTGATCTTCTCATGATGCTTCTATTTAATTAAAAAGTATTTTTCTCAGATCCCAAAAATTCTTCCCCAAAGAAGATTTTCCAACCTTAGGCAATGCAAATAAAGGAACCCTGTTGTACGGGCAAACAGACCTCTCGGGTCAGTCTGGCTTTGTTTTCTTCTTCTTTTTCTTCTTATTTCCCTGAAAAAATGACCGTAACAATATGGTAATAAAAAAAAAATAGTGAACATTTTGCCATTTTTTGACATGCACAAAAGACATTTTTGGGTCTGTATGCATTTGCACGTGACCATTTTTGTCACTGTTTTTTTTTTTAATGGGTCGATAGATCGGGCCCCTAAGGAGAAAATTAAGGAATTTTATTTGGAAAAATTACAACCCAAGTTAGTGTCTTTACATCATCATCTAGTGATTTGGGCATTTTTTACTCAATTTTTTTTGGTTAGATTTGTCAACAACAAAAAATTAGGTCAAAAAGGGAATTTTGTGATTTTCTCAAAAATTCAACATTTTTGGTCAAAATTGACACCAAATTTAGATTCTCTGATCTATTTCCTTTCCAAAAATGTATACTTTTATTTTTATATGCAATTGATTTATAGTTCAATAATTACAGCACTCACAAAAATCAAAAAATAAAATCAAAAACTTCCTTGAGTCCCCCTTAACAACAGTGTTTTTCTTTTTTTCGTCGCTTAAGAGGTGAAAAACAGAAAGATGGATTCCCAGTCTCACAAACATGTATGTTGGATGATTCAGTAATTGCCACAAATGATTTTTATTGGTTGATTGATCTTATGCCAGATTTATAGTGGCTGAAACATGAACATTTTAATAAATGTTGCTCAAAATAGAATTTTTACTCGAGGAACTCTGTTGAAATGAAAGCTGATAATACAATTTTAGTTTAGCTAGAGATAATTTCTTGCAATTTATCAATAATTAGCCTAGATGAGATATAGGCCTAAATAATTGATGGTCAGCATTAACAGACTTATGGCATATTGATTAGAATTTAATCTCACAAAGATTTTCCTTATCAAAATTGTGATAATATGTATGGACTTTTGTTACGTTCAGTTTAGCCTTATGGAATTATATGTATTTGTAACCGTATGTAAAAAATTGAGATAATCACACGGGCCATTTATTTATCTTTAGTTAACATTTTAACTATATTAAATAGTCAATTGGCAAAATGTTACATTTATACCCATGTTATCCTATTCTGTTTCCTATAGTCGGCAGCGGTATGTGCTGGGTGATAGCGCCATGAAGCAAATGGCCCACTCCAATGTGTTCCTGAGTGGTCTAGGGGGACTCGGAGTTGAAATAGGTAAGGTTCAGTCTGACTTGCTAGCTCAGTGACTACTTGCATTCTGACTGTAGGGGAAATCTATTTATATTTTTGAACTATAGTCAAAATCAGTAATCTTTGAGCACACAGGAACATCAGATGACACATTAAACTCACATGGCCAATAATGAGCAGCAATTATTTGTTGTCATGTTCGTCCTTCAGGTGGAATCAGATAAAGTATGACTCAAATTCATGTACGTATTGAATTTCAAATTATGAAAAAAAAGTTCAACTTTCATCTGTCATCTTTTCCTGTTGTTCATGTAATAATAACCACCCAACAGATATGAGTGCCTTGGAATCATTTTTTTCTTCTCATGTGGTACAATATAATGTATACAAGGATTGTCATAGTGTTATCATTCAAAACCTATGAATAATTTATGCATAGGATGGATGCATAGGAAGACATTGGCCCTCTGGACAGTCACTCAGCTGCATGTATTCATTGCATTGGTTTGTGTGTGTGGGTGGGTGTTTTTAAATGGCAACAACTGGGGAGGTTATTCTCAAACACCTTTGAGCCTCCCCAGTTAAAATGACATTGAAAAAACAGCATCTTTAACCTCTACAGGGGGTATGACCCCATCTATTTTGTGTAATATCTCCCCCACCCCCAGTAAGGCGATTATGTACTGATCAGCTCCACATAGGAGGACGGATCTCCCCAATTTGAAACTCCATACTTGGAAGCATTTCAAAGAAATGATGTGTGTATATATTGTATGTATTACTCTTAACAGACAACAGGTAATGATGGCATTAAGAAATGTTACCAATTGGAATACAAGTCAGAACTTGTATTGTGAACAAATGTACGATAGGAAGAATGCTAGTCTTATCAATATCCAGTTGTAACTTATTCTTCATCTGAAGAGGATTTCACTTGTTCTTTTTAAAATTGTGTCTAAATTAACCCAACTATATCCTGGCAAAGCAGGTTCTTGTAAAATGGTAATCAGCAGGGCTTTTAAAGATAATATTTCCCATGAAGCAAAATTAATTTCCCAGAAAGTAGGCTAGATTTCCTTCCCATTTTTTATTCATTTATTTATTTAGAAAATCAAAAAACAAATTGTGAAAAAATGCTTTTAAGAAACCCCGATCTAATTAGCAGGTTAAGCTTCTTGGAAAACCTTGCAAAACAAAAGGATTCATCACTATTCAGACAATGGTTTATTATGTTAATTGGTCACTTGGTATGGGAAAAATGTGCAGTACGTCTTTCTTCTGATAATGTAAACCTCTGTATCATGTTTGTGTAGGTTTTCTTTCGTGAGTGATTTTCAATTTATTTTGGCTTTAAGCCATGTAGTTCTTGACATCAAACCAATTTTGCAAATGACAAAATCATAAATGAATGGACCTTTGAAAGGAGGCCTAGCTATATCCATTATGTCAGTGCCCAAGTTTCACATCAAATGAACATACCATTTTGGTTTTACTTTGGGTAGATATTTTGTTGTTATTTTGTATAATGTTGTTATTAAGTGCAAATTAAAGAATGAATTGAAGGCATCGATTTACATAGGCATTATGTGTCTTGGCCGCACATGAAGCATCTTTTTAGAGAAGAGCTTTCCAAGACGTATTTTAAATACCATCATACTAGTAAAGGGGAACGGAAGGCACTTAAATGTTTTGTAAGGAATTTGTTTATGAACTAAACTAAGGTTATAAGAACTGAGTTTTTTATTAAGATTGAAGAGCTTTTTTGGGGGGAGGTGGGGTTATAAAAACTGGTGCATTAATAAATACTTGCTAACAATTTATTTTATATGAAGAGCTTTGTTGCAAAAGGGCCTACATCCACTTCTACGTGTTACTCATTTTGCATTATTGAATGGATGATTATTATGTGGAATGTGACTTGTATTGTTGGTGCCTTAATTGTCGTGCATGGATGGACTAATCCAAGTCATAGAAACAGTAATGAACACAACCATACAATAATTTTTTTTTTTTTTTTTTTTTTTTTTTTTTTTTTTTTTTTCATTCATCTATATTCTATACATGGTTATATAACATAATAACAATATATCAAACATACTGGTATCAATAAGTTACAAATACGAAAAACATGACTCTACCAGCGAACAGCATGTACCAACAATTACCATTTGCATGAAGATAGATGGCTAATGATCATCTATGGCACATGACCTTCGCAGTTGAGTTGACAAACAAATCAATATATAATATGGGCTGTCATGGACATGTGTTTTACAAGAAGAATATCAACACCTACTATTTACTCTGTGTTAATGTAGGCTTTTGTTAATCTTATGCCACATATTTTCACTGTGTCTCAAGATACTAATTCTCCATTTTAATTCATATAGAAACCATTTAAATACATCAACGTTTTTATTATCAGTGATCTTCATATGTCTGGATCTATACAGAGTGAACGACGCCAGACTAAGCATTCTATTTAGCATTACATTCAATACATTTTGATTATCTGGTTTATAACCAAGCACAATGATTTTTAACGATATCTCTGGACATGGAATATTGTTAGAAATAATAAATCTTTTAAAATGAACCCAAAAGCTTTTTGACAAAGGACAGGCAATAAATGAATGTAGATAATCATCTGATGTGTTGCACTCAAAACAATTGGGTGAGTTCGCCTTGTTCCATTTATATAAGTTAGCTTTGGTAGCAATGATTCTATATAATAATTTGTAATTGAACTCTGCCAATTTTCTCTCTTTTTCGAGAATAGTTTTCATAGTCCAAATATCGTCCCATTTTGGTGACGTAGACAGTTCCTGTGCCCATCTTTTCTGAATAATTGGCACGACTGTGAACTTTTTAACTACATGAACGTAAATACACCTTGATTGCCAATACATTATATTTACACGTTTTTTATTTACATATATACACGAGGTTCTTAAACGAGTACTTATTTCAATAGGCATATTGTTGGCTTTTAATAAAGCCAACCAATTCTTTGGAATTGATTTGAAAATAATAAAAAGCTCTGCAATCCAGTTGTGCTTATTTTTAAGCTTGTCAAGTATATATGTAGTGGAAATGATACCATCATTATTTATAAGATCATTGATATATATTATATCACTATCAATCCAGTGTTTGAAATACAAGGTCTTGCCATTGTGCATGATCAAGTCATTTCCCCATATAATATGACTTTTGACCCTTAATGAGTCTTTGATTGGTAAGTTTCTATAATCATTATCTAGATTATGCCATGCTTTTACCAGATCTGAATAAAATGTTGGTAGACCAATTAACGATGGGGCATTCTTTGCTTCCACAAAATTCATATTTAAGATTAAAAAGTTTGGACCATGAGCATTTAAATAGCGTTTAAAAAGGCATTTCCATTTACTATCATCATCATACATATAACGTTTTAACCATATACATTTCAAAGCTATACACTGAGATTTAAAATCACACATTTTTATTCCTCCCATATTGTAATTTCGAATGAGAGTCTTTCTCTTTATTTTCTCCGGTTTTTTATTCCATAAGAAATTGAAAATAATTGAGTTCACTTCATTCGTGAAGTTTTCAGGAACGGGTAGACAAGACATTAAAAATGTTAAATTGGATATACCAAGACATTTTATAATAGTTGCTTTACCATACAGCGTTAGTTTTCTTCTATACCATGAGTTCAAGATTCGAATTAGTCGATCTTTTTTCTCTTGCCAAATGCTCTTGTAACATTCTGTCATATTGTGTCCAAAATAAACACCAAGAGACTTAACATTTTCAGTTGGCCATTTTACAGAGTTATGTTTTACAAAGTGACCAAATGCTAAACCTTGAGTTTTTTCCACATTAATTTTTGGTCCTGCAAAATATCCAAATGTATTTATGATTTTCAACATGCTATCAAGAGATTCTTTCGTTGAACAGAAAAGAGTTGTATCGTCAGCAAATTGGCTAATACGAGCTTCACATTTTTCTTCGTCATTGTCATCAATGACAATACCCGAGATAGTTTTATCCTGTCTTATGTTCAAAGCTAAGACTTCGGAAACTACAACAAACAAGAGTGCAGATAACGGGCAGCCCTGACGCAAACCTCTGCTCAATCTAAAGAACTTTGATTTCCAACCAAGATTTAAAACAGAACTCTCAATATTATTATACATTACTGTAATCCAATTGATAAACGATGGTCCAAAATTAAACTTCTGTAATGTTTGAACTATAAAGTTCCATTCGACGGTGTCGAAAGCTTTTTCGAAATCTACAAACAAAATCGCACCCGATTTATTCTCATTTATACATAAATTAATAACATCATCAATTAATCTTATATTTGTACCAATATATCTACCTTTTATGTACCCAGTTTGATCTGTATGTATGATTTTACTTATAACTTTCTTCAAACGATTTGCCAATACCACTGACATGATTTTGTAGTCAGTGTTCAACAGACTTATTGGGCGCCAGTTTTTTAATTGCAGTTTGTCGCCTTTTTTGTAAATTAAACTGATAATTGCTCTTCTTTGAGTGGGTGACATGTTACCTTTTTCGAAGCAGCAATTTAATGAGTTAATCACTAAGGTACTTATGCAATTCCAGAACACTTTATAAAACTCTGCTGGAATACCATCGCAACCTGGACTTTTACCTGGTCTTAGTTGATCTACTGCTTCTTTACATTCATTATGTGTCAATAAACCTTCACATTTACCTTGTTCTTCTTCGGTTAAAATCTTAGGAAATGTTGTACTATTCAGATACCCTTTAATATTATCACTATCAACATTAGCACTTGTATACAGATTGGTGTAAAACCTTTCCTCTTCCTTCATAATGTCTGATTGCTTAGTAAGCAAGGAATCGTCAGGTAGTTTGAGTTTTGTGATAGACTTTTTTGTTGCGTGAAACTTTTCGAGACCAAGAAAATACGCACTACTTTTTTCTCCTTCTTCGTACCATCTTGTTCGAGATCTCACTATTTGCCCTTTTACTGTATTTTCATACATCTTATCAAGTATACCGTTTACTCTATCAATTTCATTTACAACACTTATATCGGGAAAGCAGATAGCATTTAGACCTTTTAAATAAGACACTAAATTCTTCTCAACCTGACGTTTTTGTTGCTGTTTTGTCACACAATATCTAACCGAGAATTCTCTTATTTGGACCTTACAATATTCCCATAATAAGTGGTCATCATTTATAGATTCTACTTTTTCATTAACACCATGGATGATATCTTGTATACCTTTTACATATGCAACATCATTTAAAACTGATGTATTTAATTTCCAATTACCTGGCCCTCTTTTCTCAGTATTGATTTGGAATTTCAAGGAAACAGCTTGGTGATCCGAGCGCACACTCGGTCTTATATCACATGAATTGACAACATCTACAAGATTTTTACTTACAAGAATGAAATCGATTCTTGTTCTTACAAGTGGTGTTTTCTGTCTATATGTGTATTGTCTTTTTGACGGATTGAATGTCCTCCAAATATCTAGAAGGTTACGTTTATTTATTTCGGCATTAAGATATGTTGCATCTTTATTGACACACATTATTCCACCTTCTTTGTCTTCTGCTTGATTCAAGCAGGTGTTAAAGTCACCACCTAGGACAAGGGCGTGATCATCTGGAACATGTTGATCAATTTTCTTGAACATTTTTGTGTAAAAGTTATACCTTTCTTTCATATTATTCGGAGCATATATATTCATAAGGGTAGTCTTTTGGTCATCAATAACCGTGTTTATCATCAACATTCTACCAGTTTCATCAGAATGTGTGTCATTTACTTCTATATTTGCGGAGGATTTAATTAATATTGAGACACCTCTGGCATTAGATGCACCACATGAATGATATGAAACACCATCAGGCCAATCACGTATATCATGGTTTACAATGAGTTCATTTGTGAAATGCGTTTCTTGCATAAACAATACATTTCCATTTTGATTGCAAAACCAATTGTAAATTTGCAGTCTTTTTGCACGGTCTTTGAGACCGTTAACATTAAGAGTTATAACATGTATCATGATGAGTAATAAGATAAGTGAGGACAATTACTACTGTGTAATAAATATACGGTTCATTCATTGTTCGTTTGTTTATTTCCTTGCGTCAAACTCACTGCTGTCTGTTCCATAATCATCATGATCATGGGGCGCGTTTGTGTTTGCTGAGTTCTCGCGTTGGCGTTTTCTGTCTGGTGTGCGATTTGGTTTTTTGCCAGACCTGAGTTTACGGCGATTGCTTGTTGGTTTGCGTGATTTTGAACTTGCGCGATTTTCTTCAACTGTGCCATTGGCGATGGCTAGAATATCTGCATCTGATTTACACGGTGATTTTGACCCGGGTTTTGACCATGCGCGATTCTCGTCGATATTAGTGGTGTTATCACTGGCGATAGCAGGGTCTTCATCCCCATCTGAACACACTGAGCGCGTGTCCTCCGGAGGATTTGTTGACGGTGCTTTGTGTTGAGTAGCAGTTGTTGATGCGTTTGATTGAGTTTCTTCATTCAGTGTACTGCTGCGTTCAATATCGGTACGTTGTTGATCCGCGATATAATTGCATCGGGGGTCGCCTCGCTTATGCCCTGTTTGGAAACAGTCAAAGCACAAGGTGCACTGATTTGGGGTATGCCCAGTTTTGTTACAGACGGTACATGTCACGGATTCGTTTTGTTCTCTGTACCTGATACTAGCAGTGAAACCTGCTAGTGGCAGCTGTTTTGGTATTGGGTTGTTAGGATTGGGGTCCATGTACAAGAACCGGCGGCCAGTTTTAAATCTTGTGAGTTTGCCATGATCATCACGGGCCAGCTCATTCCTTATCTGTCCAATTACTGCTGAGTTCTTTGCTTTGCATATTGCTTCAAAGTCAGCAAATATTTGCTCATTGGACACACTGAGGGGGATTCCCCCTATCATCACCTTTGTTGCTTCCCTATTATTTTGAGTCAGGAAGGGGTTTCTGTCATACAGATGTACGTGCTGATCACGTATGGTTATCCCTGTTGCCAAAAGCTGGATGCGTGTTTGTACATCACTTTTGTCAGAGAAATATATTCTCCATAGCCCTCGTATGATTTGGGCTCCATCAATATGGTTGATGCCCGCTTTTTTCTCTGCTGCAATACATACTTCGTATACAGAGAGAAAGCCTGTATCGATAACATCGGATTGTTTGAAATAGACCGGCAGGTTTGGTACAGGTTCCCCCGGTTTATTCCCGGGTTTAGTGCTGAATTTTGCAGCCATGTTACTATAAAGTATCTATGTGATGGTTAGGCGGTAAATTCAAAACTCTGGTTTATACTACGTAGCTCTATGTGGTTTACAACTTACGTAGCTCTACAGATCGTTGAGATTTGTCGACGCTGACTAGCTTTCTGTCGTAAATGATGGAGTCGCAGAAATCAGTAATTATCCGGAATTTTGGCAGGTTTTTGTAGCAGGTTTTTGAGACACCGTCGCGTGCAACGGACAGCTCGTAACTTTTAAGAAACCCCGATCTAATTAGCAGGTTAAGCTTCTTGGAAAACCTTGCAAAACAAAAGGATTCATCACTATTCAGACAATGGTTTATTATGTTAATTGGTCACTTGGTATGGGAAAAATGTGCAGTACGTCTTTCTTCTGATAATGTAAACCTCTGTATCATGTTTGTGTAGGTTTTCTTTCGTGAGTGATTTTCAATTTATTTTGGCTTTAAGCCATGTAGTTCTTGACATCAAACCAATTTTGCAAATGACAAAATCATAAATGAATGGACCTTTGAAAGGAGGCCTAGCTATATCCATTATGTCAGTGCCCAAGTTTCACATCAAATGAACATACCATTTTGGTTTTACTTTGGGTAGATATTTTGTTGTTATTTTGTATAATGTTGTTATTAAGTGCAAATTAAAGAATGAATTGAAGGCATCGATTTACATAGGCATTATGTGTCTTGGCCGCACATGAAGCATCTTTTTAGAGAAGAGCTTTCCAAGACGTATTTTAAATACCATCATACTAGTAAAGGGGAACGGAAGGCACTTAAATGTTTTGTAAGGAATTTGTTTATGAACTAAACTAAGGTTATAAGAACTGAGTTTTTTATTAAGATTGAAGAGCTTTTTTGGGGGGAGGTGGGGTTATAAAAACTGGTGCATTAATAAATACTTGCTAACAATTTATTTTATATGAAGAGCTTTGTTGCAAAAGGGCCTACATCCACTTCTACGTGTTACTCATTTTGCATTATTGAATGGATGATTATTATGTGGAATGTGACTTGTATTGTTGGTGCCTTAATTGTCGTGCATGGATGGACTAATCCAAGTCATAGAAACAGTAATGAACACAACCATACAATAATTTGATTAATTCCATGGACTTGTCAATGCAAATTCAATAATGCAAAATGAGTAACATGTAGAAGTGGATGTAGGCCCTTTTGCTACAAAGCTCTTCATATGTGATTAATTATTTTGAGAAAGAATGAAGATCATTAAAAGTTGTAGAAAGGTTTTAATTGCTTACACAGAGGAAGGGGTGATGGAGAATGGTTTTCACATACCTATACCAATTGTTTGATGTTGGTGGGTGCCCAAATGGATCATTGGTGGGGGGGGGGAGCTCCTTGAAATATATGTATAAAGATCTTTTTAATACAAGCTTTAACATTAAAGAACGAACAAGTAATGAACAAGCATGCACCTGAAAAAGTGTGGGTTCAAATTATGTTATTGTTTGCTCAAATACTTTTAAAAAAAACTATATATTCAAAATTAATGTTGTTTTAAACACTCTGGCAAGTGATACAATCTTAAATGACCCAAATCAAATGTTCTTTTTAAATGTATAGCTATTGTGCGCTAATGTAACTTGTATTTGTAAGCAGGGCCAGATAAAAATGCACATTTCCCAGGAACAATTTAAAAATGTCCCTTTATGAAGAAAATCCCATTAAATTATTATTATGTATTTATTTATTCTTATTCTTAAAATTTCCCTTCAAAGTCAAAATTTCCCTGCAAAGTCAAAACATCCCAGGAACCAGGTTCATGATTTCCCCTTTTTTCCGGCCATGCTTGTAAGAATTTTTAATATGGAATAGCCATGTGTCCTAATGAAAACCCTAGACAGTCCTCAAATATACCCTCAAGTTGTATCCGTGTCCCTTTAAACATACATAGACGCGTACATTGAACCATCTAGAAGCATGTGAGTGGTTGATGACATACAGGCCAGGATTATAAAGGGTATTATTGCAAATTAACTTTCTAGAGATATAATAACACCAAGTGAAAGACAAAAAATTATTATGCTCCTTAAAATTGAATGTTTTGATCATATTTGGAAAATATTTTCTAAAGTGAAGTAAATATTAATGTATCGTACAAAGATCACATGTGCGGAGTCATTTATGGAACATAATTTGTGAGATAAAACCCCTTGCATTTCCAATACTGCCTTGAGTCTTAGTATATAGAATTAGCTTCCCTATCATTCATCATAGGATTAGTTACATAGTGTATCATTGGATATTGATGAAATGCCTTGCATTCAATATTCCCAATCCCTGTCAACATATGGGCCAAGCTGTGTACTGCCTGAAAACATATAGCAGCAGGCCAGAGACGGTGGATTATCAAAGCAAATAGAATATTACGTCCGCTTTTACATGATGGATCATACAATGGGCATATAAGTGCATATGCCAGACATCATTTAGATGGTCAACATACGGGCAAAGCTGTATAGCTAGCTTGGGAACATGGCCAGGGACAGTGCGTGAGTGGATGAACAAAAACGATTGGTCATTATGTCCGGTTTTAGATGATAGATCATGTAATAGGCAAATTAAGTGTGCCAGACACCCTACCTAGTCAAATTACAATGATATCAGGGCTGGATAAAAGTGCAGAATTTCTGTGAAGTGTTCAATACCCATCATAGATTTCAGGGAAAAGGCTTTTGTAATCCCCCTCTCTCCACAATTCTTCTCACTTTCTCATGATTCCACCTCTTTTTCTAGCATACTAGTGGGTTAAGAATAATAATTAATTGGTAGATTACCTGTTTTGTCATCTGGGGAGCCTTCATTTCATCCTTTTCACTCCTAATGTTGACTAAAAAAATAAGAAACTTAATATACAAGTAATGTTTATGACAACATGCAAAGTAAACCATTATGAATAATTTTGAGACTGTCTCTCATCAATGAGACACAAATGTGAAATCTTAAACGTCGTCTTGCCATCTGATGGATATCTTATCATTGAATAGTTGGGAGGTGACCAACTAGCAGTTGCAGGGTAGTGTGTACATGTAAAAGATTCAGTCAAGATGCGACATGGGGCGATATAATTATATTAGTATTGAATAGATTACCATTTTATACCTATATGAAGGCCTACATCGGGTAGTGTGTGAAGCACAGTGAACATCAAGCACGAGGGCGAGAGAAATGAGCAGCAATTTTCACTCGCTTAATTCAGTGCCTGTAGGAAGGGGCATTTTCAGCAATTATGATTTGTACAGCGCATTGGTCAATTTAAAAACATGCTATATAAATCCCTGTAATAAAAAGAAAAAACATGAAAACAGTTCGTCGTGCGAGTGTAACAATGTCGTAAGTGACATTTTGGCGACATTTACTTTTTTATTGCATTTTGAAAGAGTAGGTAATTGCGCGCATGTTAAGCTAATTTTTAAGTTCTAAAACAAATTAATTATGTTTTAATTGATAAAAAAACAATGTCGTAAGTGCACTTCATTTTTATTTTATATTATCTGAGTGCAACAACAACGTATCTGCCACTTACGTTAGAATTGCACTCTGCTTTCATAGTATGATGAGTGCAATTTCATCGTATCTACCACTTACGATGTTCTTGCACTCTGTCTGTTTCCTGTCTATTTTCAAGTTTTCTCAGTGCAATATTAACGTATCTGCCACAAAATGTCGAAATCTTTTCAAAGACTTATGTTTATGACACGATGTTCCATTTATATTATCAAAGAAAACAATCTTTATACTTCCATAACATTATATTTTTACTCAAAAACACAATAAGTATGAAAAACATCAAATAAACTTCTCCTGTAAATACAGCAAAATGCAGATATATGCAGATATGCGTTATTGTTGCACTCGCACAACGAGTTGTCATTGGTTTACTGTTAATTTGAATGGACTAATAGGTTGCAATCCAATGAGAGCAATTGTAATTCAGGGATGTAAGTTTTCAGGCTTTTGCCTGATTTCAAAACTTCTTGTACATTTTCAGGCTTTGTAATCCTGATTTTCCCTGTACAAAAGTATAGACACCTGACTTTTTCAGGTATTTTCAGGCCATTTCCATTTGTGAAGAACTCTCTTACATCCCTGGTAATTGGTAACTCTCCTAATTACTACAAATTACTACGCAAAATCCTTTCCCAAAAAGCATGCTTTCACATTGATTTGAATGACATCATCAACCCAGCTCATATGTAGGAACTATATGATCTATATCCTGTATATCTCAGGTAGCTTTTAATTCTTCCTCCTTTTATCTCATATATTAAAGTTTTAAGTTATCAAGTGTATAACATTGGTTCCCTTCTCCTATCACCTCTTATGAAATGATATTCAGGCCTGGGGAAAATGTGGAATTAAGGAAGCTCCTTCCCGGGAAATTTGGGTATTTGGAAGGAAATTTTGCTTTTCCATAAAAGAAATACATAAGAAATGGAGGGAAATCTTACTTGCTTCTTAGAAATTTTCTTTGCTTCCAGTAAAAAAAAAAAAATCAGCCCTGATGATATTGATAACCATGTCTGTTTTACGATTCCCCCTTCAAGGACAGGCCTCTAATTAATCTTAAGTCAGCCAATATTGCTCATGTCAGCGCTTTTCTTTCAACTTATTCTTATTCTGTAGGAGGTTGCTAAGGCCAATTTTTTGTTGTTGTTATGTTGTCCTCGACAGCTTTCAGAGAGGAGGGGCGGGCGGGCGGATTTTTTTTTTTTTTTTACCAGCAGAAGCTCAAAGTTCAGCCAACAAGAAGTTAAAATCACTCTAAGAGCCGCACATATATGTTATAAACACTTTAATTTAATATTCAATGCCATTTAAAATGTTTTTAAAAAAATCTGAAAAAAATCTGGAAAAAAAAACTGAAAAAAAAAAAAAAATCTGCAAAAAAAAAAAAAAATCTGATTTTTTTTCATTAAAAAAATATGATTTAAAAAAAATAAAAATCTGAAAAACAAACAAACCCGGAGCGGCCCTAAAATGACGAGCGGGCGGTCGGACGAGGACAACATAACAACAACAAACATTTTGTGCCTAATCCTGATACATTTATTTGCTATGCACTTACTGTATTCTGCAATGGCAGAATTAGAAATTAGCCAAAGAAATGAATAGAAATGTGCAGTTCCTGTAAGCTGGAGTTGTTCCTTATGGCATTAAAAGTAACGTAGTGCCTGAAAGAAACCAAGAGCTGATTCGGAGTCTATACATTTTACAAATGTCTAAAAAGGTGCACAACATTGAGATACAAAATTCATTCCTCGATGCATTCACATTAACCCTAACCACCCCAGTGCCACAAATGGCCACGGTGCAGTCCGTCTGTTTAAGCTGGCGTGCACTTTTTCGATGAAATAATGGCCCCAGGCTACATAGTTGGTCGAGTAACTCTGCCAAGTATGTTTGACCCCCGTGACGCACTGGTATGGTGTTCGTCTCTCAACCAAGAGGTTGCGGGTTCAAGCCCCGGTGGCGTGGTCACGCTTTTTGTCGTTGAAAAAAAAATCCTTGGAAAATGTGGGTAGGAGGTTAGGGTTAATGAATAAAATGAGCCCCATGCCACTAAATAATTGGAATAATTACATAGTTCAAAATGTTGGTTTTGGTGTTATTTTGATTCTCCCATAAATGGTAAGAGGTGGCGATGAAAAATGTTATTATTAATTTATTGTATTTCTTTTCATTTATGTTCTTCTTTCAGCCAAGAATGTCGTGCTTGCTGGAGTTAGGGTAAGATATAACTGTTTTTAAGACAGCACCTCCCCACCTCCCCGTCCCCTAAAAACTTTACCTCGTTTGAAATGGCTGTGTGGCTTAGAATAGTTTTGATTTTTTTCTTGTCACCTAATGGGAAAACAAGGTGCTTGATGGAGAGAGGATGAGCTTGAACTATCTTTTAACACTTTCCACGCGGCAGGCGTCTGCAGACGACATTCCAAAATATCACAAATGTTTCAAAAATTTCAAGATTATTGAATTTCATTACCATATTTGGAATCATCATGAGAAATAATTGAAATAAGTACAAATATGCCTAATACTGGTTCAGTAATCCTTGAGATAGACCTTGAAATTTGGGAAAAGGTTTCTGAAAAATCTGTTTTGTATATGGTTAAACCAATAGCCGCGTGGAAAGTGTTAAGGCCACACCCAAACCGACCAGCCTTATTTCAAATGTCTGTCTGCTAGCCACAGAACAGTTTGTTGTTGTTTTCCTGTCACCTAATGGAAATAAATAACATGGTGTCTTTTCCCGTGTCTGTCAGTACCAGTCCTCTGTAGAGACAGTATTAGACACTAACTGGGTCACATTTGTTGCCTTGGTGATGCATTGGTCTAGCATGAAATAGATGATATCAATTATGTTATTTTGAAAGTGACTTCCGATACCATGCATGTCAGACAGGGCTTGAATTAATCGAAGGCATCAAAGGCAATTGCCCCACCTAGTAGCCTTGATGCCCTCAATTTCTGGCTGTTTTTACTCCGTCCAATAGTACATAATGGCCTTGGATAAAGTTGGTGCCCTTTCAAATTGCCTTAAATTGCCTGCCCTTTTGATTTATTATTTAAAGGCCTGATGTCAGTTTTCTGTGACCAGGCCAGTAAGCAGGATTTGTTTAGGGGGGGGGGGGGGGGCCTGCCCTTCCCTTTTGATTTATTATTTCAAGGCCTGATGTCAGTTTCCTGTGACCAGGCCAGTAAGCAGGATTTGTTTAGGGGGGGGGGGGGGCGTACTTATTTTCTTGAAAAGGTACATTGGGGGGGGGGGGGGGGGGTTAGGACATGTTTTAGTCCAAAATGGCCCGAAAAAATGCTTTACACAATGGGAAATGGGGTGTTTTCAGAAAATTTGGGGTGGGGGTGGGGGGGTGTTTTCACAAAAAAAGGTACATTAGTACCAAAAAAAGGTACATTTGGTACCAAAAAAATGTTTTTGAAAATCATCGGGAAAAAAACTCCCTTAAAACCCTTACCCTTCTGAGTACTACAAATTACTACGATGCAGTGTGTTTGTGCCACCTGGCGTGGCAGTTTTCCCGATGAAATAATGGCTATATTCTTGGCGAGTAAACTGAACCAAGTATGGTGGATCCCCATGGCTTAGTGGAAAGTCGGTCGCCTCTGAACCCAGAGGTCCGGAATGTCCAGGGACTGAGTTTTAAGGCGCTATAGAGCATTGCTCTCCTTAATCGCTCCCCTTAATTACTCTAGGAGAGTAGTTTAAAGCTCTTCTCAAATCTGATCAATCCTCAGTCACTTTCTTTGTCACTGCTCTTCTTATGCTCCCCTTAAAAACTCCAGGAGAGCTTTTTATTACTCTTCTGTTCATTTTAAAACTCAGTCCCTGAATGTCCCTTGAACATTATAAATCCTATAATATGAAAAACAATGAAAAACAAATTCCACACACTTTGTCTTTATGAATCCATTACTGTCATGTCAACATTGGTGAAGCAGTGGATAATTTCATTACACCCACGCTTATATGAAGTTCAATCAATTGTGTGCAAACAAATGTTAAACTTAAAGCAGCACACACACATTGTGATCTACTGTTTTTAACTACTTTTTCTCATTTTGGATGTTTTGTTTTTGTATTTTGCCTATAGTTGTTAAAAGGATTTTGATGTATAGAAATGCACTTAATTAAAACATTTCCATGAAGCATCAATTCAGCCCATTCAACAAGGTCATTGTAGTGCCCAACATGCCATTTGGCAGCAGGAGCAGGGTTGTCACTAAGGCGGTCGGGCTGAGCCGGCACTCACGATTGCCAACCGGCACTTTAAAAAAAAGAGTTAAAAAAACCAGCACTTTTTTTTTTATTTTTTTTTTTTATAAGTTGTGGATAAAATCATTAAACTGCCTCATAAAACAAGAAATTATGTGGCAGGAACCCTCAAAGTGCATTAAAAACCCTTAAAAAAAAAAAAAAAAAAAACATTGAGAAGGCCTCTAAACCCCATGCCATGATCCACTGCACTTCATTCGCAACACTTATTCCGTTCGCTGTCAGTAAAATAAACCGGCACTAAATTTTGGCTAGTGACAACACTGAGCAGGAGTGCATCAGACTGAGAGGGATCTCAACAACTCGCCCACAAAATTCATGATCATAATCTATTTCCCTTTCAAAACTGATTTGAGCCACGTATATTTCCTGTATTTTGGGTTAATACACTGCTTCAAGTAGCTACTGCGGAAATCAAAATATGCAAATAATATATGACAAAATTAATTGTGCGAAAATTACCACTTTTACAGTAGAGCAAATCCGCTGATATCCATTAGCTATGGAAACATGAATAAAGCCCCTTCAATTCAAACATTGCGTGCAAAGAGCGAGTGAATAACCATGTAAATTGTGATAGTATTCTTTAACGCCCACACATGTCTGTATTGACCAGGTACACTATGTCATTTTAAATGATGGCTTTTATTTAGTGTTACTTTGTTTGTCTGCGATTTTATCTCGCTTAAATACTCAATTTCATTAGCCCAAATTGTTTTAAAAACAGTTAATCACCATGGAGGTTTTCAAAATGAAGATGATTTACAAATATTAAAGGTATACTATGAGATCTTTTCCAGGGGATGCCCTCAATCTTCGAGAAAAAATTAGAGATGAAAAAAAAAAAAATTACAGATTTACTTTTCTGATCATAAATATATTCCAAGTTACAGAGCGATACGATTCCTAATAACCTCAAAATCATACTTTTAGAGTGAATTTAGAGTAAAATTTGAACAAATAGTTTGTACCACACGGTACAATCTATTTTCAAACCATGATTTTGAAATAATTAGGAATCGTATCGATCTGTAAATTAGAAGATCTTTATGATTTATGATCAAAAATGCAAATCTGCAAGAAAATCTGCTTTCATAGTAAAAATAAATTATAGAGGGCGCTTCTTGGAAAAGATCACATAATATGCCTTTAAAATTGAAAGTGACCTTTGTTATTATTTATTTGTTTAATGGTTTCCAAACATTTTAAGACTTGACATTGTGTTACTGTTACTTACTAAACAGATCTTGGGTGTCACTGACAGGTGAATGTTGAGTCCTGAGTGCATATAAAATTTGACTCATTGTGACCTGAATAATGTCTTAACCCTAACCATGCAAAATCCAACAGAAGCACCGTGCCAGTGGACCCCATTCCTCATTGCACAATCACTCAGATGTACATATAGACCATTTCAAATCCGAAAATATACGATCGGTTCCGAATGTTTCCGATTAGCCGAGTGTTTGACACTCGTTCCATGACCTGTCAGCTCCTGACAGGTCATGGCCATGTGCCGGAGAAAAACAACGTGTTTTTCACCCGTCTGCCCGTGTGGTAGATTGCGCTGGTGTTGGTGATAGATTGTATCCCTCACAAAGTTGATGTTGCGGCATTTCAGTTACAAAAACGAGTGAGATGAAAGAGATTTGGGGTAATATTTTCACTTTTTACCGTCTGCTCGATACATTTGGAATTTGTCCGTCAGCGCCTTTGTTGATAAAAAACAAAATAGTCTCGTTTCACTTCTCATGTGTGCACGCGTGTATGTAAACATAGGCGGACAATCAACTAGGGCAATGCTGTGAATGCGATCAACTGTTGCGAAGAACGCGCAACGCACCTACTCCATGTGACCTGTTTTTCCGAAGATTTCCGATCTCAATTTGAAATGGTCTATAGGCTCTGAAAAGCTATTTTTGGAGCGTGACTCCCTTAGCTCCTGGACTCGGACGGCGATGGCCCGGGTTCAATTGTGTCATTATTTGTCCTGTGTTTTCCGTGTTAGCTTTATTGCTACAAACTACCCAAATGGGTTAGATTTTAATGGGAAAATTGCAAGCATAATAATGATTTAACGTATCTTGAAATCATACAAAACATCATACCAGGATTTATGACAATACTTTATAACCATGTTCATGTTGTGTGTGTTTAGTCCTTGACAGTTCATGATAACAAACCAGCCACAATCAAAGACTTGGGAACCCAGTTCTTTCTCAGAGAAGAGGATGTGAAAGCCAACAAGAAAAGGTAAATGGGATCATGTTAAAACCTATCATCCATATTTATACCGGTACCCACTTGTGAAAACCTGTAATCTGTTTATCCATTGTATACCTCTCTATGATGAATTTAGACCATATTCCAGTGATACTAGCTCATTATAACCCTAACAATCTAGCAGGACACATTTTTTTCCAAACTATCTTAAAGGAGGTGTCCCGCAAGCATAAAAGTGTGCATTATATGTTAGACAAATAACTATCGAGCCCAACTTTTGTAATTATATAGAACAAAACACCACATTTATGATAAAAACCGCAATCTCTCAACATGCACTTTTTTAAATTCAATGCACATGCACAAATGTGAGCACCGATACCCATGACGTCATCAACACCAGGACATTCGATCGCCGCGAATTTTAAAAATTGCATGTTGAGTGATGGCAGTTTTTATTGATTTTTGTGACTAGTATGGTGTTTTGTTCTATATAATTACATAATTTCGGCTCTATTATTATTTTTCTAACAAATAATGCTCAATGTTGTGCTTGCGGGACCATTCCTTTAAACAAAGCAATCAGGGAAAGGTGGGACATGGAAACTGTGCTGGGGATTGAACTTGGGACTCCTGCGTGGCAGGTGAGTGAAACATCCGCAACAGACACGATCTAGTCTGGCTTGAAATTATTGTTTTCTTCGCCGTATTTACCCATCCATGTTGACGTCAATGAAATAGACACAGGACAGTGCTGGGGTGGGTGGTTTTTTTTGTATGTGTCTGGCTTAGGGTTAATGCGCACATGATCTATATCTCCACCAAGTCAAAAGGGAACCTATAACTTAACATTATAATACTGTTTAGATCGCTTTAAAATGCTCTATATTTTTAGCTTAAGCGCTTGATATAAAAAAATAGGGTGAAACCAATCCATGTTTGTAGTTATCAGGTTGCTATAGTGTGATTCAGAATCCTTTAGATGTGACATTCCCATTGTGATAAACAACTCATTCTGCTTCTCAGTGTGATACAGTTGAGTCATATTTTGGCATGCATGCACACATATGTTCTACAGTGTACAATCCATGTTTGTAGTCCATGTTGCTATAGTCTGATTCAGAATCCCTTGGATGTGACTTTCCCATTGTGTTAAACAAATCATTCTGCATCTCAATGTGATACAGTTGGATTATATTTTGGCATGCATGCACACAATGTTCTACAGTGTACAATCCATGTTTGTAGTTCCCTGTTGCTATATTCTGATTCAGAATTCTTTAGATGTGACATTACTATTGTGATAAACAACTCATTCTGCATCTCAGTGTGATACAGTTGGATTATATATTGGCATGCATGTATGTATACATTCTCTACAGTGTACAAGGGGTTGTGGAAATCAGATGATAAAATTAAAGAGGTTGCATCCAGTGACTTTCAAATATAAGGGACGGCTAAGCCGGTATTTTCTGTTGAAGCTATGTGTGTCTCGAATTAAAATCTATCATAAGGAAGCATCATAAAAAACCATGTTGCCTCTAGCACTGTCATAAAATCCTCAACAGTAATAAATAACCTGACACTCTCACTCCCAGAAACTATGATCGATCTGAATATGAGTGCTAGTGGGTTCGAGTTGAGGTGTAATAAAACACAGAGTAAAACGGTTGTATAAAATACTTTTTCAACATTGTTACGTAAATCGCATCAATGAATTCATGCAATAATTTTAGTTGTTCAAAATGTTTGAAGAATTTAAATTTCCACCGACCGACGCATTGTTTTCTGAAGATAGTTTAATATATCATAACATATAGTATGAGAGACAATTTGTTGTAGCAACAGACTACTAGTACCCCTCTTGAGTACCAGGCTTTTCAAACATGCAAGTCATACAGGTGTGAGCGAGACAGACATAGCACACGTTTTCTATAAAGTTTTAATAGGACAAGAATCCCTTCTTTTGCATCTAAAATGAGCACATGTCTTACTTTTGTTGTAAGCACCCCCTTTCCCCCTCAGATGGCTTTAATTCTTTCTCTACCCACATTTTGACTCAAAATTTAAAGGAAATCCATGCCGTGGAACTGTAGCACTCAGAAATGTAGCATTATGTGGCTTAAGAATGAAAAAAATCTCCTGTATGGACGTCGCAATATTGATCAAAGCTTTGACGAAACAGTTACGAGATTTCCTCATCTCTGTTTCATAACTTTCATGTAATGATATTTTTGATTTTTGCATTGAATCCCTGCTTGATTATGTGCTGTTGATAAGGCGGATTTGTTAACGATGACATCACAATATCGGGCTATCCCATCTGCACTTTCGACACAAACTAACAAGCGCGAATTTCAAATAGTCACGGGTTAGGGATGTGCAGTTTAAATTCATTTATTTTATTGTGTTCAATTAAAATAGTCAATATACATTAAATAATTTTATTTTCCTTCTATGTTATTCTTAGTTTCATGAATAGTGCTGTTCCCCTGACAAATCCTACCATTTACTAAAATCAGAGGATATGCAGTGGAGCTAATGTTGTAATGTTGTTTTGGATGTAGTTTATTTGTGACATCCACTACATACGGCACTGTTATGTGGATAAACATAAGATTTCACAAATCCATACAAATTTGAAAATGTAAAGACATGCTTACAATATATACATGGATCACAGTTTGTAGAGATATGTTGGGCAGTAGGAAAAACCTAAATTATTCATCTTCAATTTTCTTTGAAAGGGTTTTTCTGATATATATAGAGCAGTAGAGCTATATATAGCATTTCAGATAAATAATTCGCTAAAATAAAGCCAAACAGAAAAAGTTCTCTCGAAGAAGGAAACCTGAATATATTTTTGTTATTGCTTCTTATGGTGTAACCGAATTGACCCTATCAATCCTTGTACTACTATGAGTTATCTGTTTTAGTTATCTGCCTCTGAGCAGTGATGTCAAAGTGCATTCCACTGATTGGCACTTATGAACAGTGCCAATGCATTTAACCCCTTATATTAAGAACTACCTGCCGATTGGTTAGTAAAATGAAATACTTCATTTGCTGCACCAATCAGAGACATTGATAGAATAGTTGTAACCCTGATAAAGATTAGAGTGAAATATTGTAGAAGCATTATTTTAATTGGTAATTCACATGAGTATATCATGTAATCAACCAATCATGAACCTTGTTAGCTAAGCAGGTAGTGCTCAGGGGGTTAATCAAGCTACGATCACTGGACTACACTTTGATATCACTGCACATATATGGAGCAAAGACGATTTTAAGGTCTTCCCACAATGCATTGCGCAAACGCCAACCAACTAAAGCTTTTTCCACGCGATGCATTTGTTGTGCTCTTAAGTTTTAGAAATAAGAAAAATGAACACTGATAACAAATGTATTCATTGATGAAAACTAAAACCAAAGAGCTCCAACGATGAACCCGCTTAGTATGAAGCCATGATTGTGTGCATATTGTCTATGGGATCTGAGACAAGTTAACGCAATGCATTGTGGTGGTGTCTTTAAAATCTTCTTTGTATATGGAGCAAGTATAGTGGATTGTTACTAATAGGTGCCTCATTGGATCAAGACATCTCTCTCCATTCTATGTGCACCCCACATCCTCTCTAGAATATCATGGCTCAATGTGATGGATTTCAATATGCACCTCATTAAATTAAATCTGTATTGAATCCTTTGTATAGAAGCCTTGCTTACATAAGGCTGTGGTGGTGTTGATATAAAATGGAACTTAATAGATATTGGTGGCTAATATGACCTTTATGATTCCATCAATACCCAGTTTGCCAAAATACGATTGAATCTGATATAGTAGTGTTACATCTTGTTGGCAATTCTTATTTTGAGATATAGATGATAATAGCTTGGTATAAAGAAAATATTTGAAATTATGCACAATTTCTTCTTTCTTTCTTTGTTGTTGTTGGGGTTTTTTTGGAATGGGGGGTTGCAACAATCGAAAACCTTTACAATCACAGAACATACACAAAATAAGAATACAGAGTATTACAATGCATATAGTATAAACTTCATTGTAATTATATACTGCAGGCATTTACATGATCATTCAAAAATGAGACTTGTACTGAATGTGATATTAAATCCGCTCTTGTTTATATTATGCCCAATTTGTTCTTTGTTTATTTAAAAGAAAATTGTCAATTTTTAGCAGCAATTTGAATTATTGTTAAGCTTGGGTTGAAAGTAAACTTTATGTCCCAGACATGCATCAATTACATGGTAGAATAAATTGCCTCCTTTATTAAATGCACTCTATGTTACTGTGTTATTAATGCATGCCTAGAGGCAACCTCCCCCCCCCCCCCTTAACCTAGTTTTAACCCTTAATCCTAAACCTAACCGTGTACCTTAACATGTGTTACAATTCGCTAGATAACGAAAAAAATAGCGCTGTCTGGAGGCTCAAGTCAGATAATGACAAAATCAGCTTTTTCTTCTCCAAACTAGACAAGATGTATCTTTAGATGTGAAACACCACGTGTGGCGGTTTGGTAGATTGCTTATAAATAGATGTATGTGTGTGTATTCATGTCTGCTAATAATTAAACATAGTTTATTAACATTACCAGGCCCTTTTTCCATACACATGACTCACACAATTAATGATTTGCTAAAGTATTGACAGATCAAAGTACAACAACTGCTGCTCTGTATGTTTTTATTAAATTGAAATAAAGGAGAGTTTGTTCATAGTAGCCCTAAATTGTGCAGGCTTTAGCACATTATAAACGATACATTTGTCTATGATGGGTAAATTGGTGATTTTTGATACAATTTGCTTCAATGCAACTATAAAACAATGCATTCAAAACTATTATGCCTATAAGTTGGTATACAATTCATCCTGTTTCAAGAGTTGTGATATCTTTCCTTTTGCAGGGATGCGGAAAATGAACATTTATATCAACATTGGTACAAGTGCATTGATTTTTATAAATTGTTTAGAAAAAAATTGTGAATTGTATTGGTCTAACATGTTAGAGGAGATCACATTACTCAGTATTAAGTAAATATGGTACTTACTTAGTATAGTAAAAAAATTGGAAAAATTGTTCTTCAGGTCCCAGATTCTGGACTGTACTACTGTACATGTAGTATCGTTCGATACTGGTCAGTGTTCCAGTATCGTACGATACTGGCAGGCACATATCAAATGATCCAGTGGAACACAATTATGTACCAGTATCGTTCAAGGACAAATCACTACTAGTAGCATGTACCAGTATCACCCGATACTGGAACATAAAAACATTTCAGTATCAATTGATACTGCTACACAATTCGCTATGGAACAGTAAATCGTACCAGTATTGAGCGATAATGGAAAGCTTTATGGTCCAGTATTGAATGATGCTGGTATTGGTATACCCGTATCTGGGACCTAAAGTACACTTTTCCAAGTATTTTTAAAATGTCCAAAGTTATTTGTACAAAATGAAATCATACATTAGAATAACTTGAATAATTTAGATAACACTAAGTGCACTATTTGAAGTGACAATTAATCATAATAATCTCCAAATATTTTCAGTGTTTCCATTCAGATTTGTGCCTTTTCAATGACATTTTGTTATCAATTTAGCACAGGTCTTTGCTTAATTTAAGATGTTCAAATTTACACACGATCCCTGTACTATATCAATTTCAATTTGTTTAGTTAAACAACAGTTTAGGACTCTCCCTGACCAAATGAACAACCTGCAGATCACTAGCTTAGTAATAATATAATGTGTAAGAAAAGAGCGGCCATAGCTGTGATGTTGTTCGATATTACCCATCTCTTCTACATAGACCATTAATTGAAAGTGGATGTTATGTGTGATAATAATAGCATAAACGTGCCTCAAGCGCTTGTGTATAATGTAGGATTTTTATGCATCCCGAAATTCTTAAGATCAACACCCATAAAGCAGGCGCAGCAATACCTTTTTATGTATATTTTGTTGTTAAACCCCCTCAGAGCAGAAGCAAGTGTGTCTCGTTTATCAGAACTGAATCCCTATGTGACGGTGAAGTTGTCGTCTATAGAGGAGCTGACTGTCGCTTCAGACCTGACATTTCTAGCCGAGTTCAAGTGTGTCATTATTACGGAGGCACCTCTTGGTTTACAACTCAGATTGGATGAGTTTTGTCGCAGCCAACAACCACCTATAAAGGTAATACACAATCAAAGTCAAGGATGTTGGATTTAAGTTTTCACTTCTCAGAATTTAGTTGATTACACAAATTATGCTGGTCTTTTCTGCAGGCCATTTTCATCAAAACATCCTCAAGTGTGTGTGATGGTGGGAAGTGATATGTATCCTAAACTGTCAAAATATTGCTGTACATAACAATGTACCCATTTCACTGAAATCATTAAATACATGAAATGATGTCCCCCTGGCCTACCTGTACTTTGCCCATGCAGAAAGCAGTGGCCCTGATTTAATAAAACGGGAAGAGATGTTTATACTTTGGCGAAGGCACTCATTTTTATGGGGCAATATTTCCTACTAAATTGTTTAACTTGTTATCAATTTTTACATTAGAGAATTGATTAAAACAGCCAATTTTGGTTTTCTATGATTGAAAAAGTTAACAAACACAATCCTTTCTTAGTTGCAAGCCAACATCCAATTTAAGTTATCATTTATGGGGAACCAATATAACAAAGACAAATAATAGGCCAAATCCGATTATGCACCTTTAAAATGAGACGGGCGAGCAAAATGATAGCAGTACCTGTACCTGCTCTCTCTCTTTGTACCACAGCCGAACCAGTGTCCCCTGTAGCCTTATACGTGTCTTGTGAGGAACTATTAGGCTGAAAAGAAATGTTGTTTCTGGAGCAGGTCCAAATGTTTTTTTCTTGAAATATTTTATTTCATGATTAACTGTGAATTTAGCAAAACAAAAATGATTTAAGAATTAATAAAATTAATACAATAGATAGTCAATAATATAAAGACTTGGACAAACTGATAATCAATGAATAATAATAATCACACAGTAATAATAAATAACAATAAATTATCCTTAAAAAAAAGGAGTGATTAATAATTTTTTAAATAATTTGAGTTCTAATTAAGATCAATTTCTCTGAACTGTTTTAGCTAAAAAAATAATGAATTTTTCATTTTGCAAATATAAAAAATCCAAATCAGTTGAAATGTCTCCCAAAACAAAATATGGGCATGTTACAAGAAACCAACTTTCTTAAAAGTCTTACAGATATTACTCGCATAACAGGTGGGTGGGTAGGTGGGTGGGCGACATGGATATATATGTGCAGCTAAAATACATGCCCTCGTTCCCTTATTATTATCATATTAACCCAGCACTTTATGCCATGCTAACGGGTGCCTCATCTATAACTAGCAGTAGTTGCTTAATTTACAATGTATAAAAACATGACAAAGAAACGTACCTAAGGAAACAGACATTTGGCAGAGAGGTGTGTAAAGCCTAATCAAATCTATTACTCAATAATGTAGACTGCTTGGGTAGTAAAAAGCTGAGGACCTGTGCATACCTGATGTGTTATGCTATGTTGTCACATTATCCGTGTACTGATGGAATGAGGTGCGACGTAGGCAACCTTGATTTTATTTTGAAAGAAAGAACCGTTAATGTGTGTAAAATTGAAGAGGAAGACAATGAAATAGAGGTGTTTTTTTTCTTCTTATCATCATGCTACGAATGAATATTTTGTTAAGACAACTAAGGAGGATTGGCAGGCAATATAGGCCTTCGTTAGCACTGTTTTGCCCCTCCTAGTATCTTCTTGGCGTAACTTGTCCACACACACCCTCATACCCCCTTTCCTCAATTGACTTCTCTCCATAAATGAGGGAGTTGAGTCCTCACTTGTCTTCTCTCCATAAATGAGAGAGTTGAGTCCTCACTTGTCTTCTCTCCATAAATGAGAGTTGAGTCCTCACTTGTATTCTCTCCATAAATGAGAGAGTTGAGTCCTTACTTGTCTTCTCTCCATAAATGAGAGAGTTGAGTCCTCACTTGTCTTCTCTCCATAAATGAGAGAGTTGAGTCCTCACTTGTATTCTCTCCATAAATGAGAGTTGAGTCCTCACTTGTATTCTCTCCATAAATGAGAGAGTTGAGTCCTTACTGTCTTCTCTCCATAAATGAGAGAGTTGAGTCCTCACTTGTCTTCTCTCCATAAATGAGAGAGTTGAGTCCTCACTTGTCTTCTCTCCGTAAATGAGAGATTAGGAGCAAAATTGACAGCTCCACTAGTTTTCATATAGATTAAGACCTGTAATATTGTTTATCAAAAGTTTTTAATTTTATCTCTTTCTACATTTTCCTCCTGCAGTTTATTATGGCTGATGTGTATGGCCTTCATAGCTATGCCTTCTGTGATTTTGGAGATGAGTTTACCATCAATGATCCCAATGGTGAAGAACCCAAAGAGTCATTTATATCTACTATTACAAAGGTAAATGAAAGCTGTGACCTTAACATTTTCCAGGTGGCTGTTAGTTTTCCATACACAAAACAGATTTTTCAGAAACCTTTCCCAACTTTCAAAGTGTATCTCAAGGATTACTGAACCAATAGTAGGCAGCATGTTTGTACTTATTTTAATGCATATCTCATGGTGATTCCAAATATGGTGATGAAATTCAATAATTTTGAAATTTGTTGAAACATTTTGGAATGTCGTCTGCAGGCGCCTGCAATGTGAAAAGTGTTAAAAGATAGTTCGAGCTCATCCTACCTCCATCAAGCACCTTGTTTATTCCCATTACTGTAGGTGACAAGAAAAAACAAAACTTTTTTGAAATATTTTGCCATTTTGAACTGTCCAATTGTCTGCAGACGCCTGCAGCGTGGAAAGCGTTATAGGAAAAGTAGCTATACTCTATTTTACCTGTCTCTGTGGAGTGACACCATTGTGTATTGTGTATTCAAGTGTTCGAAGCTTATCACTTGTTTAATTTGATACAGTTGCATATATATAATATATCTCCACATGATCAAAAATGACTCCTAAATTTTTTGCAAAACTGTTTATTTTACTTGGGTATGCACTGATGTCAGTGCACAAATTAAGGTAAATGATTGTGCTATTGTTAGTTAATAATGCCAATGGATCAATTCTCAGAAATATATATTCTGAAGGTTGCTGGTAATAAGCTATACTAAATGCGAGCTATTTCACACGAGCGTGTATTGCTGTTGTTCACAGAGCTGCGTCTAGATGCATGAAATACGTGAACAACTATGCAACAATTTCACGATTGATCAATCAGGATGTGGTCATTATACGCTTCCGGATTTATGTACGTATGCCTGCACGCATTATTGAAATTAAGTCCATAACATTATGATGCTGACTTTTTTTTTATAGAAAGCACAGGATTAGCCTTTTCAATGTTTGTGTACTTCAGCCAGTCACATGAAGATCTGATCAACACAAATTAAAATCAATGTATAGTTAGTTACATTCTTTGCTATTATAGGACTTTGAATTTATTTTCAAACACTAGATGCTACATCAATGTTTAGTTAGTTACATTCTTTGCTATTATAGGACTTCGAATTTATTTTCAAACACTAGATGCTACATCAATGTTTAGTTAGTTACTTTCTTTGCTATTATAGGACTTTGAATTTATTTTCAAACACTAGATGCTACATCAATGTTTAGTTCGTTACATTCTTTGCTATTATAGGACTTTGAATTTATTTTCAAACACTAGATGCTACATCAATGTTTAGTTAGTTACTTTCTTTGCTATTATAGGACTTTGAATTTATTTTCAAACACTAGATGCTAAACACCCCAAAGAGTTAATTGTGTAACCCCTTTAATGTTAGAATATTAAAAGATTGAGCAACCCTAAAATGTCTTATTAGTGAATTGTCAGTACAGACACACACTCGCATGCATTCTGTAGTCAGACTTGCCTTGGGCTGTCTGCTGTGTGCTAAATGGGGCTCTAGGTGTACTGTAACTCCTTCTTTATGTATGCATGGGATGAGAACATTCCATGGAACATAGTTACCAAATATTATTGTTTGATTTATAAATTTACAATGTTTCTTTGCACCAAAAAATGATTTAAATTCATTTATTAACTTTTGTTAATGGGTAATTAATTGATTCAATTGTATGATAATGGAGAAGAAAATGTTTTTAGAAAAGATGAGTTTATTATTTTAAAGCTTCAGAAAAAATGGTGAAGTGATTTGTTATGCAAGTGCTGAGCCCCTAGTACTAACAAGTCTGTCAAACAGTCTGCTTTGGAATGAGGGGACCATTCTAACTATGTATCAACAAAAGAGGTACTATATACCTTGAATAGGAATAGTTAACATGTCTTTGAATAATAAAGTGGCATTACAATAGTATTTATAATTCAAATGTGATAAACACTCATTGTATTTGTTATAAAAAACCTCAGTGATTACCGGACATTAAAGGGGAAATGTCCACACTCGCACACCTAAATTTACCCTTCACCTCCCCCTTTCCCTTCTTCAACCCTCTTCACGTCTTCCTCTTCTTACCACTTACCTTTCCATTTCTCTCCCCTTACCTCTCCCCTTTCCCTCTCCCTTTCCCCCTCTCCCTTTCCCACTCCCCATTTCCCTCTTTTTCTTCCCCCATTCTCCTTCCTTCCACTCATCCCCCATCGCAATAATTGTGTGACACTAGAGTCAGTTGTTTTGTTGTTACAGTGATTACCCTCAACAACCACCATATATGCCATTACAGGATAACCCATTGTTATCCCTTGTACACAATTTACAGGAGAACCCAGGAGTGGTAACAAGTCTAGACAATAGAATGCATGGCTTTCAAACAGACGACTATGTTACCTTCAAAGAGATAAAAGGAATGACGGCTTTAAATGGAACCATCAGACAAATCAAAGGTATGCTGATGAAAGAATTCACTCTTGTTTATATTCTACTTGATCGTAGCCCCTCGCTTGTAGGAGACTAAATGGTGTCACTGTCTCTCATTGTATGTGCCATATACTGGGGTACTAATAATTTAGAGGGTATTTATGGGTATTGCGTAGAAAGACATAATGTAAAGCAGTTTACCAATCCATAATGTTTACAATAGACAGTATTACAACAAATGTTAACAAAACAATCACTGTTGATTGTCCCAACCAATCAACCAAGTCTATCAATGAGTACCGGTGGTCTAGTGGTTACGGGGCCCATCTAGCATTCGGAAGGACCAGGGTGAGAGTCCCCGCTGGTGAATTTCCTTCCTTATTTTTCGGGTTGAGACATTTACCGGTGTTTGTTAATATTTTTTTGTTATGATCTTCTAGTGTAAACACCTTGGTCAGTATGCACATAACATCTTAGACCTGGTCTAACTTTAAACCGGGTCTAAATGAAGAATAGTCCTCCCTGAAAGGATCTTTTTATGCTGAAATGAGAGCTAATTTTACATTATTAATGGACTGCAAACCGGACAATTCATGTTAGGTAACTGCAATTTTACTTTTCGACTTTGTTAGGGAGCATACAAGGGAAATTAAAGAATAAAATGGTCACTCCAGAAGGACTATCCTTCATTTAGACCAGGTATAAAGTTAGACCCGGTTGAACTTGTTTTGTGCATACGGACCCAAGGGTTGGTATACTGCGTAATATTATATTAGAAAGATAGTTATTGTTCCTTTGCATTTAATATTAAGCATGATCTAGCATGCAGTAGCAAACTAAATTTGATACATTTTGAAATTCAGTGTATCTGTACGCAGTCTTGCATAACATCTATAGTCAGTAGTCCACCATAACAAAATGTTTTGTTAAGTAAAAACAGAAAAGAAAAAAGAATTAAACAATTGAGACATGGGCAAAGAAGGAGGGCAATGTCACAGCAAATATCAAGTGAAAGTTTTAGGTCAATATATGCAAGTCTTTATTCAGAAATACGGAAATCAATTCAATGCATCCGCATGATATGTCTAAGGAAACTCAATTCAAAGTCTCAAATTCCGTGCAAGTGCATTTATTTATTTTTTCTTGAACAACATTTTATTTCATGGATTGATCTAGCTGAATACATGTCGGATGGGATCATATTTCTGTTAGAAACTTCCAATCCAGACATTCACAAAAGTTTCAAAAATAAATAAATATAATTTCAACCATTTTCTTCATAAGTCCATTTCATTTTTTTTTTATCGCATTTAGCATTTTATATATTCTACATCTAATCAGTTCTTCAGACTATTCTTACCCAATTTTTTGTTGCTGGTACGAATAAAACAGGGCATAATTTGTTATTCTGAGCTCAATTTGTTGACAAAACCACAAGTACTTTTACCTTTCCCAAACCCATTAGGGTTAGCTTTGATCAGGATTGGGTCCTTGCAGATGGATTTAGATATTTGCAAAAATATATATACAATTAGATTTGCAGAACATATGCCACACCCTGACAATAACAACCTGTCAAATTTAAATTAACCAATGATAGCATGTGGGATGAATTACTGAAATGCATAGGATTTGAACCTTGGTCCTTTGATTTACCCACCACCTGCCATACTTAATGCATTATTTAGTTAACCATCCATTATCCCATTACATGCTATAGTGCAAGCAAACCTGTCAGTTCTGATTAATTGACAATTGCATAAAGTATCGAGTATCAAGTGGGCAAGTTGATTTTCATGTGAGTGTCCCGTCCATTAACCCATCACATGCTATGGCATAGCTAACCTATCAGTGCTGATTTATTGGGTTTCTAGAATGCCATTCCGTTAACCCATCACATGCTATATGAACAATATCTCAATCTATTAACCCATCGTATGTAATATCACGGCAAAGTTGACTTGTCAGTGGATACTTATTGACAGCCTGTAGTAGATCATGTGGACAACTTCTCATTGATCATTCCAATTAATTGACATCTCCTTATCTATAGGATTTGAAGAATAACATGACATTATATTTCGTCAAGTGAAAAACCTTTTGTCAGATTGCCATGTGCACACCTGTGCATTTTAAAAAAAATGGATTTGCTTAAAAAGAAAAATTATTCTATCACAGTATCCAATGATTTTGCATCACAAATAACAAAATAATAAAAGTCATATGTTGCTATGAGAACTTACTGTTAAATATTGCATGATTACTAAGAAAGTGCTGGTACAGTTATCGTTAGGTAATCCATATAATTAATAGCAATAACAGCTTACAAGAAACGTTTTATATCTCTGTCAACAAGACTATAAACCTTGAAACATTGAATATGAATCACTAAGCGGAATGAAGAAATACAAACCGAGATGTTTTCCAGGCTTTGGTTTGATATTTTGTTGTTGGTCTGTCAAAACCTTGTATCTCCATCCCGCCCTTCAGCATACAGTTGTACTTCCTATGTATAACCTTTGGGCAGTCTGCTCTAAACATGTTCAAGGTTCAAAAACACATCTATCAATACATTGTAAGTGCTCTTGCTCCTGATAATGTATAAAGCAACCCTTCCTATGCATAACTGTAGGGCAGTTTTATTTTTTACATTCTTAGGCCTGAAAAACGCATGGTTTTGACAAAACAGTGACATTTTGAATATCTAGTTTTGGACATCTGGTGAACACACTATCGTGAAATGAATCATCAATTGGTATGAAAAAGTTGATTAATGAACCAAGATGCAGTGAATTGTTGGATTGTATACAAGTGCGGCCATCTGGAGAAACTCTCAAAACCATGTGTGTGGCCCTTGTTGTACAAAAGGGTTACATATGCTTTAAAGAGTAGGGCACCAAAGGCCCAATTAATTATAACCCAGACTCTCCCGGTATTTCAGTGGCGATGTACCAAATAACGGGGGGAGGGGGGTAAAAAAAATTGGTCCGCGGCACTGGTGAGTGAACCCGGGTCGCCGGACTGGCAGGGAGCGAGTTAATTATCACACCACAAGCACTGGTCTGCCCAGGCTAAAATTGTTTTGACTATATATACCCGGGTATACCATTGCTGCATGGCATAGACCTTGTGCGTTCGCAAACAGGTATTGATGCTGCTCGTATGATTTTATCTGTCGTAGTATGGTTAGGGTTAAGAGCGATATTTTATCAAAATTGGTCGAGCCAGAGGTGATCTTACCCAGATCTTTATCAAAGGCACAAGTGTGCTAGGATCAAAAACTCAGGCTCTTACAATTTTGATATGTCACCAAATAGTCTATTGTTATAGATAAGCAGTTTCAAACCACTCTTTTTTAACCTTAATGGTATTTATATCACAGAATTCTGTTTTTTCCAAGTTAAAATATATTTAATTAATACAATTCAAAATGGGTTGGCACCAGGGATAGCACTGGATCAAAAATGTGAGAGGTCCCATGGCATTTTTCAGGACCCCGTTGGACTTCAAAAAACAAATTTAAGGGGTCCCCCTAGAAATTGAGGGGTCCTGAAGTTTGGGTATTTGAAAATTTTACTTTTTTACAGACAGTTTTAATGAATTTATATTGTGAGCAAAGGATGGATATGTAATTTACAGAATTTCTCAAGGTTTCCATTTCCATACATCGTCAAATTTAAGGGGTCCCTTCAATTTTGATCGGGACCCGCAAGTCTTTCCCATTTGAAACCTGACGCGTCACTATTAGAAAGTGAGAGGTCTAGGACGCGCAGACGCGTCAGAATGCGACCCCTGGTTGGCACTGCGAATGCTATGTTGCATATGATCATGTTCATATAGTATGCCAAAACAGGATGTTTAAATGCTCCCTTTAATACCTACTTAAAAAGCTTGAGGTCTTATTCCACAATGCCCTGTTATCCAGAAATGTTATGTAAGGGAATACCGTTCAGAAAACATGGCCTGAAAGATGATAGCATTTGCACATCCGGTTTCTTCAAAGGTGTATATTACATTATAAGGTGCCTGAGCTCTTAATCGGCCACGAATCAATATGTAGAAGGGTACACATAGGGGACTTGTGTTAGTGGTTAGGTATGTTATTGTATAGTATTAGTACATTAGTTACATTTAGAAACATGATTTGAAAGATATTACCTCTTAAACATCCAGTTACATTAACGGTAAGCAAGTTAAAGGCGGTAAACCCTGTATTCATAGGAGCAGAGTGTCCGTCTCAATTTCGATTTCGAAAGTCCTTGTTGTAATGTTGCTGTGTGAGTATTGCTGTACCTCCTCCACAGCGAGTCTGTTGCCTTCCCAGCGCTTACAGGTACCCATTAAAATACACCTTGGTCGAAAGGAGGAATTAAGATCAGTCTTACTTAAAATAGTAAGACTTAAAATGAGCACAACATATCGACCACAGTGGGACTCAAACCCAAACCTTCGCACTATCCACTGCACCACACATGCCCCATAAAGCACATTAAGGTTACATGAAAGGAATATCATATAGTGGACGTCTGATTTCTTCCCTTAACCGGGCAAAAATCTTACATGATTTTATCTACTATTAAGAGTAACTCTTACAGTACATGCGCAGGTCCTATAGTGCAAATTCACATCAATGATGTGGGAAATTGGTTGTGTATATAATGCAGACATGTAACCCCAGGAGAGTAACTCAGACCAAGAAATCATCCGCCCCATTTGTTATACAAATATTTAGCATCCTTTTCATGTAATATAGATCAAATGCCTGCTACAACCAGAATTATAAATGGGTTAATTACAGTCAATGCTGCAATATAATTTTCAAAGTACACCCAATTTTGTTAAAATAAGATTTTTGTTCCAGTGTACATTTTAATATGTCTATGCACTGTCAGTTATGAGATCATCAATGTTTTAACTTCAATTTCAATGGAACCTTTGTAATATTTCTATGTACTATCAGTCATGAGATGTGATCATCTCAATAGCTTCAATAATTTATCGGATTGCTGCATTGTCATTGTACTTTTCTGCATCCTGTAGCCTATATATTGTCATGAAAATTTGATGTTTAAATGCCAAGATAATCTTACATGATTGATTTTAACGTCAATTTCTATTTTTATGTGCCAGGTGTATTCTTCAAAATTGCCTTTAATATAATTTATATATTGGGGTAGCTTGATTTTATGCATCCAACCGAGGTGTCTATGCTGCACGCATCATGTCTATTTATATCCTACGAAGAGTGGTCCATGAGGCACTTGTGTCTGTAAAATATGCACAATTGTGTTACCATTTCATCTATCTACCCATAAAGTCACTGACTTCTACATAGAGGAATATAGGTAGTGTGAGGTACCTGCTGGCCGTGCTTGCCCATCTCAGCTAAAAGATTAAAATGACAAATTATACATTACTGCCATTTTGCTAACTGTTTTTAAAACTGGTTCACATACTTCAATTTTAAGATTCATATTTAAAATTGTAGATCCTGTTTTGTGTGACCCCTTGTTTAATTTATATGTATCAATTAAAATGAATCATGATGAGAGTTCTGGATTTTTTAGCAAACCTTAAAATTTTCTAAATCAGGATGATTGTGGCCTGAATTTTATTGCTCATTCAATAAATGTTAAGTTACCCAGGTAAGATATGACATTTAAACGACACATGTAAGTAAGTGTTTTGAGATAGTGATCTATACCTTTAAGGCAAGACGATATGTTTCAATTTGCTTCTCAAACCATCAATCCACCAACAAATCAGTGATACACCAACTAACCCGCCTAATCTATTCCCTAATTATAACTGTATCTTTGAATTAGGCTGTTATATCCTATGGATCTCGAGGTATCTTCGCTGCACAGTGGGTTTAGACACCAATTAACACGCCTCATGAATTCTATATCAAAAAGAAAAGTTCAAAATATTTTTGGTGTTGGCTTTATTTACTATGTAACAACCAGTCACAATCACATTCAGTTGTATGAAATGTTGATCGTAAGTCCTAGCATACCTGGAATGTATGTTGGCATTTGGGAACCACTTTCTGAAAAAACTTTGTATTAGAGTACAGAAATATACAGAAAATCCAGAGAACATTTTCATGCCGCAGGGAAATTTTGTAATTGTGGAGGGAAATTTGGATGATATTTTATGAAAATCTAATGCCCTGATGGCGATGAAAAAGAACCCCCGTCTCTACGGGCCCGGCCATTCCATATTTTTGGAAATTGGTGAACAAAATTTCATGTGCAAATGAAAACCGACCCAAACATTTTCTTTTTGGTTGTTGTAAAACGGCAAAATGTTTACAGATTAAAAAAAAAATTACAATCATTTTCAAAAAAATAAGGGGGGGGGGAGAAGCCTGACCAACCGTCCCGACCTGAGAGGTCCGTTTGTCCATACAAAAGTTGTTGTTTTTATGACTCAATTAATATTTAGAGAATCGAATACAGTTTTGTTACCCATTGAATAATATAAATGCATGTTTCTAGTCTTTAGAAACCTAGATCAGGCTGTCATCCAAATATATGCAGGTGACTGATGAATATCCGAACATATTGCCCCTGGCCCTTCACATTAAACATGCAGTGTGATATATGTAACCAATAGTTGTATAATAATGCAAGTTGAAATTGCAGGAGGAATGTACTTTTTTGAAAACAGGTAGATTTGAATAAGCCGTATACATTACACATCATATATATTGAGGAATGAAACTATTTTATTGTCTTTTTTAAGACTAGAACAACGCATAATCTTGACAGGATGATTATTTATCACTTTGGAGTACAGACTGTAGAAAAGGTTGTCAAAAATGGTGATACAAACATTTTCCTGCATGTTGAAAAAAACATGCAAAAAATTCCCTTTAACAACCTCAAGTCCCCAGAATAACAAAATACTATAGCAAACCTGTATCTAACTTACTGCATAATCGTGGAAGGCTTTACATGGGGAATGAGTAGTTAATTTAGGACACACAGTCAATGTGGTTGTGTGGCATGGACATCATTTTACTCACCCTTATGACACGGGTTTCTACGCTATCACATGGGACCCATTTAAAAAAAAAAATATTGCCCATTTTTTCTCCCGATAGTTTTATTCTTAAAATTGCCCTGAGGGCTCTCACGTTAATCTTATCTACAGGTGTTGAGAATTTCCAGGCTTTTGCCTAAAGTCAGGTTATTTTGTTTTCCCAATCTCTGCACTTTCTTTTATTATCAGCTCGTTCTTTGCCATTAAAGACTGATTTTACTCACTTATCATTTTGTTCATGTTTTTTTTCAATCAAATTTATTCTCATGCCTATGTCTAGGAAATTGATGCACAACACATTGTAGAATTGTTGGATGTACTTTATATGGCAGACAAGTTACTACATAACAGGTGTCAGTCCCAACTCATGATAGGTCTGGCAATAGTTAGATGGGGCTGAACAAACATAGGCATCAGTAGCTGTTAACAGCTATCACTTATAGATGTTTCATGTGCAAGTCTGGCTGTATCCATTGCATAAGATATTCATGAGGAGTAAAGAACTCCATTACTGCTGTATAATCCTTTATTCCGTTAAAGGTGTGTATCCCAACCCTCCTATCCATAAGTATTTCCCCATCATAAGTGAGATCTAATGATATCTGAAGAAAGCAAATATTTTCTCATTGCAAAATGTTAGACCTGAGGGCTATTTCCATGATGCCAATAATAAAACAGGATACAAATATGGACTGCTCATAATGGAAGTGGTGTGAACTATTTGCCCGAGGGGATCAGGAAACCATATAGCCTACTATTTTTCTGAAGCCGAAAAATAGTAGGCTTAAGTTCTCCTGATCACCAAGGGACAATAGTTCACCCTATTTCACGAATAAAGAACAGTCCGTATTTGTTTTATATAATGCATGGAAATATTGTAGCGTGCAATTTTGATCAATTAAACGTGCTACCAAAAGCACCTGCTATTGCCCGTTGATGTATTGAGCGATCAATAGTAGGTTTTGGTAGCTCTTTCTGGACTGCCTGTGAATATTCACGGAATTTGTAGAAATATCCAATGTCACGTGACATGGTATCAACCAATGAAATCTAATACAATGATGCCAATATTTTCATGCGTTATTATACAAATATACAAATATATACAAATTAATTATGGATACATTATACGCCAGTGGAAGTTTTGTACTGTTCTATGGGCAAATTGTAAATAAAATGAAGCATTTTCATGCAGAATAGAAAACACCATGTGAAAACATTGTTTCATCTACATTTAATAGAATATTTCATTTTAAGCTAATTCAATGCAGTATAACATAATGATAAACCGAGTCTGGGCTGCACCTGTGATATAGTATATGGTTGTAACCTATACCTCGGGCATAGGATCTCATCATTTTTATAAATTCATTTTGCAATATTTTGTTTCATGGCGATATTAAAGGATGTTTGACATTTCAAATATTGATATTTATAGTTATTAGTATATCCCTTTAAATGAAACATTTCCCCATTGCAAATATGGTGATACATGATCATATTTTCTTGCTTTGCAAATAAGCTTAACACTTTCCACGTGGCTATTAGACCTAAAAAAAAGGTGTTTGATTGGCGTAACCCGACCCACCCTATTTTTACCGCCGACCCTAAACATTTTTTTTGTGTGTGTGAGAAAAAGAAGAAGAAAAAAAACACCCAAAATGAATTATGTGTCAGAGAAAATGTGTATTTGTGCCATTTGTCTGTATGGTATATTAGTGCTGGTATATAAAATTTCATAGACGTTTTATAGATTTTTTTTCTTCTTTTTCTATGTTACGCCAATCAAACCTTCTTTTTTTTTAGGCCTTAGTTTACGAAACAGATTTTTCAGAAACTTTTCCCAACTTTTCAAGTCTATATCACGAATTACTGAACCAATACTAGGCATGTGTATACTTATTTCAATGCATTTCACATGGTGATTCCAAATATTGTAACGAAATTCAATAATTGTGACATTTTTTAAAACATTTTGTGACATTTTGGATATCGTCTGCAGACGCCTGCGGCTTGGAAAGTGTTAACATACAATACTATATGATTTCCTTTTGTTTGTTTGTTACAGTTTTGTCTCCATATGCCTACACCATTGGCGATCTGTCAGGGGATGAATTCCACTCGTATGAAAATGGAGGCATTGCAATTCAGGTCAAAAAATCTATAACGGCTAAATTTGTAAGTATTATAGAGAATTATTTTGATAAGTATGTTGTTTAAATTGAGCATGAGTCATAATTTTCACTGCAATTTATATGTTCTCTTAGAGGCCTATGAATTTTGTAAACATTTGAGATGCCAACAGAATATTGAACAAACAGTATGATCATATTTTAGATGTACTTTCCAAGTGGATTTTGTGTTTGCCCACAGTGTGGAGACTTTTTAGTTGGTTGTTAAAAACTTCAGAAAACTGTTTGATCATACACTCGTCAAAAGAAGTTCCTGGACACTCATTGAAGTTCAAATATTTCACATAAATTTAATATAAATTAAACAATTGAATGTCAAAATAAGCAGACAATAGTTCTCTATCATGTCTCAATGTCTGTATGAAATTAAGATGTACGCATTCATGCATAGCTGAGCACATTCATTAAGCAATGGTAAGGTGCGTAAAAGGAAATTGCAAGAAATGAGTATTTACAGTCATTTGAATGGAGGGATTATCCAATTTTTTGCAATCTTCTTGCCATTGTCAAGTGAATGGGATCTGCCATGCATGAGTGATCATGTCTAAATTTCATGTTAAGCTGTTAGCGGATTACTTTCTGCTTATTTTGATATACAATTATATATATATAATCATATATATAATTATATATATTCTATTAAATATTAATTTAATTTAAGTGTCCAAGAACTTTTTTTGCCGAGTGTATGTTATTCTGTTGATACTTAGTTGTTGTTAATTATTCTTTATTCAATTATTAATTAACTAAATCAAAATTGATGAAAAGGACAGACATAAAACCCCAGACACAATGTTTATCTGCTGACGACCAGCACTCGTCGACCAACATACAGGCAGCAGGGGAGACGAAACAAACAGTACAAACATAAGAACTATGAATAATTTAAGATATGAAATAGGCAAGGTGGGAACTGACTTGCGGCCATTGCGCACTGCATGAAGTTTCGACAGATCATACTTTCAAACATGGCTCATTTTGAGTATTCCAGACAGGAAGTATCTCTTTAATGAAATTGAAGTTTGGGCTTGACAAACATAATAATTATGTTGCCCCCTTTTCAGCAACTGATTGTGGATTGTTTAATGAAAGAGAAGTTTGGACTTGACAAACTTAAATGCAATAGGCATATGTTGCCCCCTTTTCAGCAACTGATTGTGGCAGCGTTTCAAATAACAAGGGCCCTCAGGGCCTCAATCCTTGAAAATCAGTTTAGGCACACTGAAAACCTATCATTTGGGCCCTTGAAAATTCCGGTAAACAGATTGGTGTACACTGCTGATCAAGAGTATTTGAACACTGCTCTCATTCTCCTAACTCTGCTTATTGCTAATATACTCAATAAATCAAAAAGATAAAGTATGAATGTTTTTCACACCATATGATGAACTTTGAGCTCGTGAACCTTTTGCGCTTATTTGAAACACTGGATTGTGGTGTGTATAAGCTGCCATTATTGAGCCTATTAAAAGTTGATGTCTATAGTTATATTGTTGATTCATGTGCGAAATGGCCTTAAAGCTCATGTTGCTCAGTACTTCTTTTGTTATATTTTATACAGGCTACGCTAGCAGCACAACTCAAATCTCCCTCCACCCGTCTTGTAGATTTCACCAAAGATCCCTTTGCAAGTCATCTAGCAATCTATGCACTGTTAAAATTCAGAGAACAACATGACAGGCTCCCAGCACCAAGGTAATTATTACATTGTAGTGAATGATGGTTTGGGGATAGTTGTGGGTGGATGGATAGCAGGGATGTATTGAGGTAATTGGCTATTAAGAATTGAAACAAAAAGGGAAGCATGTGACTTGTGTATTATTACCTGTAAGCTAATCCGTAAACACTTTTAATAGAAACAAAATAAGATTCTACATACACAGCTCAACAAAAATTCTTAGCTGTTTTGTTTTGTCTTGGAGAATATATAGTCGCTGTTCTGTCAAAACCTTGTATCTCCATCTGTCTGGCCCTTCAGCATGTATAAAGTAATACTTCCTAGGTATAATCTTTGGGCAGTCTGCTCTATACATGTTCAAGGGCAAAAAGCACATCTATCAAAACCTTGTAAGTGCTCTTACCCCTGAATATGTATAGAGCAACACTTCCTTTGCCTAACCATTAGGCAGGTTTACTTTATACATACTGAAGGGCCGGAAAAACCTATGAGGTTTTGACAGAACAGCGATGATATGCAGTGCTTTCCGTAATGCCATAATTGTAGGCGTATTTTAATACTTTGCATGTAATGATACAATATACAATTTCAATTGCTGTAGAAAAGAACATTTCATTGACAAATCACCAAGTGTATCAGAGCTGAGACTAATATAACTAAAGAGATACGAATCGATCATCCAGGTCAGATGCGGACCTTATGCACAGTGATGAATAGGTTTAGTTCCACGCTCTTCAGTTATATTAGTCTCAGATCAGAGTAAGTGTAAAAGGGTGATCAAATACTTTTTAAATTAATGAACTGAAACAGTAAACCATTAGTCTCAAGTCCATTGCTTCTGGTAGAATGATAAAAGATGTGCATTCAATTATATTCTAAACAATTGAAATTACGCACTTAGTACTAAAAAGCAGGAATAAGCTTTTTAACTTAGCTGTATCATGTATCCATTAGCAGCAAAACATTTGTAACCCTTCTATTTCCTATTATTCCAGGTCGTCAGAGGATGCCCAGAAATTAGTTGAAATAGCAACTAAATTGAATGGTGAACTATCTCAGCCGGTTCAACCTTTAGATAGTAAGGTAATCACCAACCTAGCGTTGACAGCAGAAGGTTCATTTTCACCCTTAACAGCAGCAATGGGAGGTGTAGTAGCCCAGGAGGTGCTCAAGGCTCTAACTGGAAAGTTTACACCTATTGACCAATGGGTAAGTACATTTAGATAGAAAGTTAGCTTTTATATCTGAAGGTTCATTTTCACCCTTAGCAGCAGCAATGGGAGGTGTAGTAGCTCAGGAGGTGCTCAAGGCTCTAACAGGAAAGTTTACACCTATTGACCAATGGGTAAGTACATTTAGATAGTAAGTTAGCTTTTATATCTGAAGGTTCATTTTCACCATTAACAGCAGCAATGGGAGGGGAGGTGTAGTAGCTCAGGAGGTGCTCAAGGCTCTAACAGGAAAGTTTACACCTATTGACCAATGGGTATGTACATTTAGATAGTAAGTTAGCTTTTATATCTGAAGGTTCATTTTCACCATTAACAGCAGCAATGGGAGGGGAGGTGTAGTAGCTCAGGAGGTGCTTCAGGCTCTAACAGGAAAGTTTACACCTATTGACCAATGGGTAAGTACATTTAGATAGTAAGCTATACTCTGTTTGGTCATCTCGAGACAGTGACGTAACCGCATATTCTACTAATTGCATCACATAACGCGCGCGCATACTCGCGGCGCTGGCGTACAAACACAAGCGTTGAAAGGTGGAAGATACACACGCGTGCGTAAAAGCTGCGCCTGTTCAGTTACGTCACTGTCTCGAGATGGCCAAACAGAGTATAGCTTTATATCTGAAGGTTCATTTACACCTCTTATTGCAGTCATAGGAGGTGTGGTAGACTCGATCCTTCATGTCTTTTCTATTTTACACACAGCCCCTGCGAGGGTGCTCAAAAGACAGTTCCAAAAGTGTGTGCTGATAAACTCGTGAATAAGCATGAGCTTATTCATCCACTATCACGCCACACTGCGTCGGTGGTTTCACGCATGTTTGTGTGACTCTGTTGGGCGCACTGATATACCTCCACGTCGCAGCATGACGATCGTGAAAACTGAGCAGTTTAAATTTGACCAACCAGGAGTTTTGGCATTGTTGTCAGGCACGGGCAGTCAAGTCAGAAGTAACTGGGAGTGTCATGGATTTCCACGATACTTCCGATCACTTTTTTGCCGTGTTCTTTTCCCAGTCCCTCGATTTGGTCCGCCATTTTTAAAGATGGCGGCCATATAGAGGGACAGATACAGGGACCCAGTCTAGGAGGTGTGTTAGCCCAGGTGGCACTCGAAGGCTTTAATAAAAAGTTTACACCAGTTGTTCAATGGGTAGGTACTATAGAAACATACAAAAATGATACTTACCTAGTACTATTTTGTATTTCACCATTGTGAATGTATTTTGATTTTGAACGGGTGACCATACAGAGTATACTAACATATTTTCAGGGTTGTAGCTAAATCAGTCGGTGACGGTCGGGTGTAGCCTACATTCATGCCGGGCCAACCGGCACTATGTACCCAATGACAGTGTGCTTATCAAGATACATCAGGTGTCCGTCCATAGTGTATTGTAACTTGACATACAATTCATTGATGAAACTGTTGTTCTTTTTCAGTTGTTCCTTGATGCATCTGAACTCTTCGATATAGAGGCACCCTTCTCACAAAGGTATGTTAGAATTAATACTTAGACATTAAGGCAACTTGTTTTATAAGTAGACAAACCTTTGGTAGATTGGCCATTCCCCTCAACAACAAAAACAATGTTTAAAACACAAAGTTAAAGGGGGTGGGACCGGTGGGTGGGAAATGCTTCAGAAATTTCCAACATTTCAACAACAAAATACTACTACCACCTCTGCTGCTGCTGCCATAGATGTGGGCAGTTCCGTAATTAGGTAACCCAAATTGAAAAAATTGAAAATCGTCGAAATAACCTAATTTATGTCTCATATCAAAGGTTATAGGTTGTAGTTACATGATATAAATTGGAATTTGACCTATCATTCTCGGTTTGGCTGATTTTGAGGTTGTTGTGGACGTACAGGGCGTTTTTGAGTAGAAATCGCACCATTGAAGTGCAATTATTTCCATGAATGAACTAAGGCAAGTATTACAAATTAATACAATCAATACAACAATGAACATGTGTTATGTATCATATAAAATAGTTACTTAAAATGACCAAAATATAGAGGAATTACACTTTTTGGATTAAATTTGGTACCTTCTGTGTCGGACGTACACTCCCAAAAGCTGCTACTTTTAACCACACCGTTCAATACTTTGGCAATGTTGGAAACCAATGAGGTAAGTATTTTTCTAAAGCTGATGATTTATACTTAATGTTTAAAACTTATTTTGTTCTGTACCTGTTTACATGTTTAATACATGGGCTCTTGAAGTGTGTCGGACGTACATCTGTGAATTATTTCAGAGATGTACGTCCGCAACACTAATATGTACGTCCGCAACGGTTAAACATCAGTCAATTTTAACTTGAAGATAAAGGTTCTGATAATTTTCTCTGATGGTTTTGTTTAGGTTTGTCCCTCTTACAAACAAAACAATATTAGTTTTCATTACAGACCTGAACACTTCAGAGATTTTTTGATTGGAATACAGGTGTACTGAAAAAATCACTTTCTCTGCGTACGTCCGCAACGGAGGGTTTTCACACTATATCTCATAAACCGAAAATGGTACAGCAAAGGAATTTTCAGGTTTTGTACTCCTACTAAAGGTACTTGAAACCCAGGTGTTAAAGCAACTGGTATAGTTTAGATTTTGCCAGCCCTCAAAGTGTCTGAAATGTACGTCCGCAACTACGGAATTGCCCATATATAAACGGAGCGTAGATCAGAAACTCACCAAAACGCATGAAGCCATGCGCTAAGTCTTCGCGCCTTGACACGATATATCCTTCCCGTGTTGATTTATCTCGTGAATATTCAGTTGGGTACCGAAAAGTATATTTATAAGAGAAGTGCGTAAAAGCTTAAATTATGTGGCGTAAGCCTCGCGTCGAGGCATCTGGATAAAATACGCTTCCCTGAAAATTAACGCAGAAAAGGCTGCACATGTGCATAATATTTTTTTTACAATTAAGCACAGCTGTGTGAGATGTAAACAAAATAACCTGGCTTACTGCGTGCAGCAAGTACGAGGGGAGTTGCCTATCTAGAGTATATCTATGACTGCTGCTGCTACTGCCGACTATGGCAACAATCAAAGGGTGGGCAACGACTCTTTTTGAAGAATAAGAACCTGTTGAGGAACTTTCCATGTATTTACCTAATTACATGGACCTTAGCAGATACATTGGTAGAAGTTGCTATACTGTACTAGGTTTGTTTGCAAAGAGGTCCACCTATCAAGAGTAAAAGTGTTGAGTTCTGGTATTTCAAAACACATCCATGTCATATAGTACATGTGTTGGGAATGAAATAGATATCCTGATTAGTCTCTCACACATACTTTTTACTTCTGTTTCTTTTACAGGGGTGATAGGTACGACTGTTTACGTATCTGTGTAGGAGATGACGTAGTACAGAGGTTGGCTGATCTGAAACTCTTCATGGTTGGTTGTGGTGCAATAGGCTGTGAAATGATGAAGAACTATGCATTATTAGGAATAGCTTCTACAGAAAATGGGAAAGTAAGTACAGATTGAACATTTATTGTTGTCAATATAAGTACTTAATGAGAATGGAATTTGGTTTGTCTATTGATGCACTTAACCCTTGAATGGATTTTCCCATTTAGATCCATTTTATAGGGTAAATATGGGGCCATCCGGGTTTGTAACCAAACTCATTTTGAAACTGACAGTGCAATTATACAGATACATGTATGTGTCATTGTAAATTGACTGCTCAACCTCAAAAGGAGGTCATGGATCTATTACAAATCACATTTAGATATAATAATTCAACAGTACCCAATTTTAATCCTGGAAATTGGCAAAAGTTGGATTTGAACCAGGAACCTAACTTCATCACTAACCCATACTCTTCAAAATGTACCAAAATGTAATACCTTTACATTAAGATAGTGATATTTGGGGTCACCAGAGGGCCTAAAAGGTGATCTTAATTGACTCATGCAAGGTATAGGACAAACAGACTCTGTGGAGTGTGAAGTTACCATCTCAATATAGTTTGAGTGGCACACAGTATTATTACATGCACCTGTTCAAGCATTCTGCATGTATTATCATTATGTCTAGTAGGTTCTTTCTAAATATAACCTTCCAGACAATTTGATATAGAGGCCGAGATACAGTGGCACTCTCTCATCAATATATAGTTACCTGAGGTGTGTGTTGGTTGTGTTTGGGGGTGCAAAAGGCACTTTTATTCTTGTACAATTTTATGTTTTGTCTGAAAATTTCCAAATATGAATACTTTTGACCACAAGCATTCATGATGGTGTCTTTTTGTGTTAATTGTTGTTTTAGATCACTATAACTGACAATGACTTGATAGAGAAATCCAACTTAAACAGGCAGTTTCTCTTTAGACCTCACCATATACAGGTAAGCACTATTTTAATATAAAATCTATTGATATCCATTTATTTCATTTTTATAAATCAGCCACATTATGTAATACAATAGTTAGTTAGTTAGTTATAGTTATAGTTTATTCTCACCAAATCGCAGCTAAAAGCTGAATTACATGGTTATTACATTGGTATAAAAACATCAAATTGCACATAGAAATGTATACAAAGATAACATCAAAATTGAAAATTAAAAATGCTAAACGAAATTAAAAGGTATCAAAAATATATAAATAATTAAAGGTTGTACATGCTAAGTCGCCTAAATATAGCTAATATTGCACTGTGGGTGACATAAAAAATTAAAAAACAATTATAAATGACACAGGGGATAAATCACAAACTTACTCAAGAGTCAGATTAACTCCCCCCCCCCCCCCCCCCCCCCCCCCCCCCCCCCCTAGCAAGCATATTTACTGCTGCTGATTCAGGAGATTAGAAAGGGATGGTGCTAGTCCCATATCTTTTGGTTTTGCATCTGGGAACTTGATATTTGCTTGTGTGTCTCAAATTCATCCTGTGGGTCATATTGTTGCTAGGGAACCAGTCGGAATAGTACACGGTTAGATGGAGCTTCCATTCAATACCTATAGATCAGAAGCATGTAGACTGATATTGGGTTCGATCATGATTTTAGCAATAATTTAGATACCTTTTTCGAACCATTGTGTTTGAGGTCTGTTGCTTTCGAGGTCATCACGACCCCTTATAGATCAGTTAAAGATTGTAAATAAAAGTATCATATTTAGACAGTGGAACAACTCATTCTGCTGTGTCGTTGTTCCAATTAATATGATACTATGGCTCGCATTTATGTCAGACAATATAACACGGACACTGTCTAAAAATGATACCTTTGTACCTCCAAGGTACCCGCAATAGTAAAGTTCTTCCAGCCAGCAGTCTGAGCAAAACCTAAAATGTTTTGTTCCTGGAGTAAGATTGGAAAATAGGTTAATGAGGTATTGTTAAGTTGGGTACACGTACATAAAGTAGGAGCAAAAAAATACTTCAGTCTCATTATTCCAGAGGGAATGTTATAAAAATTTGCCCCCAAGTTTCATGATTGCATTTGTGTAAGATTTGTATTTTTGGACAGAGATCATAGGATAAGGGTGTAGAAAGTCAAATTTAAAACAAAAAGGAGAAACTTAAATTTTGGTAAATGATTGTTGAAACAGATAGCATCAGCTGGCAATTCATCAGTTTGTTGGCAAGATGACAGCACATCCAACCACTTTGATATTTAGGCCTAATGACTTGCCTTGTGTACTGATCTGTGCATGGACTGTTAATAATTCAAAGTATCCGCTCTGGCAAATAGATTAGTAAAGGTGGCATATAAATTACTCACTTTCATGACTTTATAGTAATCCAATAAATGTGTTTCGACTCAAAAATCACATTAATTTGATGTATTTCTACTGTTTATTCTAGAAAGCAAAGTCTACCACTGCTGCTGCATCTACAAAAGAAATCAATCCATGTAAGTGCTATTTTATTTATACCTAAAAGAAAAACACCAGTCATGATATGTTATGAAGAGCGTACACTTTTATAAATAAGTTGTTTTTTAATAACGTGTGATATATCCAAGTAAACATCCTCTTGGCGCTCTGCAGCTGCTGCCATTTAGGCGCTTGGCACATTAGAGAAACGATATTCCAAAATGAAATATAGTGTAGAATTGTATACAATCAAAGCAATGTACATACAGACAATACACCTAACACAAAAAGTTCCAGACTAGGTGTTTTGATGTTGGCTAATCTAAAGTCAATAATCGTTACCAAAATGTTAGATATACATTAACCCTACCCCACATTTTTGTTTTTTGATTTGTGTTCCAACATCGAAAAGCGACCCAAAATACCACCCGATCCCCCCAGGATTTGAACCATGGAGCTATAGCACCAGCGGAACCAGCGGCTTGCGATTCCCCACTACACCATGGCTGTCAAGGCTACTTGGCGCAAAGTACATGGGCTGGGTCCATTTTTTCTAAAGAAAAAACTTCCACGCCAGGTGGAACAAACTTTCTCAGTCGTGGTATTTTGGGGTATATGGTAGGGTTAGGGTTATATGAGCAAAAATCTTCTCCGTAGTTTGATACATCATTCATGAAAATCGAGTAGATAGTTATGAAGTTATGATTTAAATGACCACAAATAACAAAATCAAAGTTGCATTAAAAGTGGGATTGTATGTGATATCGTTGCTTACACTGTGAAATCACAAGTACTTGTTTTCAATCCATGACTAACACTTGACTTGTATTGACACAGAAAACTAGTATAAAAACAAGTACTTTTTGCACCCATTTTTTCATAGCCCAACGCAAACTGTCTAGACAGCTCTCTTGGCCCATCACAGGTTTATCACCCATCAGCAAACAACCCACTTGAGCAATTGAACTTCTGAAGTACTATAACATCTCTTTTCCAAGCATTGATGATGATGATGATGATGATTGACCATGAGATTGACTTGTATTGTCTAGTCACTAGCCAGTCAATAACAATTAACACCTTCAAGTGGTCTGGTTTTTAGTGTCTGTAGTTGGCTGGCTAACAAAGCATTCACTGGCAACACTGTACCCTATCATCCCTCTAATATTTGTTGCACCCGATTGGGACATTTAGTACTCGTTTTGCTACTTGTTTTGAATACTCATTTTCAAGACGATTCAGGGGATTATTTAACCAGTACAATAGAGGAACAAATGCTAATTCCCTCTAGAAATGGGGTCTTTAATACGAGTACATTTGACCAAAACAAGTACATTTTGTTTTCCAGTGTTAGTGTGTGATTACGCAATGAAAATGTGTGTGATTACGCAGTGAAAATATTCGTGTACGCAGTGAAAATATTTGTGTGTAAAAGACTCCCTGTCAAGCCTGTTATCCATTCATCCAGATACCTGACTGGTTCAGATAGCGCACAGTGGACAATACAAATCAATGTTATCCCATAGAAAACCAATTCTAGTGCAACTTTGTCGTAGGCATTGTTATTGAAATCATCATAACTTTAAAATTATCCATTTAATTTTTATGAATGAGGTATCATTCACCTGGTCTGGGACATTTTGTGATAGGTATATATCTTTATTGTGTTATTTCTTCACTCTTATTGCAGTTCAATTTTTATGTTTGATTCTCACAATTGTCAGGGAGTTAGGGTTAACAAACACCATTCTTCGTGTTCCCTTTACCTAACCTCCCTTTACCCTAACCTTTACCAGAGGCCACAAAAGGCCACAGCAAATAGCTGCTGCACGATCAGGCGAGCTGTCAAATAGTCTCAAAAAAGTCAGTTGGTCGTCTGCCTGCTACGCAGGCGGCCCGGGTTCGACCCATTTTTCTCCGTTGATAGTCAAAAACACACCTTACTTACAGTAATGTAGGATAAAATAGCGGTAAATTAGTGGTGCACATAAACATTTCCGGTTTAGAATTCTGCCATGAATTGACATGATACACAACGTAGTCACATGGTGTGATCATATTTTTTCAGAGCTATTTAAGGGTTAGTTATTATAGCATATTTTCAGCTTTAGGGCCAGGGCAAGGGTTTATTAATACTAAACCCTTAAATGTAAATGTAAATGTAAAAGTAAATGTTACGGGTTTATAGGATGAGGATAAGAATTAGGACTACCATTTTCAACACGAGTCAATGATCTGTTCTGGCTCAAAAACGCCCTACACTACAGCTTATGAAATGGATTTTCTGATGGTTCAGGGGTTTTAAGAACCCCTAGTTTTAAAACCTAGTGCTAACCCTGGATAAAACTATTAAATGAGGAGTCCTGCAAGCTCAACATTGTGCATTACATTAGAAGAAAAATAACTATCGAGCTCAACTTTTGTAATTATATAGAACAAAACACCACACTTATGACAAAAACGAATAAAAACCGCCATCTCTCAACATGCAATTTTTAAAATTTGCGGTGATCAAAAGTCACGGTGTCGATGAAGTCACAGTTATACAATGCACATGCGCACATTTGAGCATCGAAAACCATGACGTCATCGACACCGGGACTTTCGATCGCCGCAAATTTTAAAAATTGCATGTCGATAGATGGCAGTTTGTATTGGTTTTTGTGACTAGTATGATGTTTTGTTCTATATAGTTACGCAATTTTGGCTCGATAATTATTTTTCTAACAAATAATGCTCAATGTTGTGCTTGAGGGACCCCTCCTTTAAAGCACATTAAAGAATATAATGTTATACAATTATTATTTTTCACACAAATGTTCTAATGTTTGTTGTTGCTGATAGAGATCTATCTGCTTTACAAGTTTATTTCAAGTTGAAATCTTGTATCATAGTCTCATAGATAACCTTTTTGAGCACTGTATTTGATTAAGTAGTGGTACAGTGTCACATTTACGAGTGTTATTGATGTGGAAAAACTAGGCTATGAACGAATATCTCACAGTCTAATAATCTCACACTCGATCCTCTAATCAATTACTTGTTTGTCAGCCATGTAGCTATATTAAAGGAACTTAACCTGATATTGTGCACTGGCTCACTCTATCATAATTATGTACAGTTTATATTGTGAACTGTAAACAAAAGAGTGGTCATGAAAATAGAGTTTGGGTGGATGGATGGGTTGATGTGGATGGATGGATGGGTTGGTTTTGGTGGATGGTGGGGTTGGTTTGGGTTAGATTTGTTTTGGTTTTAGTTGGCTTTGGTCAGATTTGATTTGTTTTATTGATTAGGTTGATCAATTGATCCATTCAAAGTTTTAAATAAAGAGAGTGTTTTTATCTCTGTTAATTCACTATCTAAGTGATGATGCAACTCCCTTGTAACTTGATCACGCACCTTTATGACTGCTAGCACATCCCATTAACTTTATGTGACAATCATTTTAATCGGTGTTCAGGTTTGAAAGCGTGATCCAGTTGCTATAGTGATAATCGGTTTACATGTAACACTCTGATAATGAATAGCTATACTTATTTAGAATATAGAGCAAAAAGTCTCTCTATGAAACCTACTTTCCTTTTAAGTTTAACAAAGTCACCAATGTAGACAATTCTCTTCTATTTTTATGAAGGGTATGGTATATCTTATTCAAGCTAATTTTTGGAATTTAGTGTTTTATGTTTTAATTCTTACTGCCTTCATGTAAGAAAATAATAGGATGTGAATTGAATTGTGTACCTTTAACAACAATCAATATATTATGTCTATCGCGTTGTCTGGGTTGGAGAAGACAGGGCTCTATAACGAACATGTAACAACATGATAGGGGTATTATGCTTGTATTATAAACTGAACATATATCATTTGAGAAATCAATGCACTATATAAATATGTTATTGATTCATGTTGTTTCTTTTAACAGCAAAAACAGATATGCCTGTTTCTTGTTGCCTGTTTTTCGAAAGACATGGTCATATACAGGGTTTCAGCCAGGATTTTGAAAGTTGCCCGCCCAAATTTGAACTCGCCAGTAATACTACTATTGCGAACATTAGTTTAATCGTCTCTATGTGCCCAATTATGAAGCACGCCCTCAGGTGCGAATAGTAGCCCAATATTGCACCCAAGTGATGATCGCGAATGATTAAAGATCTTTAAATGCTGTAATGGTGAGATGAAATGAGTAAGCTTACTTGCGTTTATGGTGGTGTGTTTATAATAAATTGGGGATATGCATTTGTTTATTGCTTGTCCAAAACTACCCGTCAATAAGACATTTTCCACCTGTCCACTTTAGAAACTGCCCGTCAAAAAGATGTTTGGATGGGTCGCTGGCTAAGACCCATCCAAACATCTAGAGTCATTTTTCAAAACACATCAGACCTTGGTCATATGTGACGTGTTTTACCAAAACCAGACACAATTGGGCAAGATATCAACATTTAGTTAGTAATTGATTATTAAACAAGAGATCTTTAGCTTTACAGTGGTACATCTCTTTTGTTAATCGGACTTCCCAAAGCGGAGTTACATCATTTTCAAGTTCGTCTTTTACGGTCTTTATGAAAATTCCAAACTGAGATATCGCCCTTTATTACTAGAACTAGGCTGTTTACTAGAACTAGGCTTTTTTTAAAACACTGAAACATACATTGAGGATGATTTTTTAATCTGAATCTTTCACAATATTGTTATAAACACTCTGAAGATTAATTATTTACCAGAAACTCAAATTCCCCCAAATATCACTCCCAATTATGTTTTGGGCTATTTCTCAGTTTGGAGCTCTGCCCAATTCTGTCTGGTTTTGGTAGAACACGTCACATATATAATAGAGGATGTAATCACCTGATTGTAAACTGAACATACATCATTTGAGAATAGATTTTTGTTTGGGAAAAATAGAGGTGTTGCATTTAGTCTATATTTATTGTACCTTATCTGCCTGGTGTTATTATGGGTTGCTTTTCATGCCTTGCGATTCTACTAATTTGTAATTAGGGCCATGTGTTTTGAACTCGCCACCCTTCCCGTTGCATGTCCAGATTTTTACATTTTACACCATCTGAGATTAGAATTAGCATATCGCAATAACTACTTGTTCTACCCCATAAAAAGTATATATTTTCTGAACGGTAATCTCATAAGGAATCCAAATATGCGATTGGAATTTGCATAGGACCTAATGGTAATGTTGTGACGTGGTTTTAGGGAAAATACTCGCATGGCGGAGAGGGGATCAAAACACACAGAATGAATATAACGGATATAGCTTCCAAGTTATTTATATATACATTTTATTAATTCATCATAAATAGTTCACTTACTCATATTATAAACGAACACAGCACCCAGCATCTAGACTATCCTAAAGAAATGACATGACACGCATCAATCGTGAGCTTCTGTAATTCAGAGCTCACCAGTCCTGTTGTGTGAATAGAAAACTATATGGCCTAAACTTATCATGAGGTGTTGTCAGCGTGGCACGAAGACTTGAATTGGTCAGAGATGTTGTCGCGTAGACCGAATGGGATTCAGAATACGGAAGTACGGTGTTGCCATTTCAAGTCAATCATGGCCTGAATTCTAGATATGGAAATATCTAGAATTAATAATACTATTAATAATATCAATATAAATATAAATTTAGCGTCACAACATACGCCCTTCCTAACAAAATTGACACCTGACAATTTAACTTAAAGAATGCTGGGTGAAATATTTATAAAAGAAACTGATATCTTTATCATATATAGAAACGAATTATTTATTTCGTCACAAAATTTAACATGTGCTTTATCCATGTTTCCGTCTGCCAAATTGACGGCATCTATAATCAGGTTGTATAATTTTAACTATCAGAGAATGTTATTTTATTTTTAAACGAGTGGCCTTAAATACAAATTTATTATTAATCTTCTGCGACGCCAAACCTGTGGAAACCTGCGACCGTATTAACCCGGAATTCACGTGAAAAATTCCAAGTGATTACGCTCACACGGTAAAGAGGGATTTTTTGTTGTTGAACAAACACGCATACGGGATATCCCTTAAATGGCCTAACACAAACACACACACTCTCATACATAATCCTCGGATTAACGTGTGCGTCTAAGGTTTCATCAAAAGTTGAAGCGCAAAAGAATTGGAAAATTTCCTTCCAATTTCGATGTTTCATACGGAAACATATTTTTCTTATTTCAAAGAAATCACGTTTTTGTGACCCTTTAAAATTAAATAGTCATCAATGGTGACTATATATTGTGTGTACACAACAAGACAATACAGGACAGACAAAACAAGACAAAGGTAGCACTACTGAAATATTTAGTAATTTACATTAAACTTTCTTTTGTTTGCGTCTATTCATGTGAGACTAATGTTGCCAGAAAACCTCACAACATATGCCTCTTCCGAAAAGATACAAATAAATATAACACTTATTTGATCATACTGTATTTCCGCATTTTTGCTCAACTATATAAATTCAAACTTTCTACATGAAGAATATCATTGTGTGCAATTCTTTGCAACAATCATTTCTATATACAAATTAACGAAAGTGAACACACACTTTCAGGCAATGTTGCCCAAATTACAAATTGCTCTCATTCAACAATTTTATCAAAATAACACATTTTGTGTCATAAGAATTGTAATACTCATACCATGACATATCTCAGCCTACGGACTATAAATTTTATTCATATACTTCCTGTGTTCTCTATACTTGTACACTTTTCTCAATACTACTTATTTATTTGCTGTTTCAGACTCTGTTCCTGCAATGATTCTTGCCCGCTGGCTTTACATCTTGCCAGTAATTTTGACTGGGTTAGCTTTCAGAGATTCTAAAGCGGCCGCGTTTAGGTTAGTCTCTGGTTCCCAAGTATTTCTTGAATTTGGGAAGCCCTGCCATTTTATCAAATACTCAAGACGTTTATTTTTAAAACGTCCCCTGAGAATACGCTCTATCACATATTCTGGAGTTTCATCTTGAATAGGAGGCAAACCTGGAATAATTGGAATCTGATTCTTGTCAGACTCGTGGGTAGCCAAAAGTTGTTCAAATATATCATCAGGACAATCGTCTAGAACTAATCCTGGAATTGGATCTCTATTTTCAGGATCCACAGGGGGAGTATCATTGCTTGGACGGACAAATCTATTATATGCAAATTTCATACGGTTAACATGTACAGTAGATGTTACCAATTTGTTGTTTTCAAGATTTCGCACCTTGAAATTTACAGGACCAGTCTGTTCGACTAGTAGAAAGGGTCCCGCCCAGAACTTTGAGAGTTTACGTGACAATCCTTGTTGCAATGCAGGTATATAAATCCAAACTGAATCACCAACTTGATATGGAACATCTTGCGCACGATCATCAAAACGCTCTTTCATTTTGGCTTGATTACGTTCAGCATGACGTTTTGAAATGTCCCTAAATACTTCGAGTTGTGATACCAGATTGTGAATGTGCTCACGAAGTGTCTTATCTGGATATTTGCATTGTGCTAGGAGTGTAACATCTATCGGAAGTCTTGCCTCTCTACCATACAACAAGAAGAAGGGACTAAATCCGACTGAATTTTCAGCGGGAGTTGTTCTATAGGCAAATTGTATAGCTGTTATGTACTTATCCCAATCGCTTTGGTATTCATTGACATAATGTGAAATGGTATCCAGAATTACTGCATTAAAACGTTCCTGAATTGCATTGCATTGTGGATGATATGAACTTGTATTCAGTTTGTGAGTGCGCATAATACGACAAACTTCCAATACAATCTTGGAGAGGAAATTTTGACCTCTGTCGCTCAACAAGGTTTGAGGACAACCATGTTCACAAATTACATAATCAAAGAATGCGCGAGCAATGGTTGACGCATCAGTAACTTTCAATGGTACCAAAATTGGCCATCTAGTACAATGATCTGAAAAACAGAGTACATAGCGATTACCTGAAGTGGTAATAGGTAAAGGACCTAAAATGTCAACACTTACTCGTTCGAAAGCGCCTGGCACTTTCATAGTTACCATTGGGGCTAGTACTTTATGTCTATGAGTTTTTCGTTGAGAGCAAGAAATACATGAACGGACCCAGTTGTCTACGTCACGATACATGCATTTCCAAAAGTAACGTTGACGGATTCTATTGTAGGTTCGCTGAAATCCAAAATGTGCGGCTAACACGTGATCATGACAGTTATTTAGAACTGTATCAATTAATTGCACGGGTATATACAAACGATGGACATTTCTTTCAGGCATGTGCCCTTTAGCAGGAGTATGCCAAATGTGATACAACAACCCTTCGTGTGCATAGTACTGATCAGCCTGTAAAACTACATTCCTAGCCTTAACAGCATTATCTGGCAATTCATCGTTTTCCAGATATTGCAACATTGATCCCGCAAATATATCCGTCAACAAAACTTGTTTGAATTTGTCTAAGTTGAGCTCATTTGGAAAGTTTGGAATATTTGGCTTGACTGAATCTTTGTCATTCTCAACACGTTTCCCTTTTTGAAATCGAAGATTTCTAACCACGTTTACTGTAGGACGAGAGTTCACATCATTACTAGGATTTTGTATGATGTCGCTCACCATCTCGTCTAATCCCGACTTTACCCAGGCTACCTTATTAACTTCTACAGCATCAGTGACTTTGGAATGAGAATGATTGCAATCAGCACAAATATCCATTCTGTCATAATCTATTCTACTTAATGCATCAGCGTTACCATTATGGCGTCCACGAATGTGAATTACATCAAACTTATATGACTGCAGTTTAAGTGCCCATCGCGCTAATCGACTTCCGGTATTTTTGTTTATACCAAAGAGCCATTTCAAAGCGCAATGATCAGTTACAACAGTGAATTTGATACTATGTTGCAAATATGGAGCATATTTCTTGATTCCCTCGACAACTGCCAAAGCTTCAATTTCTGTAACAGTGTAATTTCTTTCCGCATCATGTAATGCTCTTCCACCATAGGATATCACACGTTCTTTGCCATCCTGCTTTTGGGCCAAAATAAAACCTAAACCAGTACGACTAGCATCGGTTTGCAATATGAATTCTGTGCCATCGAAATTTGGATATGCTAGAATTGGTGGCTCTAACAATTTTCGTTTGAGCGTTTTGAATGCTTCTTGACAACTTTGATCCCAAACAAAAGATACATCTTTTCTAGTTAAATTGGTTAGTGGTTCAGCAATTTTGCAAAAGTCCTTTATGAACTTTCGATAATATCCCACAAATCCAAGAAAAGATTTGACTTCGGTTACTTTGGCAGGAGTTGGATAATCTTGGACAATTTTCAATTTTGCTGGATCTGTTGCTACACCATCTTTGTTCACTACGTGACCTAAATATTTGACCTCAGTTTGACCAAAAGTACATTTCTTAGGTTGTAATTTTAGACCAGCTGCGCGCAACCTATCGAAAACTTGCCTTAAATGGTCCATGTGTTCGGAGAAAGAACTACTGAATATAATTATGTCATCTAAGTAACAGAGAACGAATTTCCAATTCAAACCTCTCAAAACTTCTTGCATAGCTCGTTGGAAAGTGGCTGGGGCGTTATGTAAACCAAATGGCATTCTTTGGAATTCATATAGACCATCTTGAGTGATGAATGCAGTTTTAGATTTGGAACTTTCTTCCAAGCCTATTTGCCAATATCCAGCCGCAAGATCAAGAGTTGTAATGAAATTTGGTTTGGCTGCACCTAAACTATCTAAAGCATCGTTTATGTTAGGTAACGGAAAGTTATCGCGTGCGCAAATCTTATTCAAGGCTCTAAAATCAATTGCAAATCTATAAGTATTTGGGTCACCAGCTTTAGGTGTCATGCATACTGGAAAGGACCAAGGACTTGCTGACTCCTTTATAATGTCTTGTTCTAACATTTCGTGGACTTGTCTACGTACTTCGGCTTGAATGTGAGGAGCTTGCCTATACGGTCTAGATCTAATAGGAGGGTGATCACCAGTGTTAATAGCATGTTTAACACGGGAGTAATTACCAGTAGGACCCCCTTTTACTTGAAATATATCAATATATTCAGTGAGTAAACCATTGATTTCAGATGCTTCAGTACCTGACATGTGATCAGTATTTAAATTCACTTTTGAAAGGACTTCCTTTACTGAATCTTGTTTACTGTTTACATCGCTAGCTACCGCGGATGCTTGCCTTATATTAACATTGTTAACATAGTTTTTCTCAAGATCGGGGAAGGAGTGAATCCTATGCGGGTCAACGAGAGAAAAAATGCCCAATTTAGTACGAGGGTACAAAGTTATTGGTTCATCAGTAGTATTCATAACTAATAAATGAATACAGTTATTCTGTACACTAGAAGCAGTATTCGCGATCAATACACCTAATGCAGAGACACGCCTGCCTCCATGAGAGAGACCAATTGTATTGAATGGCAATTTATTTGACAGTCTTGCGCACACAACAGACTGAGTGTGAGCAGGAATTTCCTGTTTCTCAATGACAAGTATTTTACTCTCCTTAGCAAGTCTTAGTGTACGAGATTCACAATCTATTCTTGCGCAGTGCCTGTTTAAAAACTGAGACCCAAGTATGATACGTGTACTTAAGTTACGAGCAATATTCATAGGTACAGGAAATTGAGTGCCATTGACAGATATGGACAAAACTATGAATCCAGTAATTTCCAAACTACTACCATTTGCTGCGCGTGCTTCAGCTACACGTGATTTTTCTATAGAAAAACGCAAATTGGAAAGATTAGCATGAAACCAATCGTGATCAATAATGTTGACAGAAGCACCTGTATCAATCAAACATTGAACAGGGTTACCATTAACAAATGCTGCTATGGTATTCAACGTAGACAAATTAATCTCAATATGCGCTTGTGAAAAACTGGAATTCGATTTTTGTCCAAATGTCTGTCTGTTCAAATCAAGAGGTACACGGTTTGCATTGCCATTTCGGTATACACCTCTTACATGTTCAAATCTTTGAAACCTTAACCCATCTACATGTCGTGGAACATGTTTCTTTTTCTGTCTAGCAGATGGGTTTATTAGTTTAAAGGATTCCTATTTACGTCAAATTTGGCATAGCATTTTCTCCACCCATGTCCCACACGACCACACCTATTGCATACTAATTTTCTGTACGATCTATAGGGGGCCTGTGACTGCCTTGGTTGATTCCAAGTTTGACTAGGTTGATGCCTAGGTTGAGAGGAACTACTTATACTATCTGAATTGTAAGTACGATCTAACGGGGAAGAAAAAGAGACATGTTTGTCGTGTTCTAATTTCTCCATTCTGGTGGCTATATTAGACACGACTCCCGTCAGTGTGTCCAGAACAGAATTAATGCTATTTACCTGGGGCTCAGTATTTTGTGACTGTGCGGGTGCGAATAGTGAGTCATTTGCCGTTTGCTGTACTGAAATTCCCAATCTCGCGGCGTCTAGTGCTTGTTTAAATGATTCAGGTTCTTTTGAAAACACAAACGCTCTGACAGAAGGCAAAAGACCACGAACAAAAATAGATAATTTTTCTGCTTCAGATTTACCAATCTGCTTGCACCATCTTATTATTTCACAAGCATAGTCGTCAAGTGTTTCTGATGTCAATTGCTTACGCGACAACAGCTTAGATTCGACGCTCCATTTCCAAGATGAACCTTCGAAATTACTTTTAAGTAAATCTTTAATCTTGGTTATGGTATTCTTATCTGTATCAGGAATTGAATCCAAATAGACGCGAGCATTTCCATACACTTTTGTTTGTAAGGCAAGTATAGATTTTGGCGCGGTGTAATCTCTCAGCTCAGCATACGTCTCAAATCTACTAATGAAGTTATCTACGTCATCATCTGGATTACCAGAATATTTAATATCGCAATTATGCATATCATATTTAGCCATATTTGCTACGTCAAGTTCAACCTCCTCTATACTATTAAGTGATAACAGACTTACTATCACTATCACTATCGCTATCGCTCATTGCCTTTTTAACAATCTATGTCAAAATCACCAGCTAATTCCAAAGAGAATTCGGAATTTAATCAACAAAAAATTTTTAAGTCAATCTCAAGTTCAAGATCAAAATTCAAGTTCAAATTCAATCAAAATTTGAAAAATCTGAACATGAACCAAGTTTATTAATTATTAAACTTGATTAAGATTATCAATTAAAATTTATTGATTATGATTGATGATTAAATGTAATTAATAGACTAACAATGAACTTAATTGATGAAGTTTAAATTCACCAATGAGAAAAAAATTAAAAGCTCAATGAAATCCAAGTCAACAATTTAAAGTTGACATCAAATTAAATGAATAAAGTCCCAAGTTACAGCTGAATATATAAAACATTTATTCAATTGCAGTGCAGTGTATCAATATTATGTATCTTGATTTAGAAATCAGTCCATTCAAAATAAACAAGATTTATTTCATGCGAAGAAATTGTCTGTCTGAAACGCACCTGTCCAGTAGAAGAGCTTTTAAAATCTACACAATAGAATTTTACCGCGCTCGAGAATTTCAATCTCGGATTAAAAAATTTTATCAATGGATATCAGACCGTGATCATGCACTTTTGAACCAGATTATCAGAGACTTGCAAATCGGAACAATTACATGTATATAAAAGACTTTATCGACTTGCCACGTTGGACATGTAGAATGCGCCCATTATTGCCAGCGTAAATAAGACCTAAATATTGATAGGCCATACTACATGTATTTCGTGTATACTATTTTAAACACAATTTTAATAGACCTTTCTGGGTCTATAAAACAAATTTCAATAGACATATAATTAAATTTCAGCAGTGCATACCAACAAAATGCTACCTGAATTCAAACCATCTCACCACGCTGAGCTATAGTCGTCGACACTGGATGCGATGAACAACAAAATACATATACAACTTTGTAGCTACAGTCCTAATTATTCAAAATGAAGGGGGCTGGTAAATTGACCGGAATAATAAACATTGACATAAAAATATCAAAACGAACGAATTCTCCACCAGATGTTGTGACGTGGTTTTAGGGAAAATACTCGCATGGCGGAGAGGGGATCAAAACACACAGAATGAATATAACGGATATAGCTTCCAAGTTATTTATATATACATTTTATTAATTCATCATAAATAGTTCACTTACTCATATTATAAACGAACACAGCACCCAGCATCTAGACTATCCTAAAGAAATGACATGACACGCATCAATCGTGAGCTTCTGTAATTCAGAGCTCACCAGTCCTGTTGTGTGAATAGAAAACTATATGGCCTAAACTTATCATGAGGTGTTGTCAGCGTGGCACGAAGACTTGAATTGGTCAGAGATGTTGTCGCGTAGACCGAATGGGATTCAGAATACGGAAGTACGGTGTTGCCATTTCAAGTCAATCATGGCCTGAATTCTAGATATGGAAATATCTAGAATTAATAATACTATTAATAATATCAATATAAATATAAATTTAGCGTCACAACAGTAACATCTTGTGATTAAGAATGTTCAAAGAATATCGATTTTTTTCATATTTTGATTAAAGCTCAATATTTTTTTTATTCCTATCCCAATCATCATTTTACTGTGCATATTAGTTCCTCATGCAATGTACCCATCAGAACATAATGGTTGTCAAGGGTAACTTGTTGAAATATACTATATCGGGAAGTAAATGAGCGCAAACGTTTACATTTTATATTTATTAGAGTTTTCACATATATTTTTTTGGCTATTCACCCTATCCTGATTTAAGCGAGATTTTTGAATTCCCCTATTTGAGAGCTTTCCAAAAATGTATAATTTTGCTATCATCGGTTGAATAATTCTGTTGTTATAGTCATGTATGTAAAACCGATGAATTAGCGCAAGTCACTGTGTAGTGAATAGGGAAAAGGCCAAGGACAATTCAATCGATTCGTGATTACAATTGTTACGTAATAGTTGACAGGTTTGTTGAAACAGAAACTTATAGAATATAAAACAATCTATAAAATGAGCCCAAAATCATGTTTGTACCATACAGAGATCAGGCGTTATTATAATTTGAACGTAGAATTGGGAACATTTTCTATATTCCCCATAGAGATTGTACACAACGCCACCGCCACCGCCGCCACCGCCACCGCCGCCACCCCTGACTTTCGAAATATAATCAATCATATCTCAGCCAAACAGTTATAGAAATACCTGATTTATTAACACAGTGTAGCTAGATAAATAAGCTTTCAAATGACACCTAAACCATAGCTCTACCACATTTAGTTGTTGAGTTAAAAGAGAGAGATGGATGATTCGTCACCAAAAATGCAACGCCGCCACCCTTTTTGGGTGGTCAATTCAAAACACATGGCCTTAGACTAAATTGGGTTTTTTATTGTTCTCCAATATAGCTCTACAAATAGAACCTCATCAGAATAAAGGTAGGTAATCATGAACTATTGTTTAGGTTTGTAATAAAGCTTTCTATTCTGCAAAATGGAAAACTAAAAACAGGACAATACGTTCAAACATGGTTATACGCCCCATTGATATGACAATGGGTACAATAAGCAGCAATCATCATTTGTTTGGTGTCTCTTAAATTGTTATAATCTCAGCTACTTGACACGATGTTGATGGTAGACGAAGAATAGTCTTAGCGAACTCAATAAAACCTCCTGATATTTGAAATGAATTCCCATAGATTCCGAAATAAATATTTAGCTGAAGATTTTATTTCAATCAGTTAAAAATTAATGATTTAAAACTTTGAAGTACACCCCAAATAGACTTGGGTCGATGGTGTAATCGACTACGAGATGATTCATGTACTCCGTGCGAAGTGGAAGTTTAACGATCATCTTGTATGACAACAAAGGATGATTTGTGCCTATTGTATCCATTGTAATACCAATGAGTTGATTAACCATGATTGAACGTCTTGTAAGACGGACACTTTATGTTCAGTGTTCACAAGTGTTACATACATATTGTGAGATAGGCTTTTACAACTGTCAAGCTTTCATTTTTTTACATAAATCGTGTCTGAAAATATCTCACTTTATGGGGAACTGACCTGTTGGTGGTGTTAGTTGCTCACCTGATGGATGAAGACAGCTATAGTTTGATCAGTTCAAAATTGGCGAAGCCACCTTACAGTAGCGAATGAATACAGAAGGACGTGAGCACGCTGAAGGCAACTATCGCACTGTGCATCATATGCGTGCGTGTAACCACTACTGCATGTGTGTGGCCATAATCGTGGGCGTACCAATCTGAATATTTGTCGCTAATATGGAACTAATTAAACTATAGTATCAATCTTTTCCTTCATTCCTCACTCGTGCCATTTACAAGTCAAAAGTATTTCATGCCATTTTTATCCATCATGTGTCTCAACATCACCAATGGTGTCGTGAATATCATTTGCAATATAGCAGTTATAAACTGTTACTTCAATTTAAGTTTCCATTTCTTATAATATCTACTGAGAGATGAAGAACAAATATCTGTATATTCTCTCACTTTAATTCTGGGACTTCACATTAAGAATACAAACTTAACATATAAGAATACAAAGTTGTGATTGATTGACTTGCAGCATGATTTATATTAATGGCTCACTTTTAAGCAGTGCTTTTAAGCTATTTAAACAGTTTTGTACTGTAAAAGTTATGAAATGCAATAGTTTTCAAAAATGCACCAAATTGGAACCACCACTTCATTTACAAATCTTATTATGGGAAAACACCTGTTTTGCTTTTTATGCCATTGTTGCCAAACCATCAGATGATATAACCCAATCTTCACCCTATTTGTTTGATCTCATGACCATTTATTCGAAACCGCAAGATCTAATTCGGTCCCACATTACAGATAATACTATATCCCTATGGGAAACACCCTTCCTCTTAGGCCTAAAAAAAAAAGAAGTTTGATTGGCGTAACATGACCAAAACAAATAGGGTAGGTCGGTCGGGGTTTTTTTTTTTTTACTAATTTCTTTTTTTTAAATCATCTACTTTTGAACACTTAAAAGTACAGCAGTACACACAAATGAAGAGACGGCAAAAATTCCCTTTTCTTTAAACATTTTTATTTTTAGAAACCAAGAGTACAAGTTTCTGAAGTTTTAAACAATAACAAACGTCAGATTTAAGTTTTTTTTCTTTTTTGGTGTGTTTTTTTGTTTTTTTCCCCCTCAAAATAATAAAAAATATTCAGGGTCGGCGATGTATTTAGGGTCGGTCGGGTTACGCCAATCAAAAAAAAAAAAATTTAGGCCTTATGTATGAAAATTAAGCCAACTTTATATCCAGGGTTATTATTACTATCCTGGCACACAACAGTCGGCATCACTATCATCGATAACTGCTTCTTTAATACATTGATATAAACATATGTGACTAACATCCCACCTTTTTCACATGGAATTGATTTAGTATTAGTTCTTTTCTCATCAACATTAAGATTTTGATATCAGAAGAAAGCCCATTTTGTTCTCATTACCTCTGCACAATTTTGCATGCTTTAGATGATAGAAGCAAGAAAGTAATGATTTATCTCAAAAAGTGGTTAACCACTCAAAAATGTGTGCACTGTTCTATAGACACATTTTAATGGACCGGCACAGTCCAACATCCGCGGACGCACTTCGATCAGCTGAGCCCGCATGCTTGAAAACTAAAAAAAAGCCTGCTAACCAATCAGAGCCGTGAGGTCGAACTTACGTATTACGCACTACAGATGTCAGTTGCACCGTTTTTGGGGTGAGGTTGACCCTCGCATATTTTACGCGAGGTCAACCTTATGTGACGTGCGTCCATTGAGTGTTATCAGATTCTGGTATCAGATTGTTTTCATGATGTGCCTTCACATAGTATGGATAACACAGCAGGATAGATCAGGCCATATATATATATGTAAATAAACAACACTTACAACATTACCATGTGAGGGCAGTATATCACTATCCATAACAGCTTCTTGCATCAAGAGATAATGTAAAGCAACACAATTTCACTAGCATTTTAATTTTTCAATAATTTCGCTAGGGACCTTTATTCGCTAAGTTGAAATGCCGCTAATTAAGAGTTTATACATAGTTAACATGGCAAGATGGTTCAAATTAGTGAAATTAAAATGCCACTATAACCCTAACACTCCCGGTGGATTTTCCAACGAAATGTTTTTCAAGCAAAAAAAACACACACAACAAGAGGTGCCACGCCCCGGGGTTTGAACCCACGACCTCTCGGTTACAAGTCCAACGCTCTACCAAGTGAGCCACGGGGGAGCTATGCTGGGCGAGTGTATTCGCCCAGCTATGTAGCCCGGGGCCATTATTTCACCCAAAAACCTCAGCGGCAGGTGGAACCGACAGGCTGGGAAATGGGATTTCATGGGGTGTGGGGCTGTAAGGGTTAAGGTGGTGTTTTGCAAATTTGCTTAATTTGAAATGTTAGTGTTTTACAGTACCTGAGCCATTATTAACCTTTTTGCATATTAACCATTTTGTCTTCTAGTATGTCCTGACACTGAATATAGTCACTACAATGATGCCTTCTTTGAAAGTATGGATGTAGTTGTGAATGCTTTGGATAATGTGGAAGCTAGGAGATACATGGATAGGTAAGCCAATCATGTGATTAAGAAGAACAATTTAAATGGGATCAATTGTAGAATACCCTCCTTGTTGATTGTTTGTGTTAAACTCGGGGTTTACAGTATGTGTTTGAGGGAATATTGTTACCACTCCCAAAATGTTCTGTAAGTATCAAGTTTATCGATTGGGAATACTATTTCACACAATAGGATTTGTTTCGTGCTTAGTCTATCTATTTGTGATGCAGCACATCAAAAGGGGGACTTAGCAGGTGAAGTCAATTTTGATTTTATGTGTGCTCTCAGAGCATGTTCAAATCTTTAAAATGACATCAAATTTATCAAAATTCATCAAGGCATTGAGATTTTACGAGTGAAAATGACTCCTAAATTCATATTATTTTCTTTATTTCTTTCTGTCCATTTTTATCTATATCTTAAAAAAGAAACAGCCGCAAAGTCCCCCTTTTGATGAGCTGCACCACATTTAAACTTCAAACAGTAGAGAACAAGGCACAGGAAATCAGAGGCCTAGAAAAAGTCTTGCCTAGTCTATTTAAACTTCAGACAGTATAGAACAAGTTAAGAAACTCAAAGGCTTAGAAAAAGGGAACACCAAGTGGGTATGATATCATTGATCAATTCTTGATTATGACTTACGCAAATGTTTTAATGTAACAAATATGTACAAAATCTATGAGGTTAATGATTACTGAAAATATCAAAAGTATATGAAACCGATTTGGGTCGGTACCTGGAAATGTTTTGTTGGGTTTGTTCCATATGGTGACACACCATTAATAGAGACTTATATCAACTTAGACCTACTTTAAGCATAACATTCATCCCTTAAGGGCTCGTGCCAGTTTGTAATAAACTGCACGTGTCTGTGTATTGACATTTGTTATCTAATGCAAACCTAAGGATACCCACTTATTAACCTAATATTTATTGTTGCAGTTAGGCATAGTTCTGTATCAGTAATTCAAAGCACAGCAAACCATAGAAATAATGGCTAATGTATAGACCTATAGGTAATGGAGGGAAGGTGAACTAGTTCATGTGACCCTAGTTGACTGTTGTAGTTACTAAGATAATTCTGTTGACATCATTTACATTTAACCAAACTACCTTATGCATAGCTGAATTTTATTTTTGCATTTGGAATAAAGGTTCAACTTGCTTGACAAATCCCTCCCTTAGATTTAGCAAAAATGCATGTGCTCATGAAATTTGAATTATCACCAATAGATTATGACAGTAACTACACATAGCCATATTCAACAGGGATTGGTATTGTATAGTAGACAATACTTTCGTATTAAGCATTTTTACAAAGAGCCGACGATCAATCTTTTGCACGATCAATCTTGGAGTCAAGTGCAACCATTTGAAACAAATGCAAGATTTGATCTCAATCTTCAGTCATATTCACACAAATAAAGAAGTCAATTTTCGGTGATCGAACATCATAGCAACTGTTATTATGCCTGTAAAAGAACAGTAAATTGTCCAAAGATCAGGTGAAAAGGCTTATTTTCAGTTTCAATTTTGATTAACAAGCAACGTATATAATGGTTGAATCATATTTGTAATGGTGTTGTTTTTCAGTCGGTGTGTGACCAATAGAAAGCCTCTAATGGAGTCTGGAACTATGGGGGCCAAAGGTCATGTACAGGTCATTGTACCTGATCTTACAGAGACGTATGGTAGTCAACAAGATCCACCAGAAGAGTCTGTACCGTATTGTACACTCAAGTCATTCCCTGCTACAATAGAACATACTATACAATGGGCTAGAGACAAAGTAAGTTACAGAAGATGTTTACCAATCCCATTGAAATAAGATCAATGTATCAATACGGACAAATTAATAGAGTCACATCTCCGAACTTAGAAGTCTTTTTCACAGCTTGTGAAACAGAGCACGGTGACTTCTTTGTCATTTACAAAGAGGTATCATATCTGGAATGCACATAAACGGCACATCTTGATATGTTTATATGAGACGACCTGTTAGCTCAGTGGTTAGAGCATCAAATAAACTGTCCAAAAAGGTCATGGTTTCAGTCCCGCACTGGCTTATGTCCTTCCTATTTAAAGGTATATTATGTGATCTTTTACAGGGACGCCCCTCAATCCTCGAAAAAAATTGGAAGCAGATTTTATTGCAGATTAACATTTCTGTATAAATCATGAATATATTCCAAGTTACAAAGCGATACGATTCCTAATTACCTCAAAATCATGGTTTTAGAGTGAATTTAGAGTAAAATTTTAAAAATAGATTGTCCCGGTACCATGATTTTAAAGTTATTAGGAATCGTATCGATCTGTAACTAAGAAGCTCTTTATGATTTATGATCAAAAATGTAAATCGGCAAGAAAATCTGCTTTCATAGTAAAAATCAATGATAGAGGGCGTTACTTGGAAAAGATCACATAATTTGCCTTTAAGTAGTGATAAGTGTCTCGACTTGTTATATTTGTTTGGGTTGTGGATCTTGCAGTAAGTTCCCAGCCTCTTCTTTATTTATATCAGGAATAGCCAGTTTTCTCATCCATATGCAAAGGGTGTTTCATATTCAATATTGATATTATTTCATGTTTATTCAATTAATTTGATAGGTAGAGTAAGTTTTAACTAATGAAAATACAAAGATGTTTTATAATAATAGCCTACCGTTTATTTGTATTTTTCAGTTTGAAAGTCTGTATAGTATGAAACCAAATATGTTCAACAAATACTGGTCTAACAATGGATCGCCACAACAGGCACTGCAGGTGAGTAATAGGATAGAAACACCAAAAAACTAATATGTGTTATAAATTATACATATTGGTCAGTAACAAACAAGTCAGTCTCATAAATCAATTTACACTGTCCATTTACCTGTGTGTCATAATGTAAGTCGTTATCACAGTGATAGTCAGTTATTATCCCAGTGATAGTCAATCAGTATCCATCTTTCACATGGCTGATGAGGTACTATATCTTACAGGTAAAGATGGATGATCGTGTGTTATAAATTAACACTTGTTGAGATGAAAATAAAGACTACACTACCTCTATGAGGTTAAAAGAGAAGAAAAAAATGTGTTCTCAGGAATGGAGCACCCATCTTGTTTTTGGAAGCCAATGGACCACACCATAATATTTTGGTATGGGATTGTTAAACTTCCTCAACAATAAATCTGTTACCTTTCAGCCTTAAAGAATGCTGGCATATTTTTAACACACTTGAGCAGAGAGAAGTCACTGATTTGTACATAAAGATGAATTTTCTCAGTCATCCATTAGCTGTAAACAGAGAAATCACTAAGTCAACACTGTTGAGTTGTTATACTTAACTGAAGAGCGCACAACATATGAAGAGGTTTTTTGCAAAAGGGCCTTTATCCACTTTGGCTCTTATTGAGAAAAAGTCAAAAAACTGTTTCTAAATATTCAAGTTGAGCAATTGAAAAACTGAATGGATTATGAAAGAGGTACACTACATACTAATTGAAATTGAAATAAATTTAAAATGTGCTAGTTTTCAATTTTTTTTAAATCATGTTTACATTTTGTGAAAATTTGGATGTAGGCCCTTTTGCAACAAAACTCCATCTGTTTGTACATAGAGAAAAAATACCACACAAAAAAAATCATTTATTTTAATCATTTAAAAAAAATAAGTTTGATATAGAAATGTATAGGTCACAATCATATGTTTCAAGGAAATAAAGTCATTTTTTACAAAAAGACCTACATCTCATTGTAAACAGCCATTGAAGTTGTTGTTTTGTTGCAAAATGGCCTGTATCCCGATTTAATTCTGGATACAGGCCTTTTTGCAACAAAACAACAATTTCAATGGCTGTTTACAGTGAGATGTAGGTCTTTTTGAAAAAAATGACTTTGTTTCCTTGATTGAAACATGATTTTTCCCTATACATTTCTATATCTAACTCATTTTTGAAAAAAATGCACCATAGCCCTTTTGCAACAAAGCTCTTCATATACAGCAGGATTTGAATCAACCCCGCCGCTCCATTTGATAAACAGAATGCTACAAAGTCAATTCCGCAATGATTAAATGAGAACTATCACATGTCAATGTTTGTATTCTTCTTAAACTTCTCAACAGACAATGAAGGCAGGTCAGCAACCAGAGAATACATTCCTAGCTTTGAAATTGTTGAAGAATAGACCAGCCACGTGGGATAGATGTGTGGCCATTGCAAGAGTCAAATTTGAGAAATACTTTAATCATAAGGTGAGTCAAGTATTTACAAATTCTTGTGTAGTTTGTGCCCTTAAGGTTCAGTTGAGGACTGTTTACATACCTTATTGTGAGGTATTTGTTGCCCAATTGGCTTTTCTGTAAATGTGACCCATCACATTGAAACAGAGCAGTTGTCTCCAGAACTATTTGTTAGCTATCAAATGACACCTAATTTGTCAAAATCAAACATGGAACACAGGTTTTATGCAACTCAGAAGATTGAAAATTCTTTTTATTTTCTTTATATTTTCTCAACTTTTGTTATTATCTGCAAATGAACCGTGCCGACAACTAGTCGGTTTCGATGTGATGGGTCACAAATATTTAGAGTACTTGAGAGTTTATAATATCTGCTATGATGAGTAATTTTATATGACTTGATATCACCTGTGTTCTAGCGAAAAGGGTGTTGATCAAGGAAAGATTATTAAATTTTAAAAATCTTCTCTCTGAGCAGATATTAATCTCAAGAAATGTAGCAAGCCAAGTCAAAATGATGCAAACCCCAGGGTTTTATTTTTGTGTACTGTACATTACGATAGGATCTCCAAAATAGAGTTGCAGTTAGCCACTTGTCAACTGCTACATTTAGAGAAAAAAAATCATATTGTGGGTTGGCAGCAGCCAGGGCTCAAAATACATGGGGCCTTTTGATCCACAAAATAGCCCCCATAGTAACATATTGGTCAATGGCAAAATGTACACATGATGGCTAGGCTATTATGATGTTGGCATATGCATACATCACACATAGGATTCACAGTGCACCATGTTGTGTCATGCCAGTTTTTTGCGGGCCCATGATCTTCTGAATTCATTGGCTGATGAAAGCAGGTTCATCAATTTGAAACTGACTGAACTATAATTTGATGTCATAGCCAGTCCGCTACCCTGCTGTTTACTAGCCCCCCCCCCCCCCCCCCCCCCAAGTCCTATTGCCAAAGTACCACAGCTGCAGTTCTAATCAACTTGTATGGGTCCTACTCAAAATGATAACTGTGAGAAGACCAAAGTCATTGATACTCTTGTCTTTCGATGTTTCTGTTATTTGTATATATTTGATGGTATTTCAAGCATTATATCTGTGTTTTCCATAGGCTGAACAACTTCTCTACTCATTCCCCCCGGATGCAAAGACAACTGAAGGAGGTCAGTAACAAGTTTACATTGGAATAATTTGGATAATAATAATAACTCAATCTTATAACACACTCTGATCCAAGGCACAATTGACATTATTATTACGCTGCCATTAGGAAATTGTCACAATCATTTCGCTTCACCTAGGTGGCTGCTGGTTAGGCGCGCAATCATATCAGCACTTTTAATATCACCCTTTTTATTAACAGCTACACAATCTCGCTTGGGTTAATGAGGCGATTGAGACTAAATATCTTGCCCAAAGATACAAAACATGTTGGCCACAGCGGGCTAGAACTCACAACCTCATGATTATGAGTCCCACACTATTCTGCTGGACCATACATGCTCTCAATAGTTTCTCTCTCTTTATGGGTCTTTATGGATCAATCAGAAATAGTACATTAAAAATATTATTTATTTATTTTGGAGAAAATAGTTAATTGTTTTGGGACTCTTAACATCTCAAACATTGCCAAAATTTAAACTTTTCCTTTGTGTTACAATTGTAGACATTTCATCCCCGTAAGACACTTTTGCCCAAGGGGGGGCGTTTTCACCAAAATTTTCGTAAAAGGTTGCCCCAAATTTTTTCCAAGTCAGTCACCTCGTGAATTTCACGTAAGTGGGGGGGGGGGGGGGGGGGGGGGGGAGGGGGTAGGAGTCAAAAAAATTCGCACGGACACAAAATTTCGCAGTCCAAAAAGCACTGTAGTCAATGTTTTATGAGTAGTTTTACTATCATTGATATTTGAAACTAAGAAAAACACAATTTTTACCTTCAAAAAAAAAAAAAAGTTTTTCAAAAGGGGGGGGGGGGCGATCGCAACCGTCGCCCCCCCCCCCCCCCCCCATCTGACGGGCCTGCATTTGCTCTCTATTTCAGATCTGCCATTATTACCCATGTAGCTAGAAGCAGCTAGAAATGTAATTATAACTTTTTACTGGGTTTTTCTTTCAGAATTGTTCTGGCAATCACCAAAGAGACCACCCACCCCTATCAAGTTTGATGCCAATAGTGAACTGTAAGTTAGTTATAGTCTACCACAACCTCGCTCTATCTATGCCTCATGATGTATATGTGAACATTTAAAATCAGTACATAACAGTAGAATCCTTGTTTGCTAATACACTTTCTATCATATATGAAGTAATGCTTTACATTGAATGTTTAGATTCATAGATGCCAGTACTTGGATATAATAATTACTTAATTTATCATTGCAGTAAATACAATATACATCATGCGTTAACACAAAAACCTACAAAATAGGGATGAAATACACACAGAGTGTCCATTATATTAAGGAATATATATATATATATATACAATATAAATCTTGAGGAAACCATCACTAGAAATAGTGCTCAACTATAAAATAGGAGCGAAATAGAAAAAGTAACGGAAAAGTATTTCATCATACACAAACCACTTATGTCAACCCTAAACAACAGAAATGAACTGGTGAGTGGATGTAGACACAGAAGAAAACATCTCTTATCCACTTTTAAACCACCCTAGACTACTATAAGTGCCCTACTTATTTGACACTTTGACTCTTTGACTTATTGACTCTTGTAATATAAACCTGGTATATCCACCTGTGTTATAACCATTATGTGCTGTTTAAAGTACGATATGACTATTTTTGTCACTCTACGCATAGCAACTGAGGAGTGTGGATGGCCTAACTTCCATCCATACGAAACAAATTTGTATTGCAATGATGTGTTAAGTCCACCACTAATTTTGAAATATATATATAAATAAGGGTACTAAATACACCAGCACGGTCACTAAGGAATCGTTCCCTATCACTGCACACATTCACTGTAAAACAACCTGGGTGATATACTTGATATCATGCAAACGCTGTGGACTGCAATATGTAGGTAAAACCACTAACACCCTGTACACACGTTTCACCGGCACTAAATCCGACATTAAAACCAAGAAAAAGAAACTACCTATTGTCGACCATTTTAACCTTGACAACCACTCCATTGACGATGTTTCCCTGATGGGCATTGAACATATACACAAACAAACAGAACACATAATAAGAAAACGGGAATCATACTGGATAGCTAAACTTCGCACTCTCAAGCCCTACGGCATTAATAGCGATCCCTAATGTCACCCTCTGATCGTTTCATACCATATCGTGCGCCCTCACCCGTCTATCCCTATATTCGCCAGCATTCGGCAATCCCGTTATGCACCGCGGTTCACATCTCCATACACTCGCTGTTGTTACTACACCTACCCACGTTCCATCCCTCTCCTCTCTGGTAAGCGTAATTAATTGATACAATTGTGTGGTTGTAGAATATTTGTATAATTATATGTGTACATCTTACCACTCTATCTATGGCATAAAATAATAGGTGTACGGGCTTTCTACCATGATCTATTTTATCTCATTCCAATCCGTAATGTATAAGTTATTAATTGTATTCCATTTTTGTCTTGTTTTTCTCTTTAGTTGTTACTGATGAAGCCCCATGGGCGAAAGCTTTGAATAAACTAATGTGTACAAGTAGAGCTACGTCTTCGGATAACTCCAATTTCTCACATTTATATATATATATATATATATATATATATATATTATTGCACAATATTATAAATTGGCCTTGGATGTCCATTATGATGTTTTGCCCACCTACATGTAGAAGGGCTTTTATTTGCGAGTATTAAAGCTCATAGATTTATTGTTCAACTTTATTTCAGACACATGTTGTTTATTGTGAGTGCTGCTAGACTGTATGCATCATTCTGTAATGTTCCTGTGACTGATGAAGACAAGTCAACAGAGAGGGTTATGGCTATATTACAAGGAGTACCTGTGCCACAATTTGTACCATCAGACAAGGTGAGAAAAGATTAATTTAAGTAAGCCATTGTTCATAAGCTCTGTAACTTTCAAGATCCTTGTGATCCTTTATTCAGTGTAGTTTACTGTTTACTTCCCTCCACTTGTCACATGACAGCCTTTTGGGCGATCACATGGCAGCAAGAATGAGTTGATCGCAATATCACATTTGCTTGACATGGGTGTCAAATAAGTGTCACATAAGTATCGTATGGGTGTCACATGAATTTTACCTCACAGTTAGCGACATTGTCACATATATTTTTGATGATAGAATAAGAGCCCATCCATTTGACCATTCTTAAGTAGTAAAAGCCACCATTCCTTTAACCCATACTGCCATTTAGTGCGTGTGGGCGGAGCTTGAGGCAGATTGCATGCTAATCCAACCAATGGGTTGATCACGCAATTAAAGGAACAACGGTTTTGACTTTAAACAATATTTATCCACGTTTTGCAGAAAATAGTAACTGATGAGTCAGCCAACCAGGGAAGCAATGCTGATGAGGCTGAACCAAGTGATGAAGATGATGCTGATATATCAGCATGTATCAATACTCTAGAAGGGCTTATCAAAGGGGGCAGGGCACAAGGAAGTAAGTCTGAAATAATGTCTATATCAAAATGATGCTAATGTGACCCAGTACATTAATATACCTGATGTCTAATTTTGTCAAATGATTCCTCTCTTTTGAAAATTGAACTTTCAGTTCTAAATATATGTTGAAAACGGGCATTATTGATATTATTTTCATTATATTTTCACCAATTTTATATTTTCTATTTCTCAAAACTGTTGACATGCTTGGTCACTTATGTATCTCTATCTCTAACAGTTTTTAAATAGTTCAATGAATAGGCTTTAAGAATTTAAAATATTCAATGACCAATAAAAGAATAGATGGAACTCAACAAGTAGAAGCCGAAATGGCATTATCACGTTATCAATGTGCTCTCTCTCCATCTCAATAGAGCCCAGGTTTTGATGATACTGATACAAGCCCATAGATATTTGTTTGTTCAAAAGATTACACTCTTGTTTGTGGTATTCAAAAGATGAACCATGACCTGGACACAATCCTGCAGAGGTAGAGCCTTGGACAGGGCAAGATGGTCAATGGCAACAGTCTCAAATTCATGCAGTGACATAACCAAAGGGGACGTTGCTCTGAGGTCTGTCGGCAAATAAAGGAGGCTGGAGGATTGCTTCTTTTGTGACTAATGAAATTGTGACGGTCAAAATAGTACAAAAATACCAACTGTTTCACACATTTGCCCTGGAAAATTTCAGAAGCTTGTTTAAAGCCAAAATTATACCTCATTTATGGCTAAATTAGTGTAAAAGTAGCAAGTACACACACATACATTTAGTCAATAAATGTGTGGTGCTTTCGTCAGCAAATTAATACTTTTTGGGCCCCCGACTTCCAAATCCTAGGTTCACCACTGACTGTATGAAATAACAATAATGGAGATATGAATTACACAATGGCAGAACTAATTGGATATAAACTGATTTCGGCAGCCCTGTAAAATATGTACATAAAGTGAAATTTAAATAACAAAATGTGACAAAACTCTTTTCATAATGCATGCTGCTTTAAAATTAAGAACAAAGATTCCCAATATACTCTGCCGCTTGAATAAGTGAGTAATAATCATACTCATTAGTCATTATTTTGATTGCTTGACGTGTTCCAAAATAAATAGGATCTTTCTAATACTTATTCATGCTTTCATCATGGTGTCTAATCGAATTCACAACTCCCTTTAACCCCCTGGGGTCTACCTGTCTATCTTACAGTGGTTCTGATTGGTTTATTATAAGATGTACTCATATGAATAGCCAATTCAAATGCAGCTTGTAAAATGATTCACTCCCATCTTTATCAGGGATACAATTATTCTAACAATGTCTCTCATTGGTGCAATAAATGATGTATCCATCTTTTAACCAATCGGCCGGTAGTTCTCAGGGGGTTAAATAACACGGTTCATCATATTTATTTTCAGATTACCTACTAGTGAGCCCAGCAGAATTTGAGAAGGATGACGATACCAACGGCCATATAGACTTCATCACATCAGCCTCTAATCTACGTGCTTCTATGTACAGTATAGAACATGCTGATCGCTTCAAGACCAAACGTATTGCAGGACGTATCGTGCCAGCTATTGCTACTACTACAGCGGCTGTATCTGGTCTGGTGAGTATACAATATCAAGTTTTAAGATTTAAATTGATCAATTAACCCTAACTCCCTGGGCGTGGTTTTGTGAATTAAACTATCCAGGGGAGAAAAACGGGTCAAATTTAAAGGGGAAATCAGTCTCCGCATACGCCGGGGATCGAACCTGGTCCGTGTGTGTGCAAGTATAAGGCTCTACCAAGCTATACGGGTTAGGTTCAAAAATCTGTTCACAAGTTGGTACGCCTGGAGGAGCATGGTACGAGATTGACCGGCGATTGTACAGTACAAGATTGTAGCATTGTCAGGTTTTGTAGTGTCTAGAAGCGTTATGGTTAATGAATCCGAACACCATTTTACTTCTATTTACGTAATACAGATGCTGTGATAGCACTGTCAGTATTTCCCAGTAACATGGACCAGAACTGAATACATTTTCAAATGATATGCACAAGTTGGACATAATTTATTTCTCAAAGTACCTTGGTTTCTTTATTCACCATCACATGTGATGTATTTATGACCGATGGGATGATTTTTTCAAGACAATTCATGTATAGTTCTCACCCTAGACTTACTCAGTACATATAATATTTATACCTATATCAATATTATCATTTCAGGCAATTCTAGAATTGGTGCGCTATGTGAAAGGTTCAGAGCTTGAGGGATATCGTAACTGTTTCCTCAACCTTGGACTATCCATTATGATGTTCTCTGAACCAGGCCCAGCTAATACGACTCAAATCAAACCTGGACTGTCATTTACACAATGGGATATGTGGAAAGTGAATGGCAATCCAAACTTTACACTGCAGGACTTTGTCAAGTACTTTCAGGTAAATCAATGTCTATCAGGGATAAAAGATATCTTATCAGGTGTATTAAGAGTTTAAAACACATCTTGTTTTATTTTAACAACATTATATGATGCTAAGAGTAAAAGCAAGATATACCAACAGGGTGTGGGGAAACAGGTAATAACAAGGGAGAATAACGCGATAAAACAGATAAATAACAACAAAAAAACCCAATAACACACGGAAATGCACTGGGACAAGCAATGAAACAACAAAGATAAATGGTAACAATAAAGACCGACGTTTCAAGTGGATATACCACCCTTCATCAGGGACAAAATATAAAAACAAAAGTGTTAAGAACTATAAATAAGATAATGAACTAGACAAGTCCACCACTGTAATTATAGCACAGTGTCAGTAATAGATGTTGACTACTAGACACCCAAGTTAACACTGACCAGACTAATACAAGTACAGATCCATGTTGCTAGGCAAACTAACAAAACATGTACAATAAATCATGTACAATAAATCAATAGACAACACATCATGCATATGCATGAGTGATGTATGGATTCATCTTTTTACATTTTATAACATTATATGATATAAAACAGTCATTCAATTGGAAACTTTGGAGCACAACACATATGTTACAAAGCTTTAGCAGTAGCACTCAAACAGTGATCAATGTGAAACCAGATTAGATATGTGGTCTTCATTTTGTTAAGTGTTTCTAGCCCAAACTTGTACATTAAATCCAAAGCCCCAAAACCAAAACATAAAACCTGTGTCGCACTGATAGTCATATGTTGTATGTGAATTCTGAATTATGATGATATAGAATTTAATTGCAATTCTATCTTTTTGTAATCTTCATTTCAGGACAAATATAGTTTAACAATTAGTATGGTTGTCAATGGAACCAAGATGATATATGTGCCTATAATGCCCGGACATAGGAAAAGACTACCACAAAAGTAAGTAGTTGTAATTTCTAATATTCTTTGATACAGAATCCGTGGACATACGATGGCTTCATTTTGTCAATGTTTTGCATGATGCCATATGTCATGAAACAGTATACAAATATTGACTGCAATGAGGGACATGGTTCAAATTATAGGACCATGGTGATCCAGACTATAGCATAGTCTATAGCATAGTCTGGTTTCAAGAAAACCCAGACTATAGCATAGTCTGGTTTCAAGAAAACCCAGACTATAGCATAGTCTGGTTTCAAGAAAACCCATACTATAGCATAGTCTGGTTTCAAGAAAACCCAGACTATAGAGAAAACCCATACTATAGCATAGTCTGGTTTCGAGAAAACCCAGACTATAGCATAGTCTGGTTTCGAGAAAACCCAGACTATAGCATAGTCTGGTTTCGAGAAAACTCAGACTATAGCATAGTCTGGTTTCTAGAAAACCCAGACTATAGCATAGTCTGGTTTTGGGAAAACCCAGACTATAGCATAGTCTGGTTTTGAGAAAACCCTGACTATAGCATAGTCTGGTTTCTAGAAAACCCAGACTATAGCATAGTCTGGTTTCAAGAAAACCCAGACTATAGCATAGTCTGGTTTCTAGAAAACCCAGACTATAGCATAGTCTGGTTTCTAGAAAACCCAGACTATAGCATAGCCTGGTTTTGAGAAAACCCTGACTATAGCATAGTCTGGTTTTGAGCAAACCCTGACTATAGCATAGTCTGGTTTCTAGAAAACCCAGACTATAGCATAGTCTGGTTTCGAGAAAACCCTGACTATAGCATAGTCTGGTTTTGAGAAAACCCTGACTATAGCATAGTTTGGTTTCAAGAAAACCCAGACTATAGCATAGTCTGGTTTCGAGAAAATCCAGACTATAGCATAGTCTGGTTTCGAGAAAACCCAGACTATAGCATAGTCTGGTTTTGAGAAAACCCTGACTATAGCATAGTCTGGTTTCGAGAAAACCCAGACTATAGCATAGTCTGGTTTCGAGAAAACCCAGACTATAGCATAGTCTGGTTTCAAGAAAACCCTGACTATAGCATAATCTGGTTTCAAGAAAACCCAGACTATAGCATAGTCTGGTTTCTAGAAAACCCAGACTATAGCATAGTCTGGTTACAAGAAAACCCATACTATAGCATAGTCTGGTTTAAAGAAAACCCAGACTATAGCATAGTCTGGTTTCAAGAAAACCCAGACTATAGCATAGTCTGGTTTCTAGAAAACCCAGACTATAGCATAGTTTGGTTTCAAGAAAACCCTGACTATAGCATAGTCTGGTTTTGAGAAAACCCAGACTATAGCATAGTCTGGTTTTGAGAAAACCCAGACTATAGCATAGTCTGGTTTTGGGAAAACCCTGACTATAGCATAATCTGGTTTCAAGAAAACCCAGACTATAGCATAGTCTGGTTTCAAGAAAACCCAGACTATAGCATAGTCTGGTTTCAAGAAAACCCAGACTATAGCATAGTCTGGTTTCAAGAAAACCCAGACTATAGCATAGTCTGGTTTCTAGAAAACCCAGACTATAGCATAGTTTGGTTTCAAGAAAACCCTGACTATAGCATAGTCTGGTTTTGAGAAAACCCAGACTATAGCATAGTCTGGTTTCGAGAAAACCCAGACTATAGCATAGTCTGGTTTCGAAAAAACCCAGACTATAGCATAGTCTGGTTTCGAGAAAACTCAGACTATAGCATAGTCTGGTTTCTAGAAAACCCAGACTATAGCATAGTCTGGTTTTGGGAAAACCCAGACTATAGCATAGTCTGGTTTTGAGAAAACCCAGACTATAGCATAGTCTGGTTTTGGGAAAACCCTGACTATAGCATAATCTGGTTTCAAGAAAACCCAGACTATAGCATAGTCTGGTTTCAAGAAAACCCAGACTATAGCATAGTCTGGTTTCAAGAAAACCCAGACTATAGCATAGTCTGGTTTCAAGAAAACCCAGACTATAGCATAGTCTGGTTTCTAGAAAACCCAGACTATAGCATAGTTTGGTTTCAAGAAAACCCTGACTATAGCATAGTCTGGTTTTGAGAAAACCCAGACTATAGCATAGTCTGGTTTCGAGAAAACCCAGACTATAGCATAGTCTGGTTTCGAAAAAACCCAGACTATAGCATAGTCTGGTTTCGAGAAAACTCAGACTATAGCATAGTCTGGTTTTGAGAAAACCCAGACTATAGCATAGTCTGGTTTCGAGAAAACCCAGACTATAGCATAGTCTGGTTTCGAAAAAACCCAGACTATAGCATAGTCTGGTTTCAAGAAAACCCAGACTATAGCATAGTCTGGTTTCTAGAAAACCCAGACTATAGCATAGTCTGGTTTCTAGAAAACCCAGACTATAGCATAGCCTGGTTTTGAGAAAACCCTGACTATAGCATAGTCTGGTTTTGAGAAAACCCTGACTATAGCATAGTCTGGTTTCTAGAAAACCCAGACTATAGCATAGTCTGGTTTCGAGAAAACCCTGACTATAGCATAGTCTGGTTTTGAGAAAACCCTGACTATAGCATAGTTTGGTTTCAAGAAAACCCAGACTATAGCATAGTCTGGTTTCGAGAAAATCCAGACTATAGCATAGTCTGGTTTCGAGAAAACCCAGACTATAGCATAGTCTGGTTTTGAGAAAACCCTGACTATAGCATAGTCTGGTTTCGAGAAAACCCAGACTATAGCATAGTCTGGTTTCGAGAAAACCCAGACTATAGCATAGTCTGGTTTCAAGAAAACCCTGACTATAGCATAATCTGGTTTCAAGAAAACCCAGACTATAGCATAGTCTGGTTTCTAGAAAACCCAGACTATAGCATAGTCTGGTTTCAAGAAAACCCAGAATATAGCATAGTCTGGTTTAAAAAAACACCAGACTATAGCATAGTCTGGTTTCGAGATCACTGCGGGCCTATTCACTGGGCTGGTCCCATGAAATAAAGGTACATTACAAATGATTGACAAAATCAATTCTCTTTGGCGCTGTAGACCAAACCTATAGTCGCAATGAGAGATTTACTGCTATACTTTTCACCATTCTGTTGCCGATAAAAGATACCCGGGCATAGTTTATTTTCATGACGTCATATTGAAATTGAATGCATTAGTTTGATTATCCCCTCACTTTTAACCAATCAAATGACAGGAATCTATATATGCGGTTAATATTCAATGGTTCTCCGTAACAAGTTTATAATATACTCACACTGAAATGATGTGTGCACATAGTTTCTAATGTAATATCAATATGGACATTGCAAGGGGAATGGTTGATAGAATGACAGAAATCTTAGCAACTCAACTGAACACACAGATGAAATTTTATTCTAATACTGAACACTTTGTTCTACTGTAATGGTTGGTGTTCGAAGGCATGGGAATTTGACACGCTTTCAATTTCTCCATGTTAACTCTGCACAGTGTGTCATATAATGAGTAGGTGTATGACCAGTTCGTTTGTGGTGAACTACCAAAGTGGTAGGTCAGCTTTATGAGAACCATATTACAACATGAGGGTCACTGCTGCCATGTATTTGTGCCACCTTGGAAGATTTGTTATGGTTCGAAGCAAACACCACCCCTTAATTGTTTTTGTTCGTTTTAGGTTGCATACATAAGAGTATAACAACAAATGAATACACTCAAAGGAATGATATAAAAACATCCCCTAATTTGCTATTTTAGAGATTAATTGTAAAATACAAAGTTATACACATTGAACTTAGCTAGATGAATGAGCAAATGTGTAAACATATTTTATTACCGTTATTCTTGTTCTAATTATCTCAGAATGGTAGACTTGATCAAGTCCAGCGATAGCACCAAGTATGTGGACCTTACCGTGGGTTTTGAGCCAGATGATGATGATAAGGATGCGGATGATTTATCGGGACCACCAATCAGATACCACTTTGGTTTATAAGCAAACCATCTACAAACAGACAAGCCAACAATCAGAAGGATATACTGACAGAGAGACTGGCATAGCTAACACCAAGCAAGAAATCAAGCATTGAGAAAGGGTATCTGTGTTATAACAGTTACTAAATGTTACTCTTTAGGGACAAATTATGAAGTTAACTTCAACCATTTTGGATGACACCTGCAGCTAATGAAAGTTGATTAGATTAGTTGATTCCCATACACCTGTTTATGTTCCTTGTTTGATAATGTCAGAGAACCAATATGGTTAGAAAAAATCAAACATTGACAATTTAAACCCAACCAAGTCTTGAAATCATGAATCTTGTTTTTGAATTTGTTCAATCTGAACAATATTGTGACAATGGTTATCCAAGGGATATTTCAAGAAGAAAAAAAACATCAACATTTAATATGGAAAGAGCCACCTCATCCCCAAGTGGAAAATAACGCATCTGTCAGAACACTTCTAATCAGCTTTCATGAGCCATGGCGTACATCAGTTATTGTGGGTTATATCGGTTATCGTGGGTTATCAATTAAGGGATAATTGTGATGGATGCTGTCTTCAATCATCAAATTGTTATTTAATGCTGCGCCAACATTTCATAACAGCCCCTATACTATCAACTTCCGTGAAATTGATTTGATCTTTATTTTATGTTGTTAAGATTCAAGTTGACTTTTTCAATTTGAAAGTTGTGTTTGATTTCTGTTAGCTTTTTAGTATTGCTTACTAATGCAGAATTGCATGCTTGAATTAACACTTTGACATGTATTAGGGTCCAAAGAATAATTGTTTGTCTCACATCTTTCATGTCCATTAATCCTAAAATAGAACTTTGCTGTCATTATTGAAATACTTTACATTATATATACAAAGTGGTTAAATTTGTTTGCACACTGCATTACATTTTCTTTCTTCTAGACAGATTTGAGACAAACTTTTGATTTGTTGGCCTTATGCAATAATATGTAACGTGATTAAGCAAAGCTGACTGGAATTTACCATTTTCATTTGTGTTGGAATCTTTTAAAGTTTTGAACTCTATGGATCTGCTTGTTCGAATAGATTGGGCTTTTTAACTCAAATTAGCATTGCTGATAATTAACCTAATCACATATAAAAATAAAAATTGCGGAAACCTGACTTGGAATGATTTGCTTGATCACATCATATATAATCAAGTTCATAAGCTTATGCTGTTATTATTCATAAAAACATTCAACATATAACTGCTGTTTATGGTCTTAAAAACTGCTCAATAGCTATTCTGTATTAATTCACACATTTAAAGTGACCTCTGCCTATTTGGTGAATGTTATCAATTTATTCTATGATCATTCTAAGGAATATTTGTCATAACCAAGTATAAATTTACCTTGTTTAACTTTGTTGTGCAAGTAATACAACAGGAGAGAGATACCACACAGTATTGGGGGAAATCCTGAAAACAGTTAAATTAACTGTTTGCTGATTTAGTCCTCTAGCATCATTTGAGGAAGTTCCTTCAAAAGGCATTTCCAATTCTTTGAGGTATAATACATTATCAATTTACAAGAAGAAGAATTCATTGATAGATAACCAGTGTAGTGATCTTCGGAGCCTTCATTTCACCCTTTTTAGGATGAACACTCCTAATGTAATTATCTGGGAAGATGATAATTGGGGGTGGGGGGGGGGGGGAGCTCACTGTGTTGCAGACTAGCTTTTCATTCGTCATCTATGTACAGTCTATGGGCTGCACATCAGACATTGACAGGTCAAACCGCCAATGTTATTGGGGAAATATAAAGATATATCAAGTAAGAGAGAAAAGGCACTGATTATGCTGACTCTTTGTCCAAAATAATATAATAAAATATTTACATCTAATCTTAATTTATGATCATTTGATGATTTCAACTGTATTATAGTATAGCATATTATGAGAAATTTACAGGAGCCCTATTTTTGTACCCAGAGTTTTATGTTTATAATAATTTGTCCGCAAGTCTTTATGTTTATGATAATTTTAGTATGATTTTATCTTTACAAAATTAAATTTGTGTCACTTTACAATTGTTGCTAAAGTAAGCTTATCCGGCTCTTCAAAAGTATCCGCTTGGCAAATGCAAAACTAGAGAGATGGCTTTTTGTCATAAACTAAATGCATTTACATAGTTTACAAAGTATCAAATTTAATATACTTCAAATAATCTTTTTGAGCCTAAGGACACTTACAAAAAACCTTTATTTAGCTTGAGTGATTACCAAGTGATTTCAGTAAGGCTCATTTGAGGTTTTGAATGATATTAATATTAATCAATACTTCCAACACATGGATTTCTCCCTAAGATATAAAAACAAAAAATAATGAAAGAAATTACATGTACTGTATTATCCCTGTATTAAGCGCCCATGCCATCATAAGCGCCCACCCTTTCCCCTAATGACTACAAAAAAGTAATACCTATTATGCGCCCATCTTTTAAGCCAGTGTAGCTCAAAGTAGCGTCCAAATGTCCCGGTATCACAACATGTCGGGGATCAACGGCAGTCCTTCAGTAAGCATGTATTGTTTAAAAAAAGTAAGCATTGTGCCGTACTTCACCATGTGGGGATTATAGGAATCTTCAATCTGTTTATAAGATGCGTGTCAAGAAACTATTCACAACCTTGCTGAACTCAACAGTGTCCACGATAGATGACTTTAAAAATGGTAGCTTAATAAGCCCAGCCAAAATGACTTTGTTCAGCACCTTGGGCGGTTGATGTGTATAATACGGTACATACAAAAATACCAATATAAGATGATAAACAATAGTGAAATACCAACATTAATGTTCATCAAACAAGTTTTAAGGTTTTACTTGAAAGTCTATAGACATTGTTAATTCATGGTTAGTAGCTGTTCCATACATGTTTTGCCGCTGATGAAACCGATCTTTTGACCCATGACCTTTTGAAAGATGATTGTGGTGAAAAATTGATTTGTTGTGTGAACACAGTTGTCTTTTCGGTGCTTGTGGATGTGGAATCAGCTGAAATAGCTGGATTACAATGAAATGACTTGTATGATTATGACATTTGGACTGCATGGTCAATTCGTTAAAACGTTATGATATATTTAAAGACGTATAGTGTATAAGAAATAAGCGTTACAATGATACATAATAATTATGTATCGCATAAGAATTGAAATGGATTTGCATTATTGAATCAGCATAATATATATGTTAGTTACAAAAGAACTACAGATATTTTGTGTCATTTCGGACTACCAGAGAATAATATGCATATTGAATAGATATTAAAAATTGGACATAAACATAAGTAATTTTTCTAGACTTTGTTGTTGTCAAATGATTCATATAATAATATCATTTCATTTCATGATATTGGAAAGTTTGTGATAATGATTAAGAAATAGTACTAATCTGGGGTTTTTCTGGATAGTCTGGATAGTTCCCCAATGATATGAGGAACAACATATTAATAATCCTGAAGAATCCTGCGCATGCTAACAATTTTAGAGCCAGAACCCAAAATGGTTGCCATACAGTGAGTCAAAATTGAAATTGACCTCATCTGGGGTAAGGAGGTATCTTTGTCAGAGTAATGTTTCTTGCTTCTCTTGGGCCAGTGGACGTTGTGGAATACCCCGGGCGGGTAACCACCGACTTTTAATGTCTTCCAGGGTGTACATGGTGGCCTTGTTCTTTATCCAAACAGGTGGATGAAAGAAGCCAGTGAAGCTTTGGTATCTTAAAGCTTTTAAGCTTAAAAGGGGGTGTGGACCCTCAGCATAGCAAATGTGATTTTCATGATTTTGGAGGTAAAAAAATCACATTTTTTGGCACTTTTTGGTCAATAATTCAAAAAATAAATCGGATATTCAAATAAAATAAAAACATTCCTAGAGAATTTTATGAGGATTATAATAAAACTAGAACGACAAAATATGACAAAATATGTTTTTAGTTATCTTTGCAAACCCTAAAATGGATCAAAAAACGTGTTTTTTATAATTTTCTCCAAAATGGTCAATTTCGTGTTCATTATTAGATTCATTGAACCCTTTCTGTCAAGAAAATATACTTTTATATAGATTAATTGAATAATGAAGCAGTTACAACAGTTTTACAGAGGCTATACCTGAGGGTCCACACCCCCTTAACAGGAATGGCGGTTTCAAGAGATTGATTATAAAGTAATACATGTTTGTGCTTCACAAGATGACTCTCTAAAGTATTTCTTAAAACTTTATTCTGAGGAGATTAAATAAGGTCATTGGCTACAGCAATGCAAAAATAATCATTCTCAACTAGTAGAAGCAAATAAGTAAAGATGAGTTTATACGATGTATCAAAGATTTTAGTATGCAACATTTCGCCTATCTGGGCTTTGTCACGGTAAAATTTAAGTGACATAAGGCTCATGTTGTTCGACGGGAAAAGTAGTAGATAACGCTGCAGGAAGGTGGTGCACAAGAAGACGCAGAGGCGGGCAATAGTGGTAACGCAGATTGTAATGGTGAGCGCGGCATAAGTGTGCAAATTTAAAAAATGACATCAAAATAAATAGAGTCTCCCACAGGGTTGTTGAGCATATGGATGGCACTATGATCCCTGTTGATTCCATTCCTCGAACATAGCATAGAATGTTTTGGGTTAGTTGTGGCAAAAGCCAGAAACTAAACAAGAACAATAATGTTCATGATAACAATACAAAATATAATAAAGAGAACAAGAGTTTAATTTATTAGGGGTGCCCGGTGCACCTTAATCACTAACTGCTCTAGCATATTCTTGCAGATGTGATGGGTTGAGCCATCCAGACTCTGGAGGAGAGGATTGAATATGTTGTAGATATGGTCAGTCATAAAGTTTGTTACTAAACATAGCTGAGGGACAGATCTGCCAAAGTTCTTGACCATATCGCCATATCTGCGAGGGTAGGCAAATCTTGATAGTGTTTATGCACAGGGCTTCCATTCCATCAACCCGCATACCATTGGCACATGATCTAAGTTCGAGTTCTATCAGAAGTCCCGATTTCCGTAGCATGTACGAATCATGTCGGCGAACCCTCGATAGGTCCATATAAATGGACTATTAACCCATTAGCAGCTGTTACCGACTGAAACTTCAAGGCATGCAACCGTTTGTGCCCATTGAACATGACACGCTGGTTTTGTGTTGGACGACATACAGGGCGCACTATCATGCCATATCTGGTCTCCCTTCTCTGGTAATCTGGAAGGGTGACATTGTGGATTTCCTCTGCCCTGTTTGCATTGGCAAACATAATGGAAAGAATCGGTTGGTTCCACGTCCAGATCTACCCATCATGATTCAACTTTGCAGTATTCACCCATTGATTACATCTAATTAAATCACAAGAACATAATTTATGATATAATGTTGGTAAAAACAATGATATATTGATTAATGATGATACATAGTAGTTACCAAAAATTTTCTCAAGAGTGGTCAACTTTTTAAAGGAGCTATTTTAAAGAAATAATTTGAAACTATTTAATTCTGAAGTTTTTTCTGACTTCCGACAAATTTGTTTCGAGGATGCCACCTCCTCTCATCAGGGATTAAGAAGAAATTAAAAATATAATAAAGAGAACAAGAAAGAGTGATAAATATGGGGTTGGGGAAATGGGATGTAGTAAAGAAAGGAATATGGGATCCTAAATTTTGAAGGCGGGGAAGTTAATGTTGAGGCCCGATTCGTGGATTTTAGCGATGTTGAAGATGATTTCCTGCTCTTTCCGAAGGCGATCAGCGTCGGAACCAGTAGCATATACAAGGCCACAGACTTGAAGATCGGATGGGTATGGGGAGTGGCATTGTAATGCCGAGTCTTGGATGTATCACACGAGTTCTGAATAGCATACCACAAGTGCTTGGCAAATCTATCCCCTAGACGGCGTTTTGTTTCCAGATGTATGTCTTGTTGCATTTGATGCAAATTATAAACTGTAGATTAGGTTTATAGAGATGCACATGCCGGATTGCTTGATGTTGAATGAACCTTTCGAGTTTAATTTGTAAGGGGTGCACCTTTATCACTAACTGCTCTAGCATATTCTTGAAGATGTGATGGGTTGAGCCAACCCTGAACCATATTGATGTTATTGTATAACTATATGTATCATTGAATAAAGAATTGAAATATAAAGAATTTTCGTTTAAAAAAACAAAAAAACCTAACCCTGATCCAGACTCTGGAGGAGAGGATTAAATAATAATAAAAGACATTTAATAATAAAAGACAATGTGTTGTAGATAATTATGGTCAGTCATAAAGTTTGACAGATCTGCCAAAGTTAATATCGCCATATCTGCGAGGGTAGGCAAATCTTGAAAGTGTCTATACACAGGGCTTCCATTCCATAAAACCGCATACCATTGGCACATGATCTAAGTTCTGTCAAAAGTCCCGATTTCCGTAGCATGTACGAATCATGTCAGCGACCCTCGATAGGTCCATATAAATGGACTATTAACCCATTAGCAGCTGTTACCGACTGAAACTTCAAGGCATGCAACCATTTGTGCCCATTGAACATGACACGCTGGTTTTGTGTTGGACGACATACAGGGCGAATGCTACCATCTACAAACCCCCAGTATTTTGTAAGGGTGCACCTTTATCACTAACTGCTCTAGCATATTCTTGCAGATGTGTTGGGTTGAGCCCAGCCGCGTAGCCAGCCCAGCCACTCCGAGGGGGCAAGATCCCCATATATCCCCATAACGGTCCCTATTTCAAAGAAACCAGGTCAAAAAACGGCTGATTTAACATGATTTTCCGCCCTTTTCGTCCCCATTTTGCCAATTTTTTCCCCTCCGGGGGGGCAGTTCGCCCCACCCGCCCCCCCACTCGCTACGCTACTGGTTGAGCCACTCCTGATCCAGACTCTGGATTAGAGGATTGAATTTGTAAATATCTCCTCTGCTTTTTCATTAAAGTCATTGTACTGGAACAGAGACGTCAACGTCAAAGAAGCTGGGAATATGGAACTGAGTTCTTGCATTCTCTATTCTCAACTAGTGATTGTGTACTGCATATTCCTTAAACAACATCCGCTTTAATAAAAAAATCTTAAATCTAAGTCTATTACTTCACCTTAATGGTCATCATGTCATTTCTGGTCTCCCTTCTCTGGTAATCTAGAAGGGTGACATAGTGGATTTCTCCAGCCCTGTTTGCATCTAAATACACATTTTCAAATTCTTTAAACAAAGTCGAGATGGTTTCGGCAATGGAAACAAGCAAGTGTAGACCACAATAAAAATTATTCATTTCAATGAGCTTTGATTTGGCTGCATCTGTAAATTTGTCCCATCCTCTTTGATATAATGGTAAGCATTCTTCACGGAAGAGTTTAAGAGCAACTTTGCGTACCAATCAAAGAAAATCAAAAAATGTTGGCAGACTTCAATTTTTTTTAAATTTTTTTTTTTAATGTCAGGGTGCAGTATTGGTCAAAGTCTATACAAATCCAAATTAGGTCACCGCTGGACCTTCGTTACCATAGCAACGGCCAAAATATCAAAATGACACGTTTTGGCCTATTTCAGCACTTTTATAAGGCTAAAATATTTCAAACTTTTAAGATTCACCATATGTAGGGAAAGTAGAGGTAGAACTTGACAGTCACACCACATGATTTACAACACATAAGCTTTCTAGAAATGCAGTTCACAAACAGCCATCATGGCCTACTTGGGTTATACCATTGTTTGAAATAGGGGTGTTTTTGTAAATATTTATTTCCTGAAATATAGCAATGTTCAATGAGCTGTAAACCCCAAAGTGGTGCTTTTTAAAAATTTCTATTATCAGTGTGGCTAGACTAGGTATTGCTTTACCTAAATAGGGAAAAAAAAGTTTCGGTAATTTTGACAGAGGCAAACAGCGTTGCCAGAAAGTTTGACATTTTCCCATAAAATAACAGTGTTATATTGGGGGGAAATGAGCCCCTATGAATGTTTTAACAGGAAACCAAGCATCACAAAATACCCATAAACACTTATTCTCAAGCAATGACCCATTCTTAAGACTGCTCTGCAGCATATATTTTGTAGTAATATCCAAAATGGCCTCCAGAAGCCATCTTGGAATTTAGAAAATCACATAACTTCTGGACATATTAACCCGGAGACAAGATTGATGTATCTTTTTTGACTAACTTTATGACTAGGAATCTAATACGGTGGTTATTTTATGATTTGGAGGCTGTATTCAGCATGAAATGCAAGATGGCTGCCGCGGCCATCTTGGAATTGATAAAATCACATAACTTTTGAACACCTAACTAGGACACGTTATTTAGGTGTTTGTTTTGACTAACGTTATGCCTTGGAATCCTATATACAGTAGTTATTTTATTATTCTGAAGTTGTTTTCAGCATGAAATATAACCTAGAAACAAGAGCTTGCCCGGGTAGCAATTTGGTGCCCACATAATTAGCTCGATCGATGATGTCATCCAAAATCAATGTGGAAGCATGCGCTTGGGGAGAGGATTTTGCGTAATAAATCGTAGTATTTAGGACTCTTCAGGTTAAGAAGTGTTTCAACCATTCAGAACATTGGTGTATGTGCCAAATTAAACCAACGTTGCATAACAAATATGGTGATCTTCTACTGGTTCAAGTAGTGATCCTCATTAATGATCCCAGAGTACATTCACTCGTAAACTAAACTGTAAACTTATAAGAAAGTGTGTGGTAGAATACTTAAAATAGCTACTATGTTTTAATAATAGTATAATAACAAGCATTTAAAAAGCGCTCTACAAAGAACACAGCTCTTAACAATATTAAACGGCATTATATACAAGAAAAATACAAAGAAAATAATATACACAATTCATGCAAAGATACAAAATCAGTACTTTGGAAACCGGCGTTTGAAGATACAGACGGACGGTGCCTCTCTAATGCTGACCGGGAGCTGATTCCAAAGTCGGGCCACATAATAATAATAATAAGAATAACCTTTACAACCTTTACCACCATAAAATACCATAACAAATTAACAAAATATATAAATAAAGTAAATAAGGCAAAACAATTGAAGAGCAAAAGTCAATATAGATACAGATTCGCCAAATTACGATCTAGTGAGAAGACATGAAAGGAATTATCACCAGCTTGATGTTTAGATATAGAAGCCCCCCCCCCCCCCCCCCACTTATCAATATTGCAGCTGCTGACGGAAAAAAAAGTAGGCATGTTTTACGATTTTTTTGGGGGGGGAGTCTGTAAAAAAAATTGTCGGTGAATCATGCCTTTCGTCGGTACAACTATAATGGTCGGGCCCCCCTGTTTCCAAAAGCTGGGTACGCCACTGGTTTTCTTTGATATCCATGGTGAGAATAATTAACTCTTACAGGGAATCCTAGAAAGATTTCATGAACATTAAATTATTCAAGAGCAACATCTATTGTGTTTCTAGGTTAAATGGTTCAGCCGATATGGTCACGCACCACCAAAAAGTACCTTATTGCTTTGTGTGGTTTAGAGGTCAAGTTCGTGTTAATTTGTCTCACTTTTAGAGCTAGCTGGTTCATTAATTGTTTTTATTGAAGATCAGATGTCTTCTGTTTAAAAACAATCCTTTTGTGGGGGTTAACCGGCATCCCCACCTATATTAGGTACGACAGGCTGCCTATATCCGGGATTTTTGCTCTAATTGGTGTAAACAGTGAAATCATGTAAAATAATACCATTCATGAGATTTTGGGCCTAATATGGAAGAAATAACCTACAAATGCCAAATGATTATTTAAGGTACATTTACAGCAATGTTTACCTTTTCTAGGATGTTAAATATAGACTTATGGTGGCGTCTTTCTTGATTTCAAACACTGCCGGGTATTGCCAGAACGGAAAATATTATTTGGTGGTGTGCACTCATATGAATATTTGGAATATACAAGTGTCCGTCTTCTTGGAATTAATGTTGAAGGCAAGCCATAATAATACAATTATCACTCAGTGTTTTGGGATTCCAGGGCATAAAGTTAGTCAAAAAAGACATAGAAATTATAGGATTTTATCAATTCCAAGATGGCTGCCAGCAGCCATCTTGGATTTCATGCTGAAAAGAGATTCCAAATTATCAACTAGCCACCGTATTAGATTCATAGGCATAAAGTCAATTAACATACACATATCATTATATCAATCATGTCTCCAGGTTTATGTCTAGAAGACATACGATTTTCCAAATTTGAAAATGGCCACTGGCGGCCATTTTGGATATTGCTGTATCCCAGCTGTTTGCAGTTGCCCAAACTTTTGCGAGGGGAATAGGAGCTAATTTTGTTTCTAAATACCCTATAGCATCAAAACCCACCTTAACCTTCCGCTCTTGTGTTCCCTGGATCACTGAATATGACCCTACTATGGTTATGAGCAATTGAGGGCGTTTAATCTGGCAACGCTGTTATTTGAATACTATCAAATCATGTCCAACTTAATGCTGAATTGATACAAATATCATTTGAATGCATATCAATCCTTATCAGAATTTTCTATGAAAGTAAATCCTCAAAATCCCTATTTTTCACAATGAATTAAATGTCAATAAACCGAAAAAGTGCAAAGTTCCTGGCAACACTGCTCTCAGGTACAACAATTACCGAAACTTTTTTTTCTTGAAACATGTAGACCAACATCCTGTCTATTAACCCTGAATAGGCTGATTAAAAAGAAACACCACTTTAGGGGTTATGTCATTTTTTACGACCTTCACTTTTTGCATAATTGAAATTAATCAAAACACCCCTATTCTACAAAATGGCTTAACCCATATTGAAAAAATGAAAGTTAATGTTGACATCATTTTTGGAAAGTTCAAGGATGGCTACTTCACCTTATAAAAGAAGGGGACTGTAATGCATGTTCTTCATACAGAAATATGACCTAATACTTACGCTTTTTTAAAGTTGTGAAATGGGTGAAAATTGGGTAATTTCATATATTGGCCGTTGCCATGGCAACCAAAGGTATATTGGTAATTTTTTCACCAAATATATACATGTTGACCAAAGGTCTAAACATGTGCAAAGTATAAAGGAAATCGATATTTTAAAGTCTGCCACCACTTCTTTGATTTTTACACACAAGGTCTCTTAAGCTTCTCATTAAAAAGCCCCTCGGTTGCAGCCCTGTCGCTCATGGTATTCTTAATTTGACATAATATGTCAAAACCAATTTTTTCATCATCATTATCTGGTGTAATTTCATTGCAAATATCAGATATGTCATCAAGTATAGATTTAAATGTGTCAAGAGTATCTCTGCAGATTTTGATAACATGTCTCGAAGGCCTAGAATATATGAATCACCAGAATCTACATTAATTGTATAGATCATGTAAATGTGACCGGCTTTGGGGGTCTCATCTGTGCCAAGAGTCATGTTATTTTTCTTGTGTGAGATTTTTGAGTTGGCACGAGGCCAGTCCTAGTCTCTCTTTGTTCATGTTAGAGACTGCTGGCAGATGGAAGGTGATCAGTTTTCTTCCCCAACATATTCATGACTGTTTCAATAATTGGTCCTACAACATTAAAACTGACATTAAAATTCAACAATTTATATATACATTTCCTCACATTGTCAGTATGAAGAAAAAAAACCTGTTCTACGGGCCCGATCGACCCCTATTTTGTTTGTATTTTAAAACCTTTTTTTTTTTACCAAATAATTTTCGAATATTTTCTAACACATTTTTCTTTACAGTTTTTCTGTGCACATTTTGAAACAGTTTTCTGTGCACATTTTTAAACAGTTTTTGAAACATTTTACTTTTATTGTTGAAAATATTCAAAAATCAATTTTAATTGTGAAACAATGATTGAAAAGATTAAAAAAATAATAAGCCACAGACATCTTTGATCAATCATGTTGTCTAGGGCAAAGGTGGGAGAGCCAATGTATGTATGTTTTGGAGCATTGCAAAATCCGAAAGCATCTTAAATTGGTAAAGTCCTGAGGTAGTTACAAACGCTGTGACTTCACGGTCATTGCCGATGTGTCGGTACAGGTCGTCTGATGTTGTGGATTGGGGCATGGACATGGGCCCTGCTCCTGATGACGGCAAACATTCCTCAATGCGATCATGTAATGTCGGGCTGTGGGACCAGCCCCATATTTCCCATGTCACCGGTGTTGTCCTTTAATAGGTGGTCCGATGCAGCTACGCTCACTGTGACCGAATAAGGTAAGGTGGCTAGCGCCTTAGACCCGAGTATTGATTCAGTATCAGACTGATCATCTGTTACATGTTCTGGTGCCACTTCGGGTTGGGGCCTGGTGACAAAAATTAACAAGATGATTATATAATTGCCTGCAAGTTTAAGTGAACTCTTCGAGTATCAAATTGTAAATGTATGACGGTAATTTATAGCTTTCAAGATCCTGAAAAAATCACAGGTAGAAAACCAATTAGCATTATAACAGTAATTGACAATTCAAGCAATTTATAAGATCTCTCTGATTACAGAGCAGTGGCTAATCTACATATAAATTACATAGAAAAGGTGATTACCACGTTATATCACTAGTCGTACCATTGGATACCAATATTAAATGAAAGTAAATTTGAGTAAAACACAGAGGTATACATTCTCTGACAACGTAACAAAATCAGTTTTGTTAAAAAATGCCATCATTGTACCAAAATAATCTAAGGAGGGATATTTTTATTTTTCATACACAATTTTAAGTTTTTAAATTTTTGACCAAAAAAAGGTAAAAAATATCATTTTTAGGTAAAAAATCAACAACAACAACAAAAAGTAAATTGACCATCCAACAATTTTCAAAATTGAATTACACACAAATGGGATTGCTGAATCAGTGAATATCTGTGACATTTGTGTCGTATTCTTCTACAGTTTCTGCATGTGCCCCCCTGTTCATCTTGGCATGGTCTTCCTCTCTTACAAGTTGAAGAATGAAGACCATTTTCTCTCTGGCTCAACCAGCTTACTTTACCTTTGGCTTTGCGTTGCGTAGTTAATTATGCCTGTTACTATTTCTACAATTACTATTTCAGCATAGGTAATATATTCCAATTGAGGGGAGAGTGATTTTTAAATTACTTTAAGACTTTAAAAAGTCTTAATTTGATCTGATTATTGACCCATGTTGTTTTAAATCACATTAAAATAGACTATTGGGTTGATGCGTCATCCAATGCGTCAATTGCGTTATTACACAATTGATGCATTGGACGACGCAATATACAATTAAGATTTATATTAACCAAAGTCTCACTAAATTGACTATTGCGTAAGTAAATGCGTCAATTTTGTAATAATGCGTTTGTCGATGCACTCAATACTTATTTTGCATAATTATGGAATGGACATACAATTAAAGTAATTGAATTTATCTTATTATCCTTAATACCAATACATGGTAGATATAAACACACAATGACATAATGAAAATGACAGACTTTACTGATTTTCCCACACCCGGTCATGTCAGCACAACAACATGTAAACGGATGTTGTAGTCGCGTGATCCAAGGTGTAAATGACAATGATGGTGAATACTGCGGTTGAAGTGGTTGTGATTCCATCGACTCTCTTGATGTACCATAAGTGTATGATTATGGCTACTGTTCTCCAATGCATCTTGGTAGACTTTAGTTGATGTTTTGAACTCAATTTCATCTGACAAAATATCAGAAAGTCTGCAGGTTGATGCCTTCGGGTATTGCACGGATGACATTTTGCGGGTGATTGCTTTTGGCATTTACATATCTTGGTTTAGGTAAGACTTGTGTATTCCGCGGGTAAGGTCCAGTACGTGACATAAAGAAAGTTGGCTTCAATTGTTATGGGGAGCTAGTTGTTTTGATATACTTCGCATATTTGTTTCTTAACTCGCTCTACAATATGTGCGGGCTCTGGTAATACAGATAGCCAGTCATCTTATGATCGGTTCTTTCACTTTCTCTATCTGCAATCTGGTACGAGTGAAAGTGGTTTGGTAACGTTGGCTCCTTTGTACCAGATCTTATTCCACTGATGTTTATTTACCTCACCGTTCAATTAAAAGGACAGACTAATTAGAAGTCACGACAAGACTCTAAGTTGTAACATTCACAATAATAATAATAGCAACCTTTTATTTACGTCCAAGTTCTCGTATCAATTGAATCACGGCACTTTACAAATTATTCGGTACAGAGTTCTTAATGCAACTGTCACTTAGCCTAGTTTGTCCAACACTACCTCTTTTTCTCTCCTCCCCAAAGTTCGTTCCCCGCATCAAAACATTCTATGACCATGATTGGCTGATTGCGTGTGACGCGCAAGATGCACAACGCTGGCTCTCAAAGTGCGCCCGACCACGGGATAAGATGAGTGAGACCTTGTAACAGTAAGTCTGTTACATTATCCCCTTCCAAGTTGTGAATACTCCTGTATTTACGGTAAGAAAACATAATGTATTGAGCATTGTTATTCATACATGTCTACATAGGCCATCAATATTAATTTCAAATTATTTAACCCTGATGTCACGTTATATGCATATTTACAATTTGAATTGGCTGTATTTCATGAATACCCTTTTTATGATCAAGCCATGGCACCTGCAGTACCTGTAAATCAATTATACATTTACCTCATTAATATATTAAATTCAAAAGAGTCTGACAAAACATCACGTGAGCAAATACAAATATATACTATTAAGAGTGACCATTTTGAAATGTACAACAACATTCTTATAAATCCATACAATTACTAATGCAATATCAAGTTTACAAGTATATGGCACTAACATCACATGATCGTATATCTTAAATCAGTATACTATTGGATAATGTAAAACAACAGCACCTTCAGAAATTACATTACATCACATGCACATACATGTCTGATATTTAACATTTCTTTACACGGTTAAAATCATCGATTTATGGACATTTCTACACATCATTTAAAGCATCAAAAGTCGCAACCTAAAATGTTATGTATACTTATCATGCGCACCTTTACTTTACTATCATGTACCATACATATTAGAACATGTTGTATCGATTATTTACAAAAGGTTGAGTGGACCAAACCCATTCTACTTATCATCTTAATAAGTCACATTAATTTACAAAAGATTGAGTGAGCACAATGCATTTTATAGAACATATCGTAAGTCATGTTCATCATGTCCAAAGATTAAAATGTTATTCTAAGAATGTAAAAGGAGACATGGGATCAGCCGGCTAGTTAAAGCAAGAAGACCCCTGTTCAACCAGTCAAGGTAATTAGACAGCTGCCTGAAAATCCACTACAAAATATAACTTTGTCATGTTAAATCGGTTTGACTATAAATTATCAAACTCTTTGTTTTGTACATACATTTAAATCAATCTGCGTCTGAGCACCATATAATTCATAATAAACAAATAAATATGAAGCATGGTATCCATTTTACAAAATCCATGTGACTTTCTAAAAGTCATTAAGGTAACATTTCCATTTGTACATTATACCATATCAGATTTGTACAATATATACATCAATATTAGTATAATTATTATACCAGTAAACTTTATGCATTGAAAACATCGCGCCATTCACTTAAAAGTCAAGCTTGATAGAATAATTACAATATTTATATCATTATAGTTGATGCGCAACCATTTCGTATCGCAATCCTAATCAAGTGAAAATGTAAGAATCGAGATTGGTCAATAAACAATAACAATTATGAAAAACTTCCCCCTTTAGTCCTGCCATTGGTCAGCCAACCGCCCCTCCCCCCAAGCCTGGACATAGGTCCCTCCCACTCCCCTCCCGGCCCCTTGATTGGTTCTAAAGTTGTTATTGTATTCCCGTCTTACCATTGGCTTGCCCAAACCCCCCTCCCGGCCCTCTGATTGGTTCTAAAACAATAACAAAACTCAGGTGATCGACAGAGCCGAGTCCCTGAACTTGACCGGAAGTGCCCGAAATGTAAACAACTTTTGGCGACTTTTGTGATAGATCGGCTATGCCTTCCATACCCCTGATGACTCTTAAACCCCGATAAAAACCGGAACAAAGTGAGTAATAACTTTAGGACAATCTGGATGACAAAAAGGAATACCTGCGCGCGTCGTGAGGGAGTATTTTGGTGTCAAAAATAGAGATCGCGGGCCGGTAAATTAGCGTAAAAATGTGCCTTCCTGAAACCCTCCGAATTTGGCAGTATGAGCGCTACAACGCACGGGGCGTACATCGTGGTTTGGAAAGTCATCAAAGGTTTGGAGAAGCTCCAAAATAGTGCACCAAACTGCAATAATAAGTGGAAAACACTCCGCAATTATAAAGTGAAAAGCACCATTCATCACATTATCCTTAGCGGTTATTGCACTATAAGATACTGCCACTATCAAAACATTCTTAATAATTGACTAAGTCCTATACTATACAGGCTTAGCTTTACGGAAACTATGTCACCGGGTCGTAAATTGTCGCACACGCATAATCAATAGCTAGACGTTTAGAAAACCTGTCGTGCCACAAAAACTTATTTAGTTGAAGTATAATCAAATTACAATAGTCGAGTATTACTTCCAAATTATATATATTGGTCAAACATTACTTCAATATGTAGAAACGTCAAACGTACATTCATATCTTGTTTATAAGGTTCAATATGGTCACAAGTATCACCCCGTCACAGTAACTTCATCACTATTATTCCAATACAGAAACTTACATTGCCCTTTTTTAGACATCAACATTCAAATGCAATAGCCCTACATTAAATCCTGGTTCATTAAATCATAAAAAACCTATTTAATGTAATTGCACAAATATCACATGAAATTCAAATGGTAGTCCCAATACATGTGATAAAGACTCAGATGTGCAAGTTACTTCCCGCATTCTTATTCATGTGAGCAATACATTCATACATTAAGGACAATAAATATATCTGCAGTATTAAGTGTAAAGGTCCCATTTAATTATATACCAAATAACATTCACCTCCTTTCAAAGAATTGCAGTGTCCTCACAAGGCCAAGCCTGAAAATTGACATGTTATAATTAAAAGTAATATACTTTGATGTGATACCATCTAAGAGTATTATCATTAATGTTTCATGCGAAAGTACATTCATCTTCTAAATGCAATATGTTAAATTTTTTGGTATATATATATTTGATTATTTATTTTTGTATTCTTCCACGGAGGATGACTCCGGAGTCACGTCTTTCTCCTCCAACAGGGGTACATCCTCGAGGGCCTTACATAGATCTTCTCCCATCCACCTGCAGAATGTGTCATGCATAGCTTTCTGCTCTAACATCATTTGAAAGGGATTCAACCACTTCGGCGTCTCCAGCCATTAGGTCCTCGCTATTCACTGTCATTAATTGGCCGGCAATGTCGCGGAGGTCTTGCGTGCGACGGATGGCTGAAGGTCCTTCACGACGGAGTTTCATGGTCTTGGGCAGAATGAGGAAGCGATAGCGATCTATATACTCAGCCGGGTCACCGTCCGGGAAGAGCCCGTCATTTCTGGACATCTTGCGTATTCCGATGACCGTCTGAACTGCCCATAATTTGTTCTGAGGGCTTAGATCTTCCCATCTGTGTGGGGGCCAATGTAACTCTTTCTCACCATTCATGGTGATATGGCTGTCGCTCCAGTTGCGCTTACTTGCTGGAAGCAGCGGATAACAACCATATGATTTTACCCGGGTTTTCAACGGTATCATGGGTAGTGTGCTGTTCAGCTGGTGCTGACTTAGTCCTGAAGACAACCTGCCTTGTTTCTGGCGTGGTTGTTGCTTTGTCAACCGTAGCCGTGGACTGTGCTGTTGTCTGACATTGGGACGTGGTCATGCTCTTAGCTGGGATTGTGGTTATTTGGGAAAGATAGTGTACTTTGATAATGTCCGATGGGTGTATGCCAACCATGTCGGGGAGGAGCCGGCGCCATGTGGCCATCATCTCCTTACTCTGAACCACTTCCTGCAGAGACTTTATGATCACTTGTGGCCGGGTGAAGGGCTGACATTCTTAAGCGTGTCTGGATTGAAAATAGAGCCTTGGCAGTATCGCCACCGAAGGATGGCCGAATAAATATTTGGTATAACCCATTCTGATCATAGGATTCATGAAGGAGTTCCAAGACATGGGATCTCCCTTCTTCATCTTTAATGTCAGCAACATTTAACTGTGAGCGCTTGGAGGGCTGGAGGATAATCCCTCTGACCATTGGGTGACCATTAAGGCAGTTCTGCAATCCTGTATTACCAAATACACAGCCATTGATAGACATTATACATGTCAACTACAAAATATTTAGATGATGATTTTAAATGTTGATAAATCAAGACAATTTCTTTTCTTTATATACATTATTTTGGTTGTGACACCGTACGCAAACGCTTTCTTCATTTCCAGATTGACATTTTAATGCACTTAAAAGTACATAAACTACAAAATATTTAGATTGACAATGACAGTATAAATCAAGACAGTTTCTTTTCTCTATGTACATTATTTTGGTTGTGACACTTTCCTCATTTTCCAGATAATAATATTTGAGATTAAACTACAAAAGATGAAGATGATAATGACGGTACAAATCAAGACAATTACTTTTCTTTATGTACATTATTTTGATTGTGACACGCAACGCTTTCCTCATTTCCAGATAATAAATTTTGACATTATCCATGTGTAAACTACAAAATATTTAGATGATATTGACGGTATTTTAAATGTTGATAAATCAAGACAATTTCTTTTCTTACAAAATTGTCCTGCCTCAAGAAACAATTAAAATTAAACCTAAAACATTGATTTTGCACACAATAATCTACTGTACTGTCACTCACGATCTTCGACTAGTAAATATTTTCATAATTGCATGATACCCCATAATATGGTTACCATTCATTTTATAATTCACATGGAATATTTTCAATTATTTTTCAAGTTGATCTGTCCTCTTTTAATTTCCCTTGATGATAACAATTTATACGAGTGGTGATTCTTAAGAAAAAGTTTTATTCACAATATACTATTATAGAGGTCTGCTGGACTTGGTGCTGCTGGACTTGGTGCAACCAAAATAATAATGGAATTCCTAGTAAACAGAACAAATGACCAGTTTTTGTAATATAGATAAAACTTTAATTGTAGTTCACCATGTCACCTGGTTTCCAATTGTCATATTTAGTGAACCATTTTGCCGCCAAATGTAGTTATTTACAACCAATAGTTGTGCATTTTAGTGAACTTGAAAGGCAGTTCGCCTGCCCCAGTCAACAACGACCCGTGGCTATGTCAGGTCTCGATCCACTAGGATCAGTTTTAGATCACAATAATATTTGCAAATCCTAAGAATATCGTCACGACCGGCCCCGCTCTTGCCAGCTGCTTTTGCCCGATGAAAGGCAGTTTTTAAATTTTTAAATTTATTCACCATGCTGTGTTTCATTTTGGCCGGGAACAGGTCCACCAGCATGGTGAAAGACTTCAGCAGCTCCTCCGTCATTATATGGTAGGCGTCCGCATTGCGTTTGGACCCATCCGTAATTTCCTCTACCTTTAAACTTCCCCATATGTCAATCAGGCACTGTGTTCTAGCGTCTGTCCAAGATATTTGTAGCATGTTCGAAGCCATTCTTTATGTTTATGTTGACCACAATGTTGAGATAAATCTGAAGCTGAGAACTGAATTCATCTGCGTGCCAATATATCGTTTTTTAAATCGGTAAGTGAAGGTGCAATCCTCTACTTATATTTAATTTGTTATTTAACGACCAGGACTGGTTGATAGCTTGAGCATCTCCCTCTACATATATTTTTTGTTTGTTTTGATAACTACCCTTTTTTATGGGCCCAATGTGCACTAAAATGCTAATACTCCTGTCTTGCAAGATGAATGCCACCTTACCTTGTTAGCAATCGTTACTCCAAAGATGTTAAGCTCTTCTTGAACTCTCCATAAATTGGGGAACCTCTTGCTGGACGATGTACTTCTCTTCCTCTGCGATGATTGAAGATTGTTGCTGCCACAAACAAAGCATGTGATAGTGAATGCCAATTTTCTTTATTGGGTTCTTTGCGGAGGCATTTCTCTCCCTCCATAACGTTTTGATTCACATGTGCAGTTAGCTTTTTTAGTTTTTCTGTCTGTGGTATATCCTCCTCTTTGTAATATTTTCTTTCTTTCAGTGTCTCTAAGGCACTAGATGAAATATGGTCCGTCCATTCCATCTTGACCCTTAATTGACCCTTTGGCTAGTCTCCGTCACAGTCGATTTGTGAACTGCGGTCGGATGCACGCCAGGATTTGCAAATAATTGTGCGAAGACCAAATACTCAATCCAACATAGCGTCCCGATAAATTGTATGGTATGGTCTATAGAGGGCACCACCGGCAAGTAACAGGCAGGGTTCGTCCACATTATTTACGTCCACACAACCTAATTTTATTCTCATTTCATTTTTGACATGGGAATAAACAATTTTAGATGACTGGTTCTATGTGGGCATATAATGTCCACATAAATCTGGCAGGTCCCCATAGCACGGTGAAAAAGACGACAAATGTCCACATAGAACCAGTAAGATAATATATATATATATATATGTCCTTGTCGTCTGATGATTGCGTTAAGCATGAAACTCAGAGTAACGACTCCCTTTTTCGGAAGGTCTAAACTTTGAATTTATATATATATATATATATTGGATCCCATGTGACGGCCATTGATGCTCTCCATATCCTTACCTGACGCTTTCTTCTCCTCCCTCCACTTAACATCTACAATTTCATCATCTTGACCCACATGATCTATCTACATACGAGGGGCAGTCAGTAAATAATGAAAGTGACCTTGAATTTTTATGTTCTACATTGAGTTCAGAGTTCAGATTTTCACAGTTTCTCGAAGTATTCCCCCTCTACCTCGACACACTTCCGACATCGCCGAATCCACTCATGGAAGGCCTGTGCGTAGTCCTCTTCAGGTATAGCTTTGAGACACTGATACACAGCACTTCCGACAGCACATCTGATTTCATATCTCATTCCTGCCAGCTCCTTCTTCAGTCTAGGGAAGAGCCAAAAGTCACATGGTGCCATGTCTGGGGAATATGGTGGATGTTTCAGCATACGGATGCCATTTGTGCTTATAAAGTCCTGTACAATGGCGGACCTGTGAGCTGGAGCATTATCGTGATGCAAAAATATTGACCCCATTCATGTCTCTGGCCGTGTACTGGCATAGTGTTTCTGGATTTCTGGAATCACCGCCGTTGGAATAGTATTTGCCGGTAGCTGAAGTACCCTATGGGGTTGGTATTTGTGCAATCATGCCGTGTCCATCAAAGAAAATGGTGTACAAAACCTTCTTGGTACTCTGGCACCGACGAGCTATTGTGGGTTACTGTCCTCCTTTTGGCACCCAAACCTTGTTGTTCTCTTTACTTTCTATTTCAAAAAAGCGAATCCATGTCTCATCACCAGTTACTATATCTTTCATCTTGTTGATATCGGCATGTTCATACTGGGAAAGCATATATTCTGCTGCTTCAACCCTCTCCTCTTTTTGTTCCTGGGTAAGAATATGAGGTATCCAGCGTGAACAAAGCTTTCTCATTTGCAGATGCTTTGTCAGGATCTCAAATGCGCTTCCTTTAGAGATGTTGACTAATGCTGCTACATCATCCAGGGTAACCCGTCCATTTTCCTCAATCAGGTCTTTCACCTGCTGCACCTTTGGTGGGGTGCAAGTGGAGACTGGTCTCCCTGGTCTAGGGTCATCTTCCACACGCTCCCTGCCTTCACTAAAACGTCTAACCCAGCGCGAAACTGTCACAAATGATGGAGCGTCATCACCATAAACTGCTTGCAAATCGGCGTGCGTTTCCGTCTTTCCGTTACCGAGTATGGTGCGAATCTTTATGTACGACCTTATTTCTGTTTTCAAACTACCCGCCATTTTTACACTGATTTGGGCCAGTGTCCTGAGACGCCCATATGCCCCAAAAAAGCTCCATTGTTAAAGATCAGATGTTGGTCTTTATGAAAAACTGGATTAGATTGCAATGAATCGATGGAGGAGATTAGTACCAGGGTCACTTTCATTATTTACTGACTGCCCCTCGTACTAAGGTGGGATATAAATTCTTGTACTCGCACGCCGCAACTCTATTCTACGCAACCAGTTGTGTAACAACACCACTGTCTGGATATTACATCTTTGCGAAGAAATCACCATCTATGGGTCACAATCCCAAAGGCAAAAAAGTTTTCTTCACAATATACTATAGAGGTCTGCTGCACTTGGTGAACCAAAAATAATAATGGAATTCCTAGTAAACAGAACAAATTACCAGTTTTTGTAATATAGATAAAACTTTGATTGTAGTTCACCATGTCACCTGGTTTCCAATTGTCATATTTAGTGAACCGTTTTGCCGCCAAATGTAGTTATTTACAACCAATAGTTGTGCATTTTAGTGAATTGAAAGGCAGTATGAGTAGTGAGTAAATAAGGGTACTATGTAAACTGTTCTCTCTCTATGGAACCTTTTTGTAAAGAACTAAACAATCCAATTGAGCCAACTGACGGCTGTCTCCCCAAGTGGTAGGGGCGGATGGGCTTGATTTTAGCGCTGATGTTTGTCGGATGTAGGGTCCAGTGGGCATAGGTTGCATCAAGGCCCATGGATATAATGCGCTGCATGTCTTCGGTCCATTGCGGATTTATGTGAGATCTTTTGCATGATGTCTGTGAAAGATAATGGGTGAACCACCGACGATGTTCTGACGGATTTTGTACTACGCTTGAAAAATGTGAAGACAACATCCTTGTCTGAATTGTTGAAGAGGTATTTGATTGTTAGTCCAGGTACTGAAATGGCTTCTTTAATCATGTCGATGTCAAGTGACTTATACAACTCGGCCATGTTGTGAAGTGCTGTCAGGAATGGTGTCACGTCCAACTTGTTATACCACTCCAAAACCATGCATGGTGGTCTTATGCTGAGCCTTCCACACTTGCTGGCAGGATTGATACTCATCCTAGCTGATGTTACTGTTAGTGAGTTTGCTGTAGAAGGCCTTGTGATGTGGTAAGTGAGTTTGGTCAAGTTTGGAGAGATTGTCCATCCATTCATATGGAAAAAATCCCTTAGATACCTCAGTGCCGTAGACCGGCCAGAAAGTAGCGGTAGTTACAGCTCGGAGCCAAGTAATTTAATATATCGAGTAATTTCAATGACCTGGTTTGGATGCATTGGTAGGCGCACCCCCTTTTTGATGATCTTCTTGATGATAGCCTCAGTTTTCAAAAGAGCAGGGTAAAGATATTGACGGATTAGATTTATGTCATACCGGAAGAGTTAAACTGAACACCGGGAGCAGAGATAGGTGCTGGTCGCGCGATTTGTCTCATTCATTTCCAAGGTTTTGATCAAGTTTCTCGTCAATGACGTAAAACGTGGTTGAAACAGCTAAATCCACTCACCTCCTGCAATTATCTGATCATCTTTTCAACAAGTTATAATTATTGACTGTTCCTCATATCCCTCGGCATTGGTTGTACTATTAATATTTGTATTTTGCATTTACTCATGTATTACATATTTGTTGATGTTTGTTAATTTACTCTGATTAGAAATCCATCTAAATTAATACAAATCAACTATATTATTGTGAAATTAAATATAGGCCTACCTATTGTTTATGTTTGAGTGAACTTGTATTTCCTGAAAGCATAATTAGAATTTGGCATATATACTTATACAATTCACCCTCTCCCGAAGCATCTCTAAAATATATAATATTTAGAATAATTTCAAAATCAATGTGACAACTGTACAATACCATCATCATATTCATATTTCCTCTTTATGTAGCGTTTTCCGCCTGCCCCAGAGTCAACAACTGCCCGTGGCTCCGTCAGGTCTCGATCCACCAGGATCGGTTTTAGATCACAATAATATTTGCAAATCCTAAGAATATCGTCACAACCGGCCCCACTCTTGTCAGCTGCTTTTGCCCGATGAAAGGCAGTTTTTAAATTTTTAAATTTATTCACCATGCTGTGTTTCATTTTGGCCGGGAACAGGTCTACCAGCATGGGGAAAGACTTCAGCAGCTCCTCCGTCATTATACGGTTTGGACCCATCCATAATTTCCTCTACCTTTAATCTTCCCCATATGTCAATCAGGCACCGTGTTTTAGCGTCTGTCCAAGATATTTGTAGCATGTTCGAAGCCATTCTTTATGTTTATTTTGACCACAATTTTGAGATAAATCTGTAGCTGAGAACTGAAGTCATCTGCGTGCCAATATATCGTGTTTATAAGTCGCAGCTTGTATACACATACTTGTTATTTACAAGTACATGTAGACTTCCGGGACGACGTTCCTGGTCACGGCACAAACCGCTAAGAACCGCCTTTCTGGTTTGTGAAGGTTTTTGGGATTACCGATTATTGCCGGGTTCTGCCTGTTTCTGCTAGCTGGGCAAACTTAGCGTTTATTAGTGGTTCTTCCCCAGCAGAAACACACTCTATGATTTGTTTCACTCGAAGGTTCATCAGGACTGGTGTGGTCCAGTGTTGGGTATGATGAAAACGGTAATTGTGTGATTCATCAGTTTAGTAAGTGAATTTGTCATAGGGCCTAACCATTTTGGGCTATTTTTACAATGATAACACAGACTATCAGCCCAAGCAACCCTTAGCGCGGATTCAGGTGGAAAATTACACCCTTATTCTCTGAGATTGAGGATTATGGTCGATAAAAGCACCCTCTACCAATGTTCACGCAGATGATTGCAACATTATACCTGACTGTACGTCCCAGGGTATTTGTCATTGTTTCACTTTTCTCTCCCAATGTACACATAAGGGAATACTGATTAATGTGATTATCACATCAATCCACAGGCGGAGCACTAGCAGACATTGACTGCATGATCTGGGGGTATTTGGTATTGTTTTGTTCAATTTTGTTGTCAAGTTTTACGGCACCAGATGAGCTAGAATTTGAGCTGAACTATAACCCTAACACTGCCATATACCACAATATACCACGACTGGGCATGTTGGTACCACCCGGCGTGGAAGTTTTTCGTTGAAAAAATGGACCCACTCCATATGGAAGCCGTGGTGTAGCGGGGGATTGGAAGCTCCACGTGCTGGAGGTCCCTGGATCAAATCTCGGGGGGATATTTTGGTCAATTTTCCACGTTGAAGAAAAAATTCTGAAAAAAGTGGGGGGGGGGGGGGGGGTGAGAGTTAGGGGTAATAGTTTCCTTAGTTTGAAAGATGATCAACTTCACAAAGTTATCATGCGAAATCAATGATAGTTAATCAAAACAAATAATAGTCGATCCAGGCACTGGATCTTGCGATGCTCTGCATACCAAAACAACAGGCGCACAACACTGTATATACATTTTGAAGATGCATAATATGTGAGGGAATAGTTTGAAATGATCGTGACAATTATTTGTTTTGAAATTTGATTATAGAACCAGTACCTTTATTTCATCTTTGATCTTCATCTGGTCCTCATGACTCAACCACCACCAAGTCTCCTGTGGCAATTGCCTGATGTCGTAAAAGAATATATAGGACTATCATTCGGCAATGCTCACAGTTTACCCTGTCCAACACACTATATGCTTGAATCATATTGTGTTGGACATTGAAATTGGCGGTTGTCTGATGTCTTGTAATCTTCTTGCGGTTGGTATTGTCAAATATTATTTGAAACCAAAAGTGCAATGATGGCCTGATCTAAAAATGAAAATATAATGGTATGATGAGAGAACCATCGTCAAAAGGTATCAATATACATATACAATATTAATATCAAATAAATGAAGTCAAAAGTGGAGAAATGCTGTGATAATATATAATTTATTGTACAAATTTTCGGCCATCGGCCTTCATCGGGTAGGGTAGATTGAATAGATTTGTTTATATTCTGCACCCAAATTCGTAAGGAGCCGAACGCCAAACATCTGCGTGCGCGTGGACAAAAAACGCGGGCAAAATACATGTGCGGGAAATAACGCGCACGCACTGCAATTAACAGCAAGGGATGGCGGACGGCTAGACACGAAATGCATTGAAGCTGACATGAATGCCATTTGGGTGCAGAGTGCCGAGAGAGTGAATAAGTCGTTGTTCTCTCTCTTTCCTGTCTTTATCGCTGCCATTGCATTTGAACAGTCCAGCTATTTTGATGTCTTGGTTTAAATCATGATTGTGGAAATGTTGCGCTACTGGTATGCCAGGTAGTTGGATGCAGATGGACCTGAGGTGTTCCGTAAAGCGGTCTGCCATACGTCTTTTGGTTCCCCAATATACAACATGTTGCATCTCGTACATATAATGGCATAAACCAAGTTCTTGGTGGTGCACGTGAACTCATAAGAAACCTTTTGTTCACCGCTGGGTCCTTTGATGTTATCTCGCGAGGTTACATGCTTACATGTGTTGCATCTGGGTCTTCCGATTACAATATTACAATATTAATAGACATTCATTAATAAAATATAATTACTTAATCCTATATACACATTAATAATAAGAATTAAGAATAAGAATTAAGAATAAGAAATTTGTATAGCGCCTAATGCAAAAAAAAAGCCTCTTGGTTCTTGAATACATTAAAAGACAAAAAGAAATATATAGTGAAGGTATGATAATGTCAATAGTGTACATTGCAAAGATATATAGTGTTAGAAATATGATTGTACATGTTCTGCTCTTTTGAAATAACACTACCCAATGAGGGAGTATAATCGCTCAGTGATAGGATGGCACTGTTATATTATCTGTGAAGTTAACGAGGATGTATATAGAAGGAAGATATGAAGCATTGTTGCACAACTTTTTATTGTCATTAATAATAATCAGGTAGAGTTAATTTATACATTTTTGGAAAAGAATTGATCTGGAGAATCCTAATATATGTTACCAGATTTGTAATGATACAGTCTCTATGTTACTACTGAAGATCCTGTGATTTATGAAAATTAATTTAAAATGATTTAGGGCTCACTTACCTTGCAATATGTTATAGCTACATAAGGTTAACATCATTTTACACGGGAAAACAAATTCATTTGATGAATAGCGATTGTAATGTCGGCGTAAGCCTAGCTAAAATATGCAATCAGGAAATCCACTCACAATGAGTGTGGAAATGTCTGCTCTCGCTGTTGCAAGTCCGTTTACAGCACAGGTGTTCTGGAGAGATGCAATCATGACGATGGCAGAGGTGTCACACATGCAACCCAGTTTTCTGGCCTACCAGCATGCCAAAGTCTTTGGTTCTGAGAATATACACAGCTCGGGCTAACAACATCTTTGTCGTCGAGAACCCGGGGACACAGAGACAGATCACTGGATAGGAACCATTGTTTGCCGTCCTGACCTTACGATACACCTGGTGGATTCCCTCCCTCACTGCCATAGACTCTACACATGCAACCCAGTTTTCTGGCCTACCAGCGTACCAAGGTTCTGAGAATATACACAGCTCGCGCTAACAACATCATTGTTGGCGAGAACCCGAGGACACACAGACGGATCACTGGGTAGGAAACATTGTTTGCCGTCCTGACCTTACGATACACCTGGTGGATTCCCTCCCTCACTGCCATAGACTCTATTCTAGTGATAGGCTGACAGCTGAGTTTAATACCAGTTATGGAGTTGTTGCAGCATGCTGCTGCCCAGATAGGTGGCACGGATACCAGATTTTTTCAGCTGGTAAACCTGGTCCTCCATAAGGGCCAGCAGAGGTGACATAACAAGTAAAAAGGGATTTTGGGTCCCATGTAAATGTTGGTGCACTGCTGGCAGCAAATCATTCGCCCCATCAATTACAAAAGAACATAATTTATGATGTAAGATTAGTAAAAACAAAACAATGATATTGATTAATAATGTACCATATTATCCCTATTAAGCGCCCAGGGTGGTTAGCAAAGTCATTTTGGGTGGGCGCTTATTATATAACCTTTTTTTAAACTCATTTATCGTTGAGACTGTCGAATTCGGCAAGGTTGCGAAGACATTTTTTCGGTAAACATACCAATGTTTTAGCTCATAGAAGAAAAAGAAAGTATGATTTTTCAATCACATTCAATGAATAGTTGTGAAAGACAAATCGCTAACGATTTGTTACAATTTTGTTCAAAAACTGCGTAATAAAAAAACAAAAACTTAGCCGAAAATGCCATCAATATTTATCTGGTTTTCATATGGGCGGCCATCTTTGCTTTTCATTTGTGGTGATAATTTTTGGTGGTGCCCGTTTCTGAACAAATGAATGGCACAATGTAGACTGAATCCATCAGTCTCCTAACATGGCACTGTTGGTATTTTTCAGCTGGTTATATTATAACGTCATTGGCAGAATCTGAAAATTAAAAAAATCACATCCTATGTCAATAATAGGGCAGGCCTAGGTCTAATTCTTAAAAAAAAGCGTATTTCAATTTGATATTTTTGACAGTTTAATGAATTTAATTTAACCATGTCCAGTTTGGTTCACAAAACAATTGCATTCGGTGGGCTTTTTTTTGGTCTTAAAACTGTCTCTGGCTATATATTACTAGGCTTAGTAAGCCTAAAGTACTACGTCCTAGCAACGGAATGAAGCATGGGTGGATGGGGCCAGTCCACGTCGCCGATTTACGTGTAGCGGGAATAGGGCGGTCGAAATAGTTGCTGGTTGAGATATTTAACCAATGTATAAATATGACTTACTTGAACATTATTAAACATGATAGCTGAAGCAACAACAAGCAAGTAAAATGTGTAAAGAGTATTGAAAACAAATAATACTAACTTATGCTATTATTATTATTAACTTAAGCTTAAATAATTTGCGGCCTGGGCAATTTGTGTGTTTTCGTAAAGTTCTTGTTATGTTATTATCGGCCTACTTCATGACGGAATATCAAGTGGAATGTCATGTACTGTATGCAATACTTTTAATTAACCAAAATACCTACCTTCGTTAGCTTCTTTTCGATTAGTCCCGATCGAATTCTGCACTTTATCGGAAGAAGAAGAAGAAGAATCGGTCCGACAACTGTTCAAATAAAGTTTGGCGATTTGACAGTCCCGCCGTATGCAAATGTTCGTGTAACCATATGTGGATGTTGACACGCCTACGGGGCGGTCATCGTATAAATTATCATAATTATCGGTTTTCTTGACAATATTTTCACGAAATTATAATTTCGGTAATATGTATTGGTGGTAAAACAGCTTTTTACTCCCGTATTTCCCCAAGAGTCGATAGCTAGACGATGCCTACTGTTTGTGCGTATTTAATTACCATTTGATTTACATATTAAAAGTACGCGGATCGGGGTGTGGAGAAAGTCCACACCAAAAAAGTCCGGTACGAAAAAAACGGCTTTGGAGCCAGTCCCCTCAACAAGGCCACCGCATGCGCACAAAAGATAATGCGGGCCGACGTTGGGGACTGGTGGAGATAGTCTAGGCACAATGAATGACTACAATACACGGAATTATTACACCTCATAAATATTCATGAACTAATCATGCCAATTCATTGGCCAATTCCTATCACAAGTACTATTTCCCTAGGGAAATAGTTCTGACTATTTCCCTACAACCTCATCCCCAGAGTCACAGTGAGGTGTAATAAAACAAATACTACATGTTATGATCGGGGAAATAGGGCACACTATTTTCCCTCGGTACTGGCTACAGGCCTAGGGTTTGGGGTGATAGGCCCGTAGCCAATACCTCGGGAAAAATAGTGTGCCCTATTTCCCCTCTATCATGTAGTATTTGTATACTGTTGCACTAGTGGAATTACCACGTGCGATTAAAACGGAAAAGTAACACTCGCCGGTCGCTGTACAGGCAGTGATATCGGCGCTACTGTAAGCGTATCAGTAGCCTAGTGCCTAGTGCGATCAGGAGAGATGGTGGCGATCTAATCACGGCTTTTACTGGTACTGCTTTAGTGAAGGACGCCATGAAGAATGTTGTTGTACAGTGCTACGGTTAATTAAAAAGGTGGGCGCTTATAAGAGATTGTTTGTTGTTAGTCATTGAGAAAAACAGGGGTGGGCGCTTATAAGGTCCTGGGCGCTTAATAGGGATAATACGGTAAGGAAAAAAAAAAAAAATTGTTTGTTTGTCCATGTCCGACCGACCGTGTACCTTGGTGCCGACCGTATTATTTTTTATTTTCTATTATTTTTTTAAAACAACTTTTTGAGCAATTTAAGTGCAATGGACTCTATCGGTGGAAGATAGGGTGGCCACGGGGCCGAGATAGATTTTCTTTATACTTTCATATTTGATAGACCTTAACCCAAAACTAACATATCTGGAAATATTTTTGAAAAATTATCCTTGTTACCATGGTAATAGCCAAAATGGCATTTTCGGACGATTATTGCCATTTTGGCATTTTTAATCTTTAAATTTTTCAAATTTTGAAGCCTGCGTAACTATTGCACTCAGTGGTCATGATTTTTTTTCATTACAAGCTATGGGTAGATAGATACTTAAATGCTTCATTGAATGTATCAAAAAAATTGCCAGGTGTCACAGAGGGTTATACCATTTATTTGAAATAGGGGTGTTTTTCAACTTTTTCAAAGCATGCAAATATACCAATTCTGCATAGCTTACAACCCATATGGTAACGCTCCGATTTCAACGTGGACCATGTCATGATGAGATGAGACATTAGTCTTATCAAAAATGTTAATTTGAGTTTGGGGAAAATACTTCCTGTATATGCAGTGTTGCCAGACATTTTCACCAAAAATCACATTTTGTTCAAAATCAAATCCACTTTTTATTCTATTTAATGATATGAGTCTGGAACTTATCATTCACAGCTAATTTGTAATGATGGGATGTATGTATTAGACCACTAGAAACTCAAATCTAGTATTTTTGCTTTGTTAACATACTTTAAAACCAAAATGGCCATGGTCAAAAGTGGTCAAAATTCCATACAATAGCATAATATCAACCGAAATGTATGATAAAAATATAATTTTAATGATGGGATGTATGTGTTAGACCACAAGTAACTCATATCCATTATTTGTGCTCTGTTAAAAAAGTTCAAAATCCAAAATGGCTGCCAAAATGGCCCCCAAAATAGTTCTTAAAGTGGCTGCAAAATTGTCAAATTCCATAAAATGGGATAATATCGACCTAAATGTATGATGAAAATATAGTTTTAATGATGGGATGTATGTATTAGACCACTAGAAACTCAAATCTAGTATTTTTGCTTTGTTAACATATTTTAAAACCAAAATGGCCGCCAAATGAATGGTCAAAAGTGGTCAAAATTCCATACAATAGCATAATATCAACAGAAATGTATCATAAAAATATAATTTTAATGATGGGATGTATGTGTGAGACCACAAGTAACTCATATCCATTATTTGTGCTCTGTTAAAAAAGTTCAAAATCCAAAATGGCTGCCAAAATGGCCCCCAAAATAGTTCCTAAAGTGGCTGCAAAATTGTCAAATTCCATAAAATGGGATAATATCAACCTAAATATATGATGAAAATATAGTTTTAATGATGGGATGTATGTATTAGACCACTAGTAACTCATATCTAGTATTTTTGCTTTGTTAACATACTTAGAAATCCAAAACGGCCCCCAAAATGGCCCCCAAAATGGGTCCCAAAATGGCTGAACAAATCGCGAAATTCCATAAAATGGTATAATATATCAACCAAAATGTATTATGAAAGTATAGTTTTAAAATATAAGGATGGTATGTATTAGACCACTAGCAACTCATCTTCAGTATATTTGCATTGTAATAACATATTTTAAATCCAAGATGGCCACCAATATGGCCGCTGTAAATGTACAAATAGTGTACAATAATCCACAAAAGATATTGCAAGAGTGTATATTACATCACATTCACCAAATATTATGTTCGAAACTGCTAAGCTTTTGCTTTTAGATATAAGGCCCACCTCTATGACAATTTTGACTCGCTGTATCACTTTCCAAAATGGCTTCCAAAGTGGTTGAGTTGATGTTAAATGACCTAAAACAATTGTTTTGTATTATAAATGACCATACTATGTAATACCAATACCAATACCAATACCCCCAAATACCCCCAAATCCCCCAAATCTAATAAGACAGCATTCAATATAATATATGTCTATGATAAAGCCTAGGGGCTGTAGATTTAGTTTTAGTATTTTAAAATATATAAGATGGCTGCAAAAGGTTAAAATAACTGAAAAACAGTATTAGTCTTATTGTTAGTGTTACATTAGATATGAACAAAAGATTATATCTATGGATTTTAATCCACCCAGTAAACGTATCTGTATGTGACAAGGTATTATTGTATCCATATCTTAATCCATTGGTGGACACCTGTGGTAATTATTTTGACCATTTGGAGGTAATTTTATTGACCATTAGGGGGTAATTTTAATAAAATGGTCATTATAATGCCCATCTTTATAACATCACATTGTCAAAATGGAGTCTATACCATTTAAGTATACCTTGTCACATATACAAATACGTTTACTGGATGGATTAAAAGCTGTAGATATATTTATTTGGTCATATCTAATGTAACACTAACAATAAACTAATACTGTTTTTTAGTTATTTTAACCTTTTGCAGCAATCTTGGATATGTTAAACTACTCAAAGCTGTATAGATCTACAGCCCTAGGCTTTATCATAGATATACTGAATACTGTCTCATCACATTTGGGGGTATTGGTATTACATAGTATGGTACTAAACCATTGTTTTAGGTCATTTAACATCATCTTATCCATTCTGGCAGCCATTTTGGAAAGTGATACTGAATCAAAATTGTCAGAGGTGGGCCTTATTTTTAAAAGCAATAGCTTAGTAGTTTAGAATAATACTATTTGGTGAATTTGATGTAATTTACACTCTTATAATATCTATTTTGGATTATCATACACTCATGTAGACTATTTTTACATTTACAGCGCCATTTTAGTGGCCATCTTGGTTTTAAATTATGTTTTTACAATGCAAATATACTGGATATAAGTTACTAGTGGTTTAATACATACATCCCAATGTTAAAACTATATATTATGCTTTCATCATACATTTTGGTTGATATTATCCCATTTTATGGAATTTCAACAACTTGTTCAGTCATTTTGGGACCCATTTTGGAGGCCATTTTGGATTTCTAAGTATGTTAACAAAACACAAATACTAGATATGAGTTACTTGTGGTCTAATACATACATCCCATCATTAAAACTATATTTTCATCATACATTTCAGTTGATATTATGCTATTTTATGGAATTTTGACCACTTTTGACCAGTTTTGGCCATTAATTTGATTTAATTTGGCGGCCATTTTGGTTTTAAAATATGTTAATAAAGCAAAAATACTAGATATGAGTCTCTAGTGGTCTAACTCATACATCCCATTGTTAAAACTATACTCAGATCATACATGTTGGTTTAAATATGCCAATATATAGAATTTTGGCGGCCATTTTGGCGGCCATCTTGGATATAGGTGTGTTAACAAAGCAAGAGTTCTGGATATGAGTATCTAGTGGTCTAAAACATACATCCCACTATTAAAACTACACTTTCACCATACAACTTGATTGCTACACATGTCATTTTATGAGATTTGACCAGTTGTGGCGGCCATTTTGGACGCCATCTTGCATAACCCCTTAGCATTATGAAAATATTGTTGGTAACATCCTGATTATATCTTAGGATCATGATAGGAAGTAAAAAAAGTTGGTTTGGGAAGGCCTGGGGGGGGGTGCACACTAACCCTTTATAGATACCCGACTAATATCTAAGACTAATCCCTCAGATCACAATCATGGCACATGTGGGCGCACCACACCAAATATCTTTCTCATTGAAATACGTGTAAAAGTGCCATATTTCAAGACACCTTTTCTACCCTCCGGTTACATTTATTGCATACTTGTCACCTATGACCATTTTCAGTAACATCTCAACTTTAATTTAAGCCTTGTTTCATGAGGGGTTATTAAGCTAAATTTTCCGCTACGGACCTGCACACAGCGCCCTCACTTTTTCACGTTTTCTGGCATGCCTGTTCACCATTTAGGCAGGTGCTTACGCCCTGGGCACTATTTAGGTCGATAAATTAAAAATATCGTATTTTATCATTGTAGGTGCAACGGATAGGTCCCACTCGTTCATTTAAATACAAACATACCATCCCCGGAGAAACAAATTGCCCGAAAACTTCACATTTACAAGCCTAGTCTTCGTGCTTTTCCGGAACTATTATAGGATTACACGAATTGCGCATTGATTTGGTGTGGTGCTCTCATGTATTCAAATTGGTAAAGACAGCCCGTAGCCAAGGTGTATGGCAAGTCAAACGTCATAATAATGTAATAATTTGTATTTAGTTGTATTTGTAGTCTTTACATGTTTTTTTAATACTACTGTGGTTTACTTTTTCCTAATGTTGCATGTAAAGTTGATTTTTCATTTCCGTAGTATTTAACTTACGGTAAGATTTATATTGATTTTTTTTTCGAAAATAGGTAAAAGACTGGCAACACTGTTTTGCTTTCCACAAACACAAATAAAAATTTTGGGGTGAACACCAATTGATTTACAATTAATATGTGATTACAATGAGTACACATGACAACACATTTGGGGTTATACAGGGTGTATCAAAAAAATTAGGACACTTTTTGATGATGGTTTAAATCCTTGTTAAATCACTGAAGCATGACCAATTTTTTTTTTAATGTAAAGAACAACTGATAAAGATAAAATCCTGAAAAGATGAGAAAAATCCATTATTAATTAAGGAAATTGTGACCTATTAGGCAAGGCAATCTATTTTGTAGTATGTACAATGGTCATTCACACAGTAACAGTAGATTAACATGAACGTGCACACTATTAATGCCAATTCTACTTCTTATCATGCTAATGAACCATCTACAGTGGGTTCGAGAACTGTTTTAATTTGCACAGAATATGCATGCATCTAATTTGTGGATTAGGCCTATTTAGCCAGTATTGATTTGTGCCAGAATAATGGATTACCAAACTAATCTTTGCTATTGACTGATAGATTATTTTCTATGTTTATAATTATTGAAACGTATTGAAACGTAAACCATGTTATTTACTGGTCTATACATGTAAATCCCATTGTACAAACCAATAAATGACATGGTTTACGCAAATTATGCTAGTGTTCTTATTTTTCATCGGATTGATCTCATATCTTCAGGATATCATAATAATTAATTGGGCTTTACATTGAGACTAAATTGATCATGGTCCAATGATTATAACAAGTATTACACTGTCATGAAAAAGTGTCCTAATTTTTTTGATACACCCTGTAAGGGTTTTTCACGTTGAAAACGTAATCTGTAATCATATTACTTGCTATGGCAACACCCGTTAAGTTAATGACTGGCAACACTGACCATTTAAAATGATCAAATTTATTATAATATCAAATTTTCTTCTAATTAACATCTCGCTGTGAATATAAGGTTCCAGTTTCATATCATTAAACACAGCGAAACATGCGTTAGCTTTTGAAGGAATTGTGAAATGTTGTGAAAATATCTGGCAACACTGCATATTTAGGAAGTATTTTTCCCAAACTCAAATTATCATTTTTCATAAGACTAATGTCTCATCTCAACATGACATGGTCCACGTTGAAATCGGAGCGTTACCATGTGGGTTGTAAGCTATGCAGATTTGGTATATTTGTATACTTTGAAAAAGTTGAAAAACACCCCTATTTCAAATAAATGGTATGACCCATCATGATATCCCATATTTATGTCTATGCACTCAGTGAAGCATCTACATATTCACCTATTCAGCTTATATAAAGAAAATATTTCATATACTTTTTGTCTATTAGAAATAGATGCTTACAAATTTGATAATTTGTGAGGTTAAAAAGGCAAAAATGGGGAAAATAGCCCTAAACTGGTATTTTGGCCGTTACCATGGAAACGAGAACTATTTTTCAAATTTAATTCCACATTTGTAAGTTTTAACTAAAGGGTCATCAAATATGAAAGTATAAAGAAATTCCATTCCGGGGCCGTGGCCAACATTTAAAAAAAATCCTCCATATTTACAGTCCATTACACTTAAATGGCCAAACGGACCGTTTTATTCCTGATTTTGTACGCTATCGTAAATCTGGTATTTATAAAAAATGATGTTTATTGCATGAACTTGGCAACCGCGGGGACTATTAAAAGGACTAAATGAAAATGTAATCGCGCGTGCAATTGATGTCATTTTTATACTAAAAACGCAGTGTTAGAAAATATGAAAACACTAGTTACGGTTCATATTTGCTCCCAAAATGTTGCTCAACGGCATGAATATTAATTTCAACATAGTATAAAACAATTTTTGAGGTAGTTAGTTCAGGGAAAAAATAGGTTTAATAATACTTTCACGTATATATTTCTAACAGAACTTCAACACTACGTTGTTTCACTTTCTGCAAATTTTCAATCATAATAAATGGCGGCGGCCGACAGCATGTTCACGGTATCTGCCCATTGCAAACTCGGTACAAAAATATTCTTTGACCGAGTTTGCAGTGTTGCAATAAGTACTACAATATTGCAACTTTATACAGACAATCTGTCCGAACAGGATATAAATTCTAACAAATTCATGAAAAAGAGTTCAATACTATCAAATTGATGTGTTTTGTGTTTGGACGACTTTAATTCACAGTATTCATGCCGAATTTATATTCCCAAATACAATATCCGTATTTAAAAAAATTTAAAAAAATATCCGACCTACCGACCCTACCCTTTTCGGACCCTCTATGGACAAACAAACAATTTATTTTTTTTGGCCTAATCTTGAATTATTTAAAATCTAAAATTGGTACGTTGGAATATGTTTAAGCATTGGTTTAAAGAAAGGGTGGTTCAAATTTTGGAAATGGAATGTTATTGTTTTGGATTAAGATGAACTAATTTTGATATAAAAATAGACCTGCTTTAAGCAGATGGAACAAAACGCCTGCAACAAAAGGCAAAACAGCGCAACAGGCCATGACAATAAAGAAGCAGGTGAAAATGGCTTACAAAGTGATATGGGGATCCCAGTCGCATGTTAAATAAAGAGAGAGTCTTTGTTTAGTGGTATAGTACTTAGCCCTAGGTTATATAATGTAGAGTCTTCGTGGACGGCTGCATGAACTCGTTTTTAAGTTGGTGGAATGTTATTATTAAAATAATCACAGTGGATTTTATTTCTGATTGCACACATGTAATAAATTGGTTGTATTTTCGGCACTGCTGAAGACTTTTTCCTGCCGTCTTTCATACTACATTGTCATCGGCAACCATGTTTTCATCTCTTTTTTAATCCTATAAATAGATGACTTTGACAGCCCTGTTGCTGCTGATGTCTTTGACATAACATCTTCAATAACGATCTTGGGATTCTCCCGTCTGATATAGCAATACACATTGATCGCCATCTCCTTCTCACGCTTAGAAAGTGCTGATCCCTTCAGCCGACGACATGACAACAAATTTGGGGAAAATGTATCCATTTTGATCGTACTGGCCTAAATTGAATTTGATTAAGATTAAGTAAACGTTCGGTGTTTGACGGCAATCAGCTGATTAGCAGACGACAACAAGTAAATATTATTGTTGATTATTAACTAATAAATATTCATATTTAACTAATTAATATTCATATACTGTAAAAGCCAATATTTTCGCGTACAGATATTTTCGCGGATTTTGATATCAAAGACATTTCTCGAATTGTTTTTTATGCGGGCGACCGTCTAAAAGCATTGCATGAATGTGTAAAGCAATATTTTCGTGTGTTATAATTTTCGCGGAAAAAGAATTTGCGCGAAAAAGCGCGAAAATAAAACCACCGCGAATATTTCAGCTTTTACAGTATATTTCTCAAGTAAAGGGAGGATACATTATACCTACTTTTCTAAAGGGTTCTGTTTCAAAGACAATTTGATCGGTAAAGACATTTTTAAAGGGCAACATTACTGCTCATGTGTAGGCGTGTCACAAATATCACAGCACTGTGAATTATAAGGGGCGGTCCGCTCACTTGAGAAAATGTTGCATATAAAATCTCTTCGACAATCAGTTGTTTTACAAAATTTTCTAACATCATCAGACATATAAAATCGATGTGACAATATCGGTAACAAGATCGTACAGAGATGTACGCCATCGTATGTCAACTTTGAAGTAACAATTGAAGTATGGCAAGAACAAAAGGGAACCCTCCCTAATTTAAAATAAAGTGTGGCAGATGATTGTTCCCCTCTACGTCCAGCTCGCCCTATCTCTTGTAATGCTGCAAAATGAAATAATATTAAATTATTATTATTTTCACTTCAATAGAAGGGGAAACAAGTAAAATATCTTCTCAATCAAGTTTGACCGGATTTTGTTATTTAGTTTCAATGCAAACATGCCAGTAAGGCAATTGTCAGACGACAAGGTCTAAACTTTGAATTTTTACAAGGCCCTTTCATGTAAGTGTATACATCAACTTACTTTCAGCAAGATAAATACTGTAACACATTTTGTTCAGATTTCAAGATAAATGATAATATAATATTAAGGGAAGTGTCAACCCAAAATATATGAAATTTATCAAGCACTAACTTTTAAACTAATAATGAAATGTACATAAAAGTATACAATTTTTCAAATGAATGAGTCAGAGAATCCATTTTTGGTATTAAATTTTCCCCAAAATAGTAATTTCTACATTTTTGCCCAAAAATTCAAGCGGATTACGCTTGAATTGGCTGCATCTAGTTGATGCTATCCGATTCTGATGATTCACCAGTGGCAGCCGGCGTTAGAATTAAGAAAAATAAACTGCTTGTCCAGCGGACAACCAACCTAGAATTTATTTTTGGTCCATATTTTTTACGTTTTTTGGGTTCACAAAAGTCTTGATATTTTAAGCTCTATTAAAATTATCAAATACAAAATTAGCCATAGGATCTGCCATTTTGAATTGTTCTTAGCCATAAAAGTACATAAATTACTAACTGTGTGACGGTGGTTGTTGAACATTTGATGAGCTCTTTAACCATCGTTTTTTTTGTTGACGGTGTTGCCACCCAAAACCTTGAATATTGTATGCCTCATGCACTGAACATATTGCTTGGAGTTATTCGCATCTCCACTTGTCGCGTAGAGGTATGCTTCTACATCTTTCGGTATATCTGACGAAATAGAATGAAATTAATTAGGATTACTAGACAATTATAGAGAGAACACAACTTAGCTGTAGCAGTACACTACAGTCCTCAAATTAAAAGTAACTATAATGGAAAGTAAGGTAAACATAATTTTACATGGGAAAACAAATTAATTTGATAGCGTAATTGCGGTGGTTGAAATTGGACTGGATTTGGGTGTCAGATAGCCATTTTTTATGATATTTTGAATGCTTGATGATTGCTACTTGTAACAAACAAACCTTGAGATTGTGCATTTTTGTCCGCAAGAGATGGTGATCCAACCAACCATCGGTCACTACAGTGGTGCAGTTAGGCACGGGGCAACATATGATATGTGCTGGATTTGTTGTTTTCTTCAAAGCCTCCCTCTAAAGAAACAAGAGGTAATCAGGCAAGCTGTCAGCATGGGCGATTCCATAACCTCCTGTGTTAAACTAGTAATCGTGTGCAATTATTGTGAGCATTTGACATTGCTTTGATGATAATGAATTTTCTGGATAGTAATTTTTCAACATCTGAAAATCTATCCATACAATAAGAACCAGCGAAATTAATATTTTGGGGATAAGAGCTTAAAACCATAGCTCGAACCAAAGACATAATGACAAAACTATCAGTCTCTAAGACAAACAAACCAAAAGTTCATCTTAGGACTATCCCAAATAATTACTAAGACAGAATCATCTCCTAACATCAATATTCAACTTCCTTTCAAATAAACAATAATGAGCAAAATTATTCATAAAGATTAAGTCATAAACCATACCAAACCAAACTTTGCAGAAACAACTGAATAGTGATTCATGGTACCTGATGTAATCTATTGGAATTTGGTGAAACAATATCTGTCAATCAAGGTAATCGCTATCTTCACACTTACCTTCTCACACATAATGGTTCCAATCTCTGATATTGTGTCTTCTTTGTATAACCTCTTGAAGATCAAAATGAGGAAATTCATCATGATAGTGCCAGATAGTGTCACGCTTGTTTTCACTTTCCTGCAATCTCAATCTGGCCATCACTTGCATTGTGCTGAGATATTATCAAAGCGCATAATTAATCAAATGCATTGCATCTCTAAGAATCAATTGGTGACACACGATGTTAGATTAGTTTTGTGTAAAAAAAATCATGCACAATGTAGCACAAAAAGCTATAGTGCATTGGTGATCTACACATTTATGGTATTAATAATGGTAGTATAATTATACAAACATTGAATGTCAGAATGTTATCTCAATATCATTGAGATCATAAAGAAGATAGTAGTTATAAATGAGAAGGACCAATGCCAGTATTATTGAAGAAATAGGGGTGTCTAAACGACTTCTTCATGCTATCAACACCCAAATGCTGAGCTACTTCGGCCATATCTCACGTCGCAAGGGTAACAACCTAGAGAAGATGATCATGCAAGGCATGATTGAAGGGAAGCGTAAGAGAGGCAGACCTCGCTCCCGGTGGATTGACCAAATAAAATTGATTACTGGACACCCTCTCCGTGATTGTTACTCCTTTGCTGAAAATCGTTATTTGTGGCGTAGTATCTGTAAGGTCACGAGCTGTCAGTCATGACAGGACCGAACCAACCAACCAACCAAGTTATAAATGAGCTACACCTTACATATTTACAACTGGATGTCAGGTCAATTTTGTGGAGAAAAATGCAGTTTTTATTGCATGAGATGGAATGCCTTTTTGCAGAATGCTTCTCGCAGAGTGTCTGACATTCCTATTTTTTGTTTTGTCGATGCTTTACAGTAACTTTGTAAGGAATTGGGATTTCTATGCCCTGTTAATGAGCAGATTGAGCAGTCACTATATGAGCCTTCATCATTAAGTATTGTGCATACGGTTGCTCTGATGCTATGATTTGTGTAGAGGGTGCTTAACTCTGCTGCTCTTTATATCTTTCATCATACTTCAGAGAGTGTTAACCCCTATTGAACAGTTGTTGAACCAAACCACATCTTCAAACTTCCAGTTTTTGCGCTTAGGCTGCTGGTAGAACGCTTGACATTTGGGTTTCAGCCTACTCGGGTAATACTTCAGAGGCGCCACTGGGCATTCCGGGCCACCTGTCCCATACATTGTGGGCCTTTCTTCTCGTTGGTTCTCTTTTGCATCGCCTTGATGGTTCTTTTGTCCATCATAAAAGTTTAAACACACAAATTCCCTTCCGATGTCATCCACTTTGAACTCAAAATCGTCTCCCTTGAGATTTCTTTGACCCTCTCTATATATATATATATAACTCGAATGTTTTGGGTCCGAAGGTGATCAAATTTCTCACTGGTGTCCGTTCCACCTATCCTCAATCTCTTAGCACCAGAAAACCGTCAAATCAATTCATATACTTTAAATACTTATCAGTATGATTCAAGGTGTGTCATAAAAAGTGTCCTAACCATATCATTCCTCAAAAAACAATTGAATCTTTCCAATTTATGAAATTAAATTATAGGTAATTTGAAGTTTTCAATTTGCACACCTCAACTCTATTCTATGCAACCACAGCACCACTGCCTGGATATTACATTTTCTGGCAAAGCAATCAAGTCTTTCCAAAGAAATCTTTGCAAGTCTCTGCACTGTAACGATGTTGGGTAATTTTTTACCCAACGTAATGCTTTCCCCAACAGTTGGGTATGCATTTCCCCAAGAAATACTTAACCAACAAATAGGTACATTTATTTACCCAACGTAAGAGTAACCTTTTGAGGGGTAAATACCCAACTACTGGGCATCTGCACAAATGTTGGGTACTATTATTGACCAATTGTTGGGTAAGTTTCAAAACATTTTAATTACATCTGTTAGGCAATTTATTATTGAATCAACTGTTGTGAATAAACATAGCTATGTACACAGTAACCCAGTTTAATTGAAGGTAAGGCAAATAATTTATATTCAATCGTAATATGTAAACTTATAGTTACTGTGGACAGTGATGATGGAATGAATAAGATATCGCTAAGCCTAATAAGCTTACACTCAATCCTGATCGACTGTCAGTTGGGCAGGGATTGTGGCCGAAGTCAGCTCAGTGAATTGAGTGCAGGCTTATGGGCTTGCGATATCTTATTCATTCCATCATCACTGTCCATAGTATCTATAAGTTTACTACATATTACGATTGATTATAAATTATTTGCCTTGACTTATACTGATAATATTGTCCCCAAAGCCCCAAGAACTCAAGAGGGTTGTCAATTCGTCGTCCGCCATCATTGATGAGTGCTGTCGTGGACGTACATGTGCAAACTGCAAATAAGATTGGGACGTAAGGGGAAAGCTTCATCCAAAACAAAAACATAATCTACTGGAATGTTAAGGTTTTGGGAATGACCATTGAGGGCTTTCCTCAATCCTGTATTCAGACATACACTGCCGTCGCTATTGCGGCCTGGAAATCCATTATCTAATCTGGAATAATAAGAAAATAAAATAATAATTTGTATTAAAATTGTTCTTAATTCTTTTCTCAAAATGCTCCAATTTTAATGAAATGCATTCACTATCCTTGTGATAATAATACTTACTTCAAAGACATACTTGCTAGAGTATCAAGTTGTTTTTTGACTTTTGTCATAGTAATAGTGATGTAGGAAAAGAAGTCTGGGGACTGTGTTCTCTGCTGAGTTGGGGTTCTTTACATTCACTATTTGAAAGTTAAGTTTGGTTGTTGGGTTTTTGCCACCTTTATCACCGCCCACCTTTATCCATATTTCATCATTATCTGCTATTCCAGAATGCCAGTTGAGGTTACCTCGGGGGGGGGGGGGGGGGGGGGGGGGGGGGGGGGGGGGGGCAGTCAAACATAAAAGTGTACACATGCGTGACCAATTTTTTTCCAGATACCTCCTAAACAAGTTTTACCCTGCAAGCAAAATTACCCCCTAAACAAGTTTTTAGCGCGCTTTCCTTGCAAATTTTGACCCCTAAAAAAGTTCTTGCCAGAATATGACCCCTAAACAAGTTTTGTCTATTTGCCTGACTGAGTGAGTCAGTGGCGTAGCTAGGTTCTTCATATTTGAGGGGGGGGGCGAGAAATGTAAATGAACCGACAAGATGAGTATGAATGAAGTAATGGGCGCGCAGCGCGCGAAATTTGGTGAGTTTGCACCTATTTTTGGCACGATTGGGTACCTTTTGGCTCTAAACAAGCTTGTACCAAAGAATATTGCATTTATGGGAGTTATATGCGCGTTATATATATATTTTTTATGGCTAAAAATGTAACATACGCATTATTCATTTACTAAAGATTTGATTTACACAAAATAAGCAAACTCGTAAACTTACCAGAGGTGTATTTTGCTTTAGTTGTCGTCCTCTCTGGTCAGAATTCCCGGGTCAGAATTCTACCGAACAAAACAAACAAGTTACCCTAAACACGTTCGACCGGTATTTTAAGCCACCCTTTTTCTTGAAAATCAGCGTTTTTGATACCCTTAACGCGTGACGCGTCCAACACTGAAAAAACACCCCTTTTTACGCGTTTTTTTGGTCACGCATGTGTATTCTATTATGTTTGACTGGCCCCCCCCCCCCCCCGGGGGTTACCTAACATGTATTATCTCCGACCATAGCTCCTGCATGAGATTGTGTAGGAACCTTATTGCAATCTCTGCCCCGATATTGAACAGCAGTGTTAAGAGGTCTGTAAGCTGCACTTGGTGCAACCTAAAATAATAATAATGGATTTACTAATAATCAGAACAAATGACTAGTTTTTGTAATATTGATAATAACACTTTAATTGTAGTTCATCATGCCACCTGGTTACCAATTGTCATATTTAGTGAACCTTTTTGCCGCCAAATGTAGTTATTTACAACCAATATTTGTGCATTTGAGTGTCCTTGCAAGGCAGTATGATTGAAACATTTACTTCCATCCAGATAATTATAGGATTTTAAAATGTTCTACTGTCATCGTTTATGCCCGTGGAGGGGTACTTAGGCCTAGAGGATGTTGGAGAGGCATGTGTGAATTGAATAACTCTAATCTTACGCCAATCAAGACGCAATCCATCTGTGTAAATATGAAAATTCTGCACGCACTGTTCAAGTTTTTCAAAATCCAGAAACTCGTTTGTCTCATTATATAGGGCTGAATATCACCAGTTTGCTTATTTTAACCATAAAATCAACAATATCGCAGACCTGTAAACCTTTGAAAGTCAAAAAGAGTAACAACCCTGGCCCTGCAGATGTTACTCAATGTTAATGGCACTTGACCCTCAAACAACATAGTAATGATCACAATGGCCACTTTGACATAGTTTAGTAATCAATGTGGGTTTCAAGAAAAAAATAACATATCATTGATGAAAGGAATTTTTCTTTGTAATTATCAGTTTAACTTACAGTGTATTACGTAACACTTATACATGTATGGCAAGTAAAAAACCTGTGCTAACTTTTTGAATTTCTAAAAATCTCTGTTAAAAATTCTGAGAATTATTTATTTTGGCAGCGAGGCTGTGACATATTCAAAGAATTTCAGTTGGTTAAAACTGGTTGAGGAAATTGTTCATTTTAAAATATATTCTGCTGATGTTTTGAAAGATATCTGTTTAGAAGAGCATCCCTGATCTCATTCAATACATCAACCTTTTCCTTCTCCACCTCCAACTCGGCCTTTTCTATTTCTAGATACCGTTGTTAGATTTAAACATCTTCCTGCTCTCAACTTTTGTCATTGTCATGCTTGTATTGGATCGCTTTCATTTTGGCAAACTGCCTCTCCCCTGATATGTTGGTTGCCTTGCACGACTTCGCTTGCTCTCTCAATGACTCTGACGGCTCCCAAGACGCCCCACCTGCAAGTTGTCAGCCAGCTGTCTGTTGATTGTGGGGGGGGGGGGCAGTCAAACATAAAAGTGTACACATGCGTGACCAATTTTTTTCCAGATACCCCCTAAACAAGTTTTACCCTGCAAGCAAAATCACCCCCTAAACAAGTTTTTAGCGCGCTTTCCTTGCAAATTTTGACCCCTAAACAAGTTCTTGCCAGAATATGACCCCTAAACAAGTTTTGTCTATTTGCCTGACTGAGTGAGTCAGTGGCGTAGCTAGGTTCTTCATATTTGGGGGGGGGGCGAGAAATGTAAATGAACCGACAAGATGAGTATGAATGAAGTAATGGGCGCGCAGCGCGCAAAATTTGTTTTGAGTTTGCACCTATTTTTGGCACGATTGGGTACCTTTTGGCTCTAAACAAGCTTGTACCAAAGAATATTGCATTTATGGGAGTTATATGCGCGTTATATATATATTTTTTATGGCTAAAAATGTAACATACGCATTATTCATTTGCTAAAGATTTGATTTACACAAAATAAGCAAACTCGTAAACTTACCAGAGGTGTATTTTGCTTTCTTTAGTTGTCGTCCTCTCTGGTCAGAATTCCCGGGTCAGAATTCTACCGAACAAAACAAACAAGTTACCCTAAACACGTTCGACCGGTATTTTAAGCCACCCTTTTTCTTGAAAATCAGCGTTTTTGATACCCTTAACGCGTGACGCGTCCAACACTGAAAAAACACCCCTTTTTACGCGTTTTTTTGGTCACGCATGTGTACTCTATTATGTTTGACTGGCCCCCCCCCCCCCCCCCCCCCCGGGGGTTACCTAACATGTATTATCTCCGACCATAGCTCCTGCATGAGATTGTGTAGGAACCTTATTGCAATCTCTGCCCCGATATTGAACAGCAGTGTTAAGAGGTCTGTAAGCTGCACTTGGTGCAACCTAAAATAATAATAATGGATTTACTAATAATCAGAACAAATGACTAGTTTTTGTAATATTGATAATAACACTTTAATTGTAGTTCATCATGCCACCTGGTTACCAATTGTCATATTTAGTGAACCTTTTTGCCGCCAAATGTAGTTATTTACAACCAATATTTGTGCATTTGAGTGTCCTTGCAAGGCAGTATGATTGAAACATTTACTTCCATCCAGATAATTATAGGATTTTAAAATGTTCTACTGTCATCGTTTATGCCCGTGGAGGGGTACTTAGGCCTAGAGGATGTTGGAGAGGCATGTGTGAATTGAATAACTCTAATCTTACGCCAATCAAGACGCAATCCATCTGTGTAAATATGAAAATTCTGCACGCACTGTTCAAGTTTTTCAAAATCCAGAAACTCGTTTGTCTCATTATATAGGGCTGAATATCACCAGTTTGCTTATTTTAACCATAAAATCAACAATATCGCAGACCTGTAAACCTTTGAAAGTCAAAAAGAGTAACAACCCTGGCCCTGCAGATGTTACTCAATGTTAATGGCACTTGACCCTCAAACAACATAGTAATGATCACAATGGCCACTTTGACATAGTTTAGTAATCAATGTGGGTTTCAAGAAAAAAATAACATATCATTGATGAAAGGAATTTTTCTTTGTAATTATCAATTTAACTTACAGTGTATTACGTAACACTTATACATGTATGGCAAGTAAAAAACCTGTGCTAACTTTTTGAATTTCTAAAAATCTCTGTTAAAAATTCTGAGAATTATTTATTTTGGCAGCGAGGCTGTGACATATTCAAAGAATTTCAGTTGGTTAAAACTGGTTGAGGAAATTGTTCATTTTAAAATATATTCTGCTGATGTTTTGAAAGATATCTGTTTAGAAGAGCATCCCTGATCTCATTCAATACATCAACCTTTTCCTTCTCCACCTCCAACTCGGCCTTTTCTATTTCTAGATACCGTTGTTAGATTTAAACATCTTCCTGCTCTCAACTTTTGTCATTGTCATGCTTGTATTGGATCGCTTTCATTTTGGCAAACTGCCTCTCCCCTGATATGTTGGTTGCCTTGCACGACTTCGCTTGCTCTCTCAATGACTCTGACGGCTCCCAAGACGCCCCACCTGCAAGTTGTCAGCCAGCTGTCTGTTGATTGTGGCAAGCAGAGCATCAAGAAGCTTTTGGATCAATGTACATGCAATGTCGGTGGGCCCTTTTTTACATACCTTCTCTGTGAAATCATCATGAGTAATTTCGGCCCCAAAGCAATCTTTGGTTGCTACACCTGTGAAAAGCGACTGTGGATCTTTAATCCAGGCTTCAATCTTCTGTTTGACTAAAAAGAAATAAGTAAAATGATTCAATTTTCTTCACAATATACTGTTGAAGGTCTGCTGCACTTGGTGCAACCACAAATAATAATGGAATTCCTAATATTAATAATCAGAAAAAATGATAAGTTTAGTTCACCATGTCAGCTGGTTACCAATTGTCATATTTATTGAACCTTTTTGCCGCCAAATGTAGTTATTTACAACCATATTTGTGCATTTGAGTGAACTTGAAAGGCAGTAAGAGTAGTGAGTAATGGTGTTGTTAAATACCTTTATAATTTCTTTGCCAGCCACAAGTTCTCTTGTACTCTATTCTGACAGCGTCACATAATTTTTTAACGCCGCCAAATCCCTGGCATTGCCATACTTTGATTTAAATTGATCCAAATCTTCTGCCAAGCAGCAACCTTCTTTGAATTACTTTTAAAGTCATTCTTCTTATTCTCAATGACTGATCAGCAATTAGGCTGATCAAGAAATTTCTCTCACTAAGTTGACCAATTCTTGGCTCTTGTTGGTTTTTGATCAGCCATGTTTTATTGTAGTTGTTTACCTAATGGCTAACCTGCTTGACCTTAAACTTGATTTTGAACTTAACCTGAATTTATGCAAATTTACCTTTCACTGAGCATGGGCAGACCAATTAAATATTTTAATTAGGCTAACATATCCTCTGACCCTAAAAGGTCAAATTTAAACCATGGCTCAAATGTAAGCCTTGCTTAACTTAGCTGTCTGGGCATAACGGGGTGCATCAGGATTCTCATCAAAGACAAACTCAAACTCCTTGTTCATATATGTTCATTGACTACTACTATTTTTTACAATTCCTGTCCAGAATTTATCACTTCCATCGTCATTTTTCGAATGTATAAGCAATACGTTTGCCTATTATGCCCTCTGGGTTGATTAAGACCTCCTCCAATGTAACTTTTTCCGCTGGGACTCCTTCTAGCAAGAGTTGACACATATAATCTGTCAATGTAGCCTTTGAAACCTGATCAGCTTTTCCCCTCTCACTTTCAGCATCTGAATTCTGACCTTTATTTTGCACACGCAATGTCTCTCTCTTCCTTGTAACGCTTAACAAATAAAATATAATTACTTAATCCTATATACACATTTAATAATAAGAAATAAAAATAAGAAATTTGTATAGCGCCTAATACAAAAAAAAAGCCTCTTGGTTCATAAAAACCTTAAAAAACAAAATGAAATGATAGTATGATGGTATGATAATGTCAATTGCAAAGAGATATAGCGTTAGAAATATGATTGTACATGTTCTGCTCTTTTGAAATAACACTACCCAATGAGGGAGTGTAATCGCTCAGTGATAGGATGGCACTGTTATATTATCTGTGAAGTTAACGAGGATGTATATAGAAGGAAGATATGAAGCATTGTTGCACAACTTTTCATTGTCATCAATAATAATCAGGTAGAGTTCATTTATACATTTTTTGGAAAAGAATTGATCTGGAGAATCCTAATATGTTACCAGTTTTGGATAATTTAGAGTACAGTCACAATGTAACTGATGATCCAGTGATTAATGAAAATTAAATTAAAATGATTTAGGGCTCACATACCTTGCAACGTTATAGCTACACAAGGTTAATATCATTTTACACAGGAAAACAAATTCATTTGATGAATAGCGTTTGTAATGTCAGCGTAGGCCTAGCTAAAATATGCAATCAGGAAATCCACAATGAGTGTGGAAACATCTGCCCTCGCTGTTGCAAGTCCGTCTACAGCCTGGTTCTAAACACATGTGTTCTGGAGAGATGCAATCACGACGATGGCAGAGGTGTGACACATGCAACCCAGTTTTCTGGCCTACCAGCATAACGAAGTCTTTGGTTCTGAGAATATACACAGCTCGCGCTAACAACATCATTGTTGGCGAGAACCCGGGGACACAGAGACAGAACACTGGGTAGGAACCATTGTTTGCCGTCACGACCTTACGATACACCTGGTGGATTCCCTCCTTCACTGCCATAGACTCTATACACATGCAACCCAGTTTTCTGGCCTACCAGCATACCAAAGTCTTTGGTTCTGAGAATATACACAGCTCGCGCTAACAACATCGTTGTTGGCGAGAACCCTGGGACACAGACACTGAACACTGGGTAGGAACCATTGTTTGCCGTCACGACCTTACGATACACCTGGTGGATTCCCTCCTTCACTGCCATAGACTCTACACATGCAACCCAATTTTCTGGCCTACCAGCATACCAAAGTCTTTGGTTCTGAGAATATACACAGCTCGCGCTGAGAACCCTGGGACACAGAGACAGAACACTGGGTAGGAACCATTGTTTGCCGTCACGACCTTACGATACACCTGGTGGATTCCCTCCTTCACTGCCATAGACTCTACACATGCAACCCAGTTTTCTGGCCTACCAGCATACCAAAGTATTTGGTTCTGAGAATATACACAGCTCGCGCTAACAACATCATTGTTGGCGAGGACACAGAGACAGATCACTGGGTAGGAACCATTGTTTGCCGTCCTGACCTTACGATACACCTGGTGGATTCCCTCCTTCACTGCCATAGACTCTACACATGCAACCCAGTTTTCTGGCCTACTAGCATACTAAAGTCTTTGGTTCTGAGAATATACACAGCTCGCGCTAACAACATCGTTGTTGGCGAGAACCCGGGGACACAGAGACAGATCACTGGGTAGGAACCATTGTTTGCCGTCACGACCTTACGATACATCTGGTGGATTCCCTCCTTCACTGCCATAGACTCTACACATGCAACCCAGTTTTCTGGCCTACAGCATACCAAAGTCTTTGGTTCTGAGAATATACACAGCTCGCGCTAACAACATCGTTGTTGGCGAGAACCCGGGGACACAGAGACGGATCACTGGGTAGGAACCATTGTTTGCCGTCACAACCTTACGATACATCTGGATTCCCTCCCTCACTGCCATAGACTCTATTCTAGTGATAGGCTGACAGCTGAGTTTAATTCCAGTTATGGAGTTGTTGCAGCAGCTGCTGCCCAGATAGGTGGCCCGGATACCAGATTTCAGCTGGTAAACCTGGTCCTCCATAAGGGCCAGCAGAGGTGACATAACAAGTACAAAGGGATTGTGGGTCCCATGTAAATGTTGGTGCACTGCTGGCATCAAATCATTCGCCCATCAATTACATCTAATGAAATAACAAGAACATAATTTATGAAGATTAGTAAAAACAAAACAATGATATTGATTAATAATGTAATCTTGAATTATTTTAAATCTAAAATTGCTACAAAACGCCAAACAGCGCAGGCCATGACAATAAAGGAGCCGGTGGAAATGACCTACAAAATGATTAGGGGACAATCACATGTAAAATAAAGAGATCCCCTCATTGAGTCCAGGAGGTTGCATAGTACCCATACTATATGGATGAGTCAATGTTAAGCCTCTAGTCTTTATTTAGTGGTATAGTACTTAGCCCTAGGTTAGATAATGTAGGGTCTTCGTGGACGGCTGCATGAACTCGATTTTAAGTTGGTGGAATGTTATTATTAAAAAAAATCACAGTGGATTTTATTTCTGATTGCACACATAATAAATTGGTCGTATTTTCGGCACTGCTGAAGACTTTTTCCTGCCATCTTTCATAACTACATTGTCATCGGCAACCAGTGTTTTCATCTCTTTTTTAATCCTATAAATGGATGACTTTGACAGCCCTGTTGCTGCTGATGTCTTTAACATGACATCTTCAATGACGATCTCTGGATTCTCCCGTCTGAAATAGCAATACACATTGATCGCCATCTCCTTCTTACGCTTAGAATGGGCTGATCCCTTCAGCCGACGACATGACAACAAATTCGGGGAAAATGTATCCATTTTGATCGTACGCACTGGCCTAATAAATTGAATAAAACATTCGGTGTTTGACGGCAATTAGCTGATTAGCAGACGACAACAAGTAAATATTATTATTGATTATTAACTAATAAATATTCTTAACTAATTAATATTCATATATATTTCTCAAGTAAAGGGAGGGTACATTATACCTACTTTTCTAAAGGGTTCTGTTTCAAAGACAATTTGATCGGTAAAGACATTTTTAAAAGGCAACATTACTGCTCATGAGTAGGCTTGTCACAAATATCACAGCACTGTGAATTATAAGGGACGGTCCGCTCACTTGAGAAAATGTTGCATATAAAATCTCTTCGACGATCAGTTGTTTTACAAAATTGTCTAACATCATCAGACATGTAATCGATGTTATTGGCAATATTACTGGAATTAAAATAAAGTGTGGCAGATGATTGTTCCCCTCTACGTCCAGCTCGTCCTATCTCTTGTAAATATGCTGCAGAATGAAATGATATTAAATAATTATTATTTTCACTTCAATAGAAGGGGAAACAAGTAAAATATCTTCTCAATCAAGTTTGATATGGATTTTGTTATTTAGTTTCAATGCAAAATGCCAGTAAGGCAATTGTCAGATGAAAAGGTCTAAACTTTGAATTTTTACAAGGCCCTTTCATGTAAGTGTATACATCAACTTACTTTCAGCAAGATAAATACTGTCACACATTTTGTTCAGATTTCAAGATAAATGATAATATAATATTAAGGTATGAAGATTTTATGGTTAGACTATCAATCTAGATGCGGATTACGCTTAAATTGGCTGCATCTAGTTGATGCTATCCAATTCTGATGATTCACCAGTGGCAGCCGGCGTTAGAATTAAGAAAAATAAACTGCTTGTCCAGCGGACAACCAACCTAGAATTTATTTTTTTGTCCATATTTTTTACGTTTTTTTGGTTCACAAAAGTCTTGATATTTTAAGCTCTATTAAAATTATCAAATACAAAATTAGCCATAGGATCTGCCATTTTGAATTGTTCTTTGCCATGAAAGTACATGAATTACTCACTGTGTGACGGTGGTTGTTGTGCATTTGATCAGCTCTTTCACCGTCGGTTTTTTGTTGACGGTGTTGCCCGTCAAAACCTTGAATATTGTATGCCTCATGCATTGGACATATTGTTTTGCATTATTAGCATCTCCACTTGTCGCATAGAGGTTGGACATATTGTTTTGCATTATTAGCATCTCCACTTGTCGCATAGAGGTATGCCTCTACATCTTTCAGTATATCTGATGAAATAGAATGAAATGAATTAGGATTACTAGACAATTATAGAGAACACAACTTAGCTGTAGCAGTACACTACAGTCCTTAAAAAAAGTAACTATAATGGAAAGTAAGGTAAACATAATTTTACATGGGAAAACAAATTAATTTGATAGCGTAATTGCGGTGGTTGAAATTGGACTGGATTTGGGTGTCAGATAGCCATTTTTTATGATATTTTGAATGCTTGATGATTGCTAACTTGTAACAAACAAACCTTGAATTCATGCATTTTTGTTCTCAATAGATGATGATATAACCGGCCATCGGTGACAACAGATGTTATTATGTTGTGGGGTCGCAGATTCAGAACATGTTCTTTCAGCTCAGTAGCGCTATTTGCAGGTAGAATGCCAATTTCCTCCATGAGAATATATATGATTGACATTTAATCTCAATTGGGGCGAGTCATTTGTGTGGGTCATTTATAGGGTGGGTCACAAAATGGCATAACCCTAAAAATGGTGTATAAACATTGTATTGCCACGAAACATGTCATCAATTATTTGCTGTCACTACCTTGATAACTTCCTCATTCCTTTGATCCAAAATTCTTTCGGCCATGTCCTTACAACACTGTGATGTGCTCTTGCTCTTTAGTTGTTTCCCATCTTCGTTCTCAGTAGATGATGATCTAACCGACCATCGGTAACAACAGTGGTGCAATTAGAAACAGGGCAACAAACAGATGATCAGTGCTGTTTGTTTTTTTCTTTCTTCAAGGCATTCCTGTAAAGAAACCAAATGTAAGGCAAGCTGTCAGCATGGGCGATTCCATAACCTCCTGTGTTAAACTAGTAATTGTGTGCAATTATTGTGAGCATTTTACATTGCTTTGATGATACTGAATTTTCTGGATACTAATTTTTCAAAATCTGAAAATCTATCCATACAATAAGAACCAGCGAAATTAATATTTTGGGAATAAGAGCTTAAAACCATATAACATAATGACAAAACTATCAGTCTCTAAGACAAACAAACCAAAAGTTCATCTTAGGACTGTCCCCAATAATTACTAAGACAGAATCATCTCCTAACATCAATATTCAACTTCCTTTCAAATAAACAATAATGAGCAAAATTATTCATGAAGATTAAATCATAAACCATACCAAACCAAACTTTGCAGAAACATCTGTATAGTGATTCATGGTACCTGGTGTGTTGCATAATCTATTGGAATTTGGTGAAACAATACCTGTCAATCAAAGTAATTGCTATCTTCACACTTACCTTCTCACACATAATGGTTCCAATCTCTGACATTGTGTCTTCTTTGTACAGCCTCTTGAAGATTAAAATTAAGAAATTCATCATGAGATGAAATAACTCAAATGTGATGGGTCCAAAGGTGATCAAATTTCTCACCGGTGTCTGTTCCCCCTATCCTCAATCTCTTAGCACCAGAAAACCTTAAAATCAATTCATATAATTTAAATACATATCAGTATGATTCAAGGTGTGTCATGAAAAGTGTCCTAACCATATATATACCATTCCTCAAAAACCAATTGAATCATTCCAATTTATGAAACCCTTAAAATAATGATTTTCCTGTGGGCAAATTACTTTGGGTAATTTAAAGTTTCAATTTTAATTTAAGTCAACAGAATAATCAGAATTTTCAATCATCTTCATGGTCTCAGCTACGATGGCTTGAATGGGGTCTTTATCACCCTGACGTCTGGCGTTGACCACATCATTCCAAAACTTGGTGGACCAAGCTCGAGAGGAATACTGGATGACTTCGCAGATTTTGGTGACTTGAAATCTGTTGGTCAAATTGTCCATCCATTCATGTACTTACAAAATATTCATTTTCTCCCAACCCCAGACTAAAAAACATTGCTCGACCCCTTGATGATTGATAAAACATGACGATGTACAGAACAATGAAAATGGACCCTCTACGGGAAGGAAGATCTTCTTCCTGGAGTAAAGCTACAGCAATCATACTTCCAGTCCAACTCTCCTAATAGAAGAGGTAAAGTGAGGACAGGTAGGCCCGGCACTGTCCACTCTACTACATCCATTACTGTTTTAATGTTGACTGCAGTCCCAGCTTGCCTTGTTTGGTATCTCTCCCTTGAATTATCAGTTAAAAGTAGCGTTTATAATGTTAGGCAATTATCAGAGAATTTCAGGTACTTCTTGCATTACACTCACTCTTCATTTATTATAAGAAATGCCTGACCATTTGTTTTTAAAATCCCAACTTTGACAGGGATTTGTACTTTACTGAGTACATTTTATTCAAACCACATGTCTACTATCTCAGCTTCGTGATTTTTGTCTATCTCCTGAATTAGCTCTTCAACTGTACTTGTTTTATAGACTGCGTCCACGTCCATCATTTGTACACATACTCCAAGGACGTAAATCCCACTAGGCTTGAACCGTGATGCACAGTACCACTTGACTTATTACCTTGCCATGTCACTTGTCACAGTGGCAAAACCTTGAGAATTGAGGAATTCTATGCAGTTGAGTTTTCCAACGCTCTGCTTGCTATCATAATCATAATCATTTCTCATTTGTATGAACTCTTGAGGGCAAGCCTCTTTGATTAATTTAGACAAGAATGATGGCTCTGGTGGTGGTGGTCCGCCTCCTGTTTTTTCCCTTTGTTGCAGCATCCTCAGACTTGGCTACTAATTTCATACTTTTCCTGGCTGCCTTCATTTGTTTGACATTCCGTGAATGGTCTCCAAACTTGGCCTGGAAATTCTCCGCTACCCACTTCCAAGCACCATCCTTCCTCTACAGAGTACATTTAATTCAAACTACATGTCTACTATCTCAGCCTCATGATTTTTGTCTACCTCCCGAATAAGCTCTTCAACTGTACTTGTTTTATAGACTGCGTCCACGTCCATCATTTGTACACATATATACTCCAAAGACGTAAATCCCACTAGGCTTCGACCGTGATGCACGGTACCACTTGACTAAATTCTCAAATGCTCCTCCCTGCATACTTTGTGTATGTACATCACTCAGATTTGTAAGTCTGTTGTACATACTTTGAAAGACACTGAAGATCTTTTGTGGTGTAGCCAATAGTAGTAGTGAATCTTGTAGAATTACATATTGTATATCTCTTGCCACTTCCTCTTGTGTTTTTCTCCTTGATTTTGTTAGATTCAAACATCTTCCTGCTCTCAACTTATGTCATTGTCATGCTTGGAGCTTTGTATTGGATCGCTTTCTTTTTGGCAAACTGCCTCTCCTCTGATATGTTGGTTGCCTTGCACAACTTCGCTTGCTCTCTCAATGAGTCTGACGGCTCCCAAGACAGCCCACGTGGAAGTTGGTCAGCCAGCTGTCTGTTGATTGTGGCAAGCAGACCATCAAGAAGCTTTTGGAATTATGTACATGCAGTGTCGGTGGGCTCTTTTTCACATACCTTCTCTGTGAAATCATCACTTAGTAATTTCGGCCCCAAAGTATAATCTTTGGTTGCTTCACCTGTGAAAAGCGGTTGTGGATCTTTAATCCAGGCTTCAATCTTCTGTTCGACATGGTGGAATCAGTCGTTCATGTTAAGAATGTTCTCATCCTTGCTGGCTTCTGCTTGCCATGGGCCTGTTATGTATTTGTCAATAATGCCCAAGCATTGATATGCGTCATGACAATCTCCTCCTTGATGCATGTATAAACATGCCTTTCCAGCATTAGTTGTCGGATTTCTGCATTTTGGTCAAAAATGTATGACGTGTGGTGCATTTTTTTTAAATCGATGGCTCTCACTCGATGACCCCTGAGGTGTAGGCTGCTTGGACAGGACTACTTACCAACTTGGCCTAAACTGGCCTATACCCCAAAAAATGGATTTTCTTATTTTCGTTTCCATTTCAGTGGGGCTTTACAAAAAGGTAACTTAAAGGTAGATGACCCGATCACTTTTTCGTAACAGAGAATTATTTCAAACATACGGAGATTTTCATATCATATGAAAGCTCGTATTTTTCTCATCATACTGAAATTTGACGGCCTAAATCGGTATAATTACGGAAAAATCGATGAAATAACGTCGAATTACCGCGAATGGTGGTAACCACCGATATAGTTTGTGTACTACTCAATGGGTACAGTTCACAGCATCTTGTGCGTCTAAAATAAGAACCATTAAAGCTATGCAACTCAAACTTTGGAACACGACTTTTTTAAGGATGACCTTTCATGTAGAATAGAAAACTTCAAGTTGAAAATCGGAACATCTACCTTTAATAAGCGCCCACCCAAATGGTTGCCGATTATCGCCAAAACTAACTAGTTAAAAAAATAAATCTATAAACAAAAAAAGCTGCCCCGCGTAGCCCTACGCGCGAAATCTCATTTAGAAAGCAATGCGTGTGGGCTGCTGTATTCATAGGCCCCTTGCAATTAAATGTGAGTTTACTGTTGCGTTTTTGAAAAGCAGAACGAGGTGACTATTTAATATTAATATTGTAATATTTTGGGGTAAAGTCACCTGATTTAATATTGTCGGCGTTTGTTACTTTGTTATAACTATTATCCAAGGTACGAATACAATTCAAATACTGTTAATTATGTCCTACCACCACCTACTGCCTTGGCTTTGCATTTTGTTTCTTTTTTATAAAGGAGTCTACTCATATTTGCATCCCTATTTTGAATATTAATGAGATATTCGATCAATGTTTGTAATTCTTTTTTCGTTACTTGGAAATAATATATATATATAGATATATATTTTTAGTGGCTATTTTCGGGTACCCAGGTACTAAACTACCTGTGCATTCACAGCCTTAGTGCTCATGCTTGCAAACTTATACGTATGAGAAGTTATACAATACTTTGACATTAAAGTGGGAATATCCCCTATCTTACCTAAATATGTGCGTGACCAAACCCCATCAAAATAAAAAACAAAACAAAAATGATAAGAACAAAAATAAAAGAAGCAATTATCCACGTTGGAATAGCGGGGGTCTGCATGCAATCCATATCACTTATTATCAGTAGAAAATCTAATCTGCCAAGAAAGAGCTCATGCTTGCAAACTTATATGTATGAGAAGTTATACAATACTTTGACATTAAAGTGGGAATATCCCCTATCTTACCTAAATATGTGCGTGACCAAACCCCATCAAAATAAAAAACAAAACAAAAATGATAAGAACAAAAATAAAAGAAGCAATTATCCACATTGGAATAGCGTGGGTCTGCATGCAATCCATATCACTTATTATCAGTAGAAAATCTAATCTGCCAAGAACGAGCTCATGCTTGCAAACTTATACGTATGAGAAGTTATACAATACTTTGACATTAAAGTGGGAATATCCCCTATCTTACCTAAATATGTGCATGACCAAACCCCATCAAAATAAAAAACAAAACAAAAATGATACGAACAAAAATAAAAGAAGCAATTATCCACGTTGGAATAGCGTGGGTCTGCATGCAATCCATATCACTTATTATCAGTAGAAAATCTAATCTGCCAAGAAAGAGCTCATGCTTGCAAACTTATACGTATGAGAAGTTATACAATACTTTGACATTAAAGTGGGAATATCCCCTATCTTACCTAAATATGTGCGTGACCAAACCCCATCAAAATAAAAAACAAAACAAAAATGATAAGAACAAAAATAAAAGAAGCAATTATCCACGTTGGAATAGCGTGGGTCTGCATGCAATCCATATCACTTATTATCAGTAGAAAATCTAATCTGCCAAGAAAGAGCTCATGCTTGCAAACTTATATGTATGAGAAGTTATACAATACTTTGACATTAAAGTGGGAATATCCCCTATCTTACCTAAATATGTGCGTGACCAAACCCCATCAAAATTAAAAAAAAATTAAAAAATGATAAGAACAAAAATAAAAGAAGCAATTATCCACGTTGGAATAGCGTGGGTCTGCATGCAATCCATATCACTTATTATCAGTAGAAAATCTAATCTGCCAAGAAAGAGCTCATGCTTGCAAACTTATACGTATGAGAAGTTATACAATACTTTGACATTAAAGTGGGACTACCCCTATCTTACCTAAATATGTGCATGACCAAACCCCATCAAAATAAAAAACAAAACAAAAATGATACGAACAAAAATAAAAGAAGCAATTATCCACGTTGGAATAGCGTGGGTCTGCATGCAATCCATATCACTTATTATCAGTAGAAAATCTAATCTGCCAAGAAAGAGCTCATGCTTGCAAACTTATACGTATGAGAAGTTATACAATACTTTGACATTAAAGTGGGAATATCCCCTATCTTACCTAAATATGTGCGTGACCAAACCCCATCAAAATAAAAAACAAAACAAAAATGATAAGAACAAAAATAAAAGAAGCAATTATCCACGTTGGAATAGCGTGGGTCTGCATGCAATCCATATCACTTATCAGTAGAAAATCTAATCTGCCAAGAAAGAGCTCATGCTTGCAAACTTATACGTATGAGAAGTTATACAATACTTTGACATTAAAGTGGGAATATGCCCTATCTTACCTAAATATGTGCATGACCAAACCCCATCAAAATAAAAAACAAAACAAAAATGATACGAACAAAAATAAAAGAAGCAATTATCCATGTTGGAATAGCGTGGGTCTGCATGCAATCCATATCACTTATTATCAGTAGAAAATCTAATCTGCCAAGAAAGAGCTCATGCTTGCAAACTTATACGTATGAGAAGTTATACAATACTTTGACATTAAAGTGGGAATATCCCCTATCTTACCTAAATATGTGCGTGACCAAACCCCATCAAAATAAAAAACAAAACAAAAATGATAAGAACAAAAATAAAAGAAGCAATTATCCACGTTGGAATAGCGTGGGTCTGCATGCAATCCATATCACTTATCAGTAGAAAATCTAATCTGCCAAGAAAGAAGAAAAAGAAAGTTTTTGAAATAATATTGATAACACTTTAATTGTAGTTCACCATGTCACTTGGTTTCCAATTGTCATATTTAGTGAACCTTTTTGCCGCCAAATGTAGTTATTTACAACCAATAGTTGTGCATTTTAGTGAACTTGAAAGGCAGTAAGAGTAGTGACTAATGGTGTTGTTAAATACCTTTATAATTTCTTTGCCTGCCACTAGTTCTCTTGTCCTGTATTCTGACAGCGTCATAATAATAATTTCCCCTGTTCTGCAGGCATTTGTCAGTAGTAGTTTGCATACTATGTGATTCCGAAAAAAACACCTGGTCCTGTATTACCAGCTGTCCATCCGATTCCATCAGTGTTTCTGAAGAGCAAAGGTGAATCTTTATGACTTCCTTGCCTGCCACGCATTTTCTTGTCTTGTATTCAGCTAGCTTCATGTTGATGTTTTCCCCTGTTAGGAATTTGTCAGTAGTAGTTGGCATACTATGTGATTCCGAAAAAAAACACCTGGTCCTTGTATTACCAGCTGTCCATCCGATTATATCAGTATTTCTGAAGAGTGTCGCGGGACGGGCGAACAAAGTGAAAGTGTGTCTGAACAAAGTCAAGTCACAATCTGACACCACCTATTTTCTTGGGCAACAGGGATTAATAGGAACCTGGTTTTAATTTGGCAAGGACTGGGTAAGTTGTGGGGACAGAACCCCACGTTTTCTGTACAAAACTGAAGACGAAATAAAAGGAAGGACAATTTAATTTAACTCAAGACAATTTATTTATAACATATATCCACCGAAACAATAACAACACAAAAGTTCGAACTGAGACCCGATTGGGAACACTACACCACAAGTCCAATACAAGTCTTGCGGGAAGCCTAATTGTTACAAGTCTACGTGTTACAAGTCTTGCTGGAAGTCTTGTAACTACACGGGTTTACTTTATTCCTTAAGTAAAACTCCTACAAGATCTGAATCCACCACTGTTCTCTCAAAAATCCTCGGTAAAACGCCTTAAAATCCCCTGTAAACTCCGTCAAAGGTATTGTCACACAAATATCCACTCATCCGTCCGTCTCAAATATCAAAATGGCAATGAGGCACTTGTGGGCGCGCCGATTGGCTAAGCCGTTAATTGATTGAAAATAAAAGTTCTGGTACTATCCTGTCATGCGCTAATTAATGCAGTAATACCAAAAATACAAGAAGAGTCCTTAAAACAAATAGCTCGCCCATTTTGGATTATGAATTGAACCATGATTTTGCAATCCTGTTACACAGCCCCCCCACCAAGCGTTTCATGTCCCGTCAAAATAAGAGCGACAACCAATAACAGGATTACACACACCTCGCGCCATCTAATCTCATTAGCTTCCAAATCCAAATTATCCCAACATCCAAAAGTATATGTACAACTCCTACCCATTTCATTATCTTACAAGTACTACAAGCAGTAAGGGTCTTAAACTAATACATTTCAGTTTTAATCTACTACAAGTAACAAGGATCTTAAACTACTACATTTCAATCTTAAAAGTACAGCGTGACACTGCTTCTGCGACATCAGAAGTACAACGCGACACATCTTCTGCGACATCAGAACCGGAACATCTTCCACGACATCAGAACCGGAACATCTTCCACAACATCAGAACCGGAACATCTTCCACGAAATCAGAACCGGAACATCTTCCACGACATCAGAACCGGAACACAGTGTTTAACTTTGATAAAAATAACAGGAACAGGATTAGGAACTGGGACTGAACTGGAACGTATGTACAACTTTATTTTAATTATCACTCCTCATCGCTGCTGCTACTGCTCCCAGAACTACTACTCTCCTCACTACTGCTCCCACTGCTACTCTCCTCACTATTGCTCCCACTGCTTTTGCTACTCCTTTCTCCTGCCCCTCAAAACTGACCTTCGTGGCCCCACCATCTTTAATACAACACATGGGCAGGTTGCCGTGAATGTCTCACCTGGCTTAAGGCTCTGCAGACTAATATGGGCTCCTACGACCCGCGGTCCTTCCTCGCCCAGCCATATTGAGTCAAAGAGGGCCAGAATTGGCACCGCGGTCCCGTTCCCTCCACCAACCTTCTGTCTCTTACTTCCCTCGCCACCTTCTTCCACCACCTGCTTCCTCTTTCCCCTCTTGGTCCTCCTGATCCTCTTCCTTTCGTTTTCCTCCTTCTCTAGATTTTTCTTCTTTTCGTCTGCTTTCTTCGTTTCCGCTTTCTTCATCGTTTCTTCCACTCTACACATGCAACCCAGTTTTCTGGCCTACCAGCATACCAAAGTCTTTGGTTCTGAGAATATACACATCTCGCGCTAACAACATCATTGTTGTCGAGAACCCGGGGACACAAGAGACGGATCACTGGATAGGAACCATTGTTTGCCGTCCCGACCTTACGATACACCTGGTGGATTCCTTCCTTCACTGCCATAGACTCTACACATGCAACCCAGTTTTCTGGCCTACTAGTATACCAAAGTCTTTGGTTCTGAGAATATACACATCTCGCGCTAACAACATCATTGTTGTCGAGAACCCGGGGACACAAGAGACGGATCACTGGATAGGAACCATTGTTTGCTGTCCCGACCTTACGATACACCTGGTGGATTCCCTCCTTCACTGCCATAGACTCTACACATGCAACCCAGTTTTCTGGCCTACCAGCATACCAAAGTCTTTGGTTCTGAGAATATACAAAGCTCGCGCTAACAACATCGTTGTTGGCGAGAACCCGGGGACACAGAGACGGAACACTGGGTAGGAACCATTGTTTGCCGTCACGACCTTATGATTCACCTGTTGGATTCCCTCCTTCACTGCCATAGACTCTACACATGCAACCCAGTTTTCTGGCCTACAGCATACCAAAGTCTTTGGTTCTGAGAATATACAAAGCTCGCGCTAACAACATCGTTGTTGGCGAGAACCCGGGGACACAGAGACAGATCACTGGATAGGAACCATTGTTTGCCGTCACGACCTTACGATACACCTGGTGGATTCCTTCCTTCACTGCCATAGACTCTACACATGCAACCCAGTTTTCTGGCCTACCAGCATACCAAAGTCTTTGGTTCTGAGAATATACACAGCTCGCGCTAACAACATTGTTGTTGGCAAGAACCCGGGGACACAGACAGATCACTGGGTAGGAACCATTGTTTGCCGTCACAACCTTATGATGCACCTGGTGGATTCCCTCCTTCACTGCCATAGACTATATTCTAGTGATAGGCTGACAGCTGAGTTTAATTCCAGTTATGGAGTTGTTGCAGCATGCTGCTGCCCAGATAGGTGGCCCGGATACCAGATTCTTTTCAGCTGGTAAACTTGGTCCTCCATAAGGGCCAGCAGAGGTGACATAACAAGTACAAAGGGATTTTGGGTCCCATGTAAATGTTGATGCACTGCTGGCAGCAATTCATTCACCCATCAATTACATCTAATGAAATAACAAGAACATAATTTATGATATAAGATTAGTAAAAACAAAACAATGATATTGATTAATATTGTCATCTTGAATTATTTTAAATCTAAAATTGCTACAAAACGCCTGCAACAAAATGCCAAACAGCGCAACAGTCCATGACAATAAAGAAGCAGGTGGAAATGACCTACAAAATTATATGGGGAAAATCACAAGTAAAATAAAGATAACCCCTCATTGGGTCCACAAGGTTGCATAGTACCCATACTATGGATGGGTCGATGTTCGGCCTCTAGTCTTTGTTTAGTGGTATATAGTATTTAGCCCTAGTTTAGATAATGTAGAGTCTTAGTGGGCGGCTGCATGAACTCGTTTTTAAGTCGGTGGAATGTTATTATTAAAAAAATCACAGTGGATTTTATTTCTGATTGCACACATAATAAATTGGTTGTATTTTCGGCACTGCTGAAGACTTTTTCCTGCCGTCTTTCATAACTACATTGTCATCGGCAACCAGTGTTTTCATCTCTTTTTTAATCCTATAAATGGATGACTTTGACAGCCCTGTTGCTGCTGATGTCTTTGACATAACATCTTCAATAACGATCTTGGGATTCTCCCATCTGAAGTAGCAGTACACATTGATCGCCATCTCCTTCTCAAGCTTAGAAAGGGCTGATTCCTTCAGCCGACGACATGACAACAAATTTGGGGGAAAGGTATCCATTTTGATCATACGCACTGGCCTAAATTGAATAAAACGTTCGGAGTTTGACGGCAATCAGCTGATTAGCAGACGACAACAAATAAATATTATTGCTGATTATTTACTAATAAATATTCATATTTAACTAATTAATATTCATATATATTTACCAATAAGTCCGGAACTACTCGACATACTCGACCACACATTTGATATTTGTGACGTGCGACATGTTATAATTCTAAGGTCCCTGCTTCTGGGTTCGAGTTTTATTTTTGTAAATCTGTGATTGAGATTACAACGTGTAAATAGTCTCATTACAGGAATTAAACAACTCCACCATTTATTTTTAATTACATAAAATATGAAATAATGGCAATACAAAGTTATTATTACACTGATTCAGCAACAAATTTAGAATTGGGCCTGTGTGGTAGTCAGAAAAGAATGTGGAACGTATTCAATAGTGGACGGTTCAATAGAACTTTATTCTTATTGCAAATCTTGTTCAGTTTTCGAAAGGTAATTCACTTTAATGTAAATGAGCAGAAAATATGTTTCAACAAGCTTAATTTCTTTGGAAAGCTATTACAATAGCCCATCTCCCCAAAATACAACAAACTCCTGAAATTTGTGCGCAGAATTTTAGAAATAAAAACCCTAAGTTGAGTAAACTTTCTTTTTTTACTCACCCTGTATGTTAGACAATTTTGTCATACAAATGATTGTCATAGAAATGTTATATGCAAAATGCTCTCAAGTAAAGGGAGGGTACATTATAGCTACTTTTCTAAAGGGTTCTGTTTCAAAGACAATTTGATCGGTAAAGACATTTTTAAAGGGCTACATTACTGCTCATGAGTAGGCTTGTCACAAATATCACAGCACTGTGAATTATAAGGGGCGGCCCGCTCACTTGAGAAAATGTTGCATATAAAATCTCTTCGACAATCAGTTGTTTTACAAAATTGTCTAACATCATCAGACATGTAATCGATGTTATTTGCAATATCACTGGAATTAAAATAAAGTGTGGCAGATGATTGTTCCCCTCTACTCGCTCGCCCTATCTCTTGTAATGCTGCAGAATGAAATAATATTAAATTATTATTATTTTCACTTCAATAGAAGGGGAAACAAGTAAAATATCTTCTCAATCAAGTTTGATATGGATTTTGTTATTTATAGGTCAATAAATGCGTATGTGTTGTCTCGAGAGAAATTAGACAAATCAATGCACGCATGTTGATGTGTGAATAATGGCACGACCCCGCAGGGGGAGTGCTATTGTGAGAATATCAACATTTGCGCAAGTACATTAATTTTTCTAATTTTTCGAGAAACAAAACATAAGCAAATATGCATTGACCTAATTCATACACGACATATACAAATAAAAAAATCACAATTTAAGCATAATTTTGATCTATGTAAAAACGAATAAAAACATGTTAACAAGTTTTGCTAACCCCCGCAGTGAAAATCGGCGAATCCGTGATTCCTGAACAACAAATCAAAACAAAGCGCGCGATTCCCGCATTGAATGGCGCACACGCAGAGTGCACTGGACACTTTCAATGCACTCTGCGTATTTTAGTTTCTTGCTTTATGATTGGTTCGACACTCATAAGAGTGTATGAATTAGTTTCAATGCAAACATGCCAGTAAGGCAATTGTCAGACGACAAGGTCTAAACTTTGAATTTTTACAAGGCCCTTTCATGTAATGCACTTATCAATTGCAAGCCCGGCCCCTGGGGACCCGGGGCATGGCGGGGACCGTACATGAGTGTACAAAAAATGATGCCCGGCTATGCGGGGGAGTGTACGCAGACGTACAAACTGTGCCCCCGCTAGCCTGGGCGTGTAGCAGGGACGTACGCTAAGGTACACAACGGTACACCCCGGGCACTTGCTATAAATAAGCTAGAGATGCGATGCGCTTGACGAAATAAGCCTAATAATAATAATAATAAGTGAGATTTATAGAGCGCCTAATAGCAGAGGCCTCAAAGCGCTGTACATTTTAAAAACCAATAAACAAGATATTATACATTAATCATTTAAAAGCAAGAAATACTGGCATAATATAAACATGATAAAACATACACAAGCGGAAAATATGGCAAGTCCGGTAAAATTCCACACACACATATTTACAGAGTGGGAAGATAACACATTAAAATCAAACACTATACGAGTCTTTAAAAAGATGAGTCTTGACACGAGACTTGAATTGAGTTGTCGTAGTCGAACTGCGGATGGCAAGAGGGAGCTGATTCCAGAGTTTTGGTGCTGACATCGAGAAACTTCTTCCATAAGTGACAGATTTCGCGGAAACGGGTTGCAATAAGTGTTGAGACGCTGATCTGAGTAAGCGTGGCGGTTTGTAAGTCCTCACCAGGTCTGTTAAATAGATTGGTGCGAGGCCATTGAGTGCTTTAAATGTGAGTAAGAGCACCTTATACACAATCCTTTGACGAACACGGAGCCAGTGAAGTTCAAACAATACCGGTGTTATGTGATCGTGTTTTTTGCGGCGAGAAACGACTCTAGCAGCCATGTTTTGGATGCGCTGAAGTTTGTCAAGTTGTTTCTCAGGTAGGCCGTAGAGAATGCTGTTGCAATTGTCAATCCTAGATGTGACAAATGCATGAACTAATTTCTCGGTGTTCTCCTTATCGAGGTAACGTCTGAGTTTACCAATACGTCGGATGGCATACGATGCATTTCTGCAGACAGCGTTGACATGAGAACTCATTGTAAGATCCTTGTCCAGTATAACACCGAGATTGCGGACTTTCTCAGACGAGGTAATGGTACTATTACCAATGATTATATCAACATCAGGAATGTTTTTGGCGAACTTAGAGCGTACATGAAGCAACTCAGTTTTTGAGTCATTTAGGAGGAGCTTGTTCTCCGTCATCCAGGTGCGAATATCCTCGATACACTTAGAAAGTCGATCAATGGCATCGGAGCGATCAGATGGTTTAATCAGCACATAGAGCTGTGTATCATCCGCATAAGATACACTAGACAAAGCGTGTTGTTTGACGATGTCCTCAATGGGAGACGAGTAGATGTTAAACATCTCGGGACCAACGACAGATCCCTGGGGAACACCCCAGTCTAAAAATATAGGGTCTGATGCTATACCATCGATGACAACTGACTGTTTGCGGTCCGTAAGGTACGATTCAAACCATTTGTATGCAGTGCCACCGACACCATAACGGACTCTGAGTCTATTTAGCAGTATTGAATGGTCGACGGTGTCAAACGCTGCCGACAAATCCAAAAGGATCAGGATAGCTTCACCATGGTCGTCAACAGCATTGAGCAAATCATTTGTTACGCGAACAATGGCGGTTTCGACACTGTGAAACTTGCGGTAAGCCGATTGAGTCTGATTGTGCAGATTGTTATCATTAATGTAACCTTGCAGTTGTTTAGTTGCCGCCCTCTCGATGACCTTTCCCAGAAACGGTAAATTGGAAACTGGGCGGAAATTCTTCAGATCTTCCACATCTAAACTGGACTTTTTCAACAATGGTGTGATTAATAACAAATAATAACACATAGAGAACACATAGAAATGCATTCCGTTATGGTTGCAAAAAGAAATAAGCGACATTGGGACAGTAGCCGGGTGAATACTTGGAAATGGGTGGCCGGGACTGTACATTTTGTCCCGGCCAAGAGGGGCCGGGACTGTAGCGGGGACATACACAAAATGGTGCCCGGCCCTGCGGGGACAGTACACGATTGTAGCCGGGACGTCACATGAGCAATTTGTACGTCCCGGCCCTAATCCCCGCTATCCCCGGGTCCCCCGGAGCTAGGGATGCAATTGATAAGTGCATAAGTGTATACATCAACTTACTTTCAGCAAGATAAATACTGTAACACATTTTGTTCAGATTTCAAGATAAATGATAATATAATATTAAGGTATGAAGATCTACAATATTTTATGGTTAGACTATCTTTTGAATAAAAGTGCTCAATCTAAATGCGGATATATTAAATTTTTACGCTTGAATTGGCTGCATCTAGTTGATGCTATCCAATTCTGATGATTCACCAGTGACAGCCGGCGTTAGAATTAAGAAAAATAAACTGCTTGTCCAGCGGACAACCAACCTAGATTCTTTTTTTTTGTCCATACTTTTTACGTTTTTTTGGTTCACAAAAGTCTTGATATTTTAAGCTCTATTAAAATTATCAAATACAAAATTAGCCATAGGATCTGCCATTTTGAATTGTTCTTTGCCATGAAAGTACATGAATTACTCACTGTGTGACGGTGGTTGTTGTGCATTTGATCAGCTCTTTCACCGTCGGTTTTGTGTTGATGGTGTTGCCACCCAAAACCTTGAATATTGTATGCCTCATGCACTGAACATATTGCTTGGAGTTATTCGCGTCTCCACTTGTCGCGTAGAGGTATGCCTCTACATCTTTCAGTATATCTGACGAAATAGAATGAAATGAATTAGGATTACTAGACAATTATAGAGAACACAACTTAGCTGTAGCAGTACACTACAGTCCTCAAAAAATAACTATAATGGAAAGTAAGGTAAACATAATTTTACATGGGAAAACAAATTAATTTAATAGCGTAATTGTGGTGGTTGAAATTGGACTGGATTTGGGTGTCAGATAGCCATTTTTTATGATATTTTGAATGCTTGATGATCTTGTAACAAACAAACCTTGAAATCATGCAACTTCGTTCTCAGTAGATGATGGTCTAACGGACCATCGGTAACAACAGTGGTGCAATTAGAAACGGGGCAACAGATGATCAGTGCTGTTTTTGTTGTTTTCTTCAAGGCATTCCTGTAAAGAAACACAAAAGGTAAGGCAAGCTGTAAGCATAGGCGATTCCATAACCTCCTGTAAAACTAGTAATCGCGTGCAATACGGGGGAAAAGAGCTTAAAAACCATAGCTCGAACCAAAGATATAATGACAAAACCCTATCAGGTTCTAAGACATACAAACAAAAAGTTAAATATGCATATCAATTAATTACTACAGCTAATTAAACATAATTAGACAATTAAACTTAATTAGTCAAGGGATGAAGATGAGGGGGTTGCGGTGTGTGTATTTCCAATCGAAGTAACATTTGAAAACGATTCTAACATACTCAAATGCTTGTATCTCTGGTTTAGTACAACGTGTAATTGATGAGCACCGTTTGGGTCCCAACTTAAAAAAATGTGACTTTAACTCATGAAATGGTTACTTGCCATCACCAACTGGTTTTGAGATGGGCACTTGTCGTCTTTTGTTTTTGTCAGTCTTCGCCTCGTTCATATAAGCCTTGTAGACGGTATCAGTTACCTGAGAAAAATGAAAAGAAAAGTGTCTCAAGAAGGAAGATATGAAGCATTGTTGCACAACTTTCATTGTCATTAATAATAAACTATTTATACATTGTGGAAAAGAATTTATCTGGATAATCCTAATATGTTACCAGGTTTTGTGATGTAGAGTACCGGTCCCTATGTAACTAACTGAAGATCCTGTGATTTATGAAAATTAAAAAATAATGATTTAGGGCTCGTTAACATTGCAATATTAAAGACAAGGTAAACATCTTTTTACATGGAAAAACAAATTCATTTGATAGCATAATTGTGGTGGTTTGATTGGTTTAATTTGACTGGATTTGGGTGTCAGATAGCCACTTTTTTATGATATTTTGAATGCTTGATAATTGCTACTTGTAACAAACAAACCTTGAAAATCATGCATCTTCGTTCTCAATAGATGATGATCTAACCGGTCATCGGTGACAACAGATGTTATTATGTTGTGGGGTCGCAGATTCAGAACATGTTCTTTCAGTAGCGCTATTTGCAGGTAGAATGCCAATTTCCTCAATGAGAATATGATTGACATTTAATCTCAATTGGGCGAGTCATTTGTGTGGGTCATTGATAGTATAGGGTGGGTCACAAAAATTGCAAAACCCTAAAAAATGGTGTATAAACATTGTATTGCGACGAAACATGTCATAAATTATTTTTTGTCACTACCTTGATAATCTTCCTCATTCCTTTGAACCGGAATTCTTTCGGCCATTTCCTTAAAACACTGTGGATGTGTGCTCTTTAGTTGTTTCCCATATTTGACTAACGCCGTCCCATATTTTTTGAAGCCCTCCTCCATTTTGTGTTGGAATCCTCTATCCCCAATGAGTCGATCCATTTCTGCAACAAGCAAATAAAAAGTAAAAGAAAACATATATTTGTGTACATTATGCTGTACATCTGATGATGCATCTGGAGTAAAGATACAGCAATCATACTTCCAGTACAACTCTCTCCTACTAGAAGAGGTAAAGTGAGGACAGGTAGGCCCGGCACTGTCCACTCTACTACATCCATTACTGTTTTAATGTTGACTGCAGTCCCAGCTTGCCTTGTTTGGTATCTCTCCCTTGAATTATCAGTTAAAAGTAGCATTCATAATGTTAGGCAATTATCAGAGAATGTCAGGTACTTCTTGCATTACACTCACTCTTCATTTATTATAAGAAATGCCTGACCATTTGTTTTTAAAATCCCAACTTTGACAGGGATTTGTACTTTACTGAGTACATTTTATTCAAACCACATGTCTACTATCTCAGCTTCGTGATTTTTTGTCTATCTCCTGAATTAGCTCTTCAACTGTACTTGTTTTATAGACTGCGTCCACGTCCATCATTTGTACACGTACTCCAAGGACGTAAATCCCACTAGGCTTGAACCGTGATGCACAGTACCACTTGACTTATTACCTTGCCATGTCACTTGTCACAGTGGCAAAACCTTGAGAATTGAGGAATTCTATGCAGTTGAGTTTTCCAACGCTCTACTTGCTATCATAATCATAATCATTTCTCATTTGTATGAACTCTTGAGGGCAAGCCTCTTTGATTAATTTAGACAAGAATGATGGCTCTGGTGGTGGTGGTCCGCCTCCTGTTTTTTTCCCTTTGTTGCAGCATCCTCAGACTTGGCTACTAATTTCATACTTTTCCTGGCTGCCTTCATTTGTTTGACATTCCGTGAATGGTCTCCAAACTTGGCCTGGAAATTCTCCGCTACCCACTTCCAAGCACCATCCTTCCTTTACAGACATTTAATTCAAACTACATGTCTACTATCTCAGCCTCATGATTTTAGTCTACCTCCCGAATAAGCTCTTCAACTGTACTTGTTTTATAGACTGCGTCCACGTCCATCATTTGTACACATATATACTCCAAAGACGTAAATCCCACTAGGCTTCGACCGTGATGCACGGTACCACTTGACTAAATTCTCAAATGCTCCTCCCTGCATACTTTGTGTATGTACATCACTCAGATTTGTAAGTCTGTTGTACATACTTTGAAAGACACTGAAGATCTTTTGTGGTGTAGCCAATAGTAGTAGTGAATCTTGTAGAATTACATATTGTATATCTCTTGCCACTTCCTCTTGTGTTTTTCTCCTTGATTTTGTTAGATTCAAACATCTTCCTGCTCTCAACTTATGTCATTGTCATGCTTGGAGCTTTGTATTGGATCGCTTTCTTTTTGGCAAACTGCCTCTCCTCTGATATGTTGGTTGCCTTGCACAACTTCGCTTGCTCTCTCAATGAGTCTGACGGCTCCCAAGACAGCCCACGTGGAAGTTGGTCAGCCAGCTGTCTGTTGATTGTGGCAAGCAGACCATCAAGAAGCTTTTGGATCAATGTACATGCATTGTCGGTGGGCTCTTTTTCACATACCTTCTCTGTGAAATCATCACTTAGTAATTTCGGCCCCAAAGTATAATCTTTGGTTGCTTCACCTGTGAAAAGCGGTTGTGGATCTTTAATCCAGGCTTCAATCTTCTGTTCGACATGGTGGAATCAGTCGTTCATGTTAAGAATGTTCTCATCCTTGCTGGCTTCTGCTTGCCATGGGCCTGTTATGTATTTGTCAATAATGCCCAAGCATTGATATGCGTCATGACAATCTCCTCCTTGATGCATGTATAAACATGCCTTTGCAGCATTAGTTGTCGGATTTCTGCATTTTGGTCAAAAATGTATGACGTGTGGTGCATTTTTTTTAAATCGATGGCTCTCACTCGATGACCCCTGAGGTGTAGGCTGCTTGGACAGGACTACTTACCAACTTGGCCTAAACTGGCCTATACCCCAAAAAATGGATTTTCTTATTTTCGTTTCCATTTCAGTGGGGCTTTACAAAAAGGTAACTTAAAGGTAGATGACCCGATCACTTTTTCGTAACAGAGAATTATTTCAAACATACGGAGATTTTCATATCATATGAAAGCTCGTATTTTTCTCATCATACTGAAATTTGACGGCCTAAATCGGTATAATTACGCAAAAATCGATGAAATAACGTCGAATTACCGCGAATGGTGGTAACCACCGATATAGTTTGTGTACTACTCAATGGGTACAGTTCACAGCATCTTGTGCGTCTAAAATAAGAACCATTAGAGCTATGCAACTCAAACTTTGGAACACGACTTTTTTAAGGATGACCTTTCATTTTAGAATAGAAAACTTCAAGTTGAAAATCGGAACATCTACCTTTAATAAGCGCCCACCCAAATGGTTGCCGATTATCGCCAAAACTAACTAGTTAAAAAAATAAATCTATAAACAAAAAAAGCTGCCCCGCGTAGCCCTACGCGCGAAATCTCATTTAAAAAGCAATGCGTGTGGGCTGCTGTATTCATAGGCCCCTTGCAATTAAATGTGAGTTTACTGTTGCGTTTTTGAAAAGCAGGACGAGGTGACTATTTAATATTAATATTGTAATATTTTGGGGTAAAGTCACCTGATTTAATATTGTCGGCGTTTGTTACTTTGTTATAACTATTATCCAAGGTACGAATACAATTCAAATACTGTTAATTATGTCCTACCACCACCTACTGCCTTGGCTTTGCATTTTGTTTCTTTTTTATAAAGGAGTCTACTCATATTTGCATCCCTATTTTGAATATTAATGAGATATTAGATCAATGTTTGTAATTCTTTTTTCGTTACTTGGAAATAATATATATATATAGATATATATTTTTAGTGGCTATTTTCGGGTACCCAGGTACTAAACTACCTGTGCATTCACAGCCTTAGTGCTCATGCTTGCAAACTTATACGTATGAGAAGTTATACAATACTTTGACATTAAAGTGGGAATATCCCCTATCTTACCTAAATATGTGCGTGACCAAACCCCATCAAAATAAAAAACAAAACAAAAATGATAAGAACAAAAATAAAAGAAGCAATTATCCACGTTGGAATAGCGTGGGTCTGCATGCAATCCATATCACTTATTATCAGTAGAAAATCTAATCTGCCAAGAAAGAGCTCATGCTTGCAAACTTATATGTATGAGAAGTTATACAATACTTTGACATTAAAGTGGGAATATCCCCTCTCTTACCTAAATATGTGCGTGACCAAACCCCATCAAAATAAAAAAACAAAACAAAAATGATAAGAACAAAAATAAAAGAAGCAATTATCCACATTGGAATAGCGTGGGTCTGCATGCAATCCATATCACTTATTATCAGTAGAAAATCTAATCTGCCAAGAACGAGCTCATGCTTGCAAACTTATACGTATGAGAAGTTATACAATACTTTGACATTAAAGTGGGAATATCCCCTATCTTACCTAAATATGTGCATGACCAAACCCCATCAAAATAAAAAACAAAACAAAAATGATACGAACAAAAATAAAAGAAGCAATTATCCACGTTGGAATAGCGTGGGTCTGCATGCAATCCATATCACTTATTATCAGTAGAAAATCTAATCTGCCAAGAAAGAGCTCATGCTTGCAAACTTATACGTATGAGAAGTTATACAATACTTTGACATTAAAGTGGGAATATCCCCTATCTTACCTAAATATGTGCGTGACCAAACCCCATCAAAATAAAAAACAAAACAAAAATGATAAGAACAAAAATAAAAGAAGCAATTATCCACGTTGGAATAGCGTGGGTCTGCATGCAATCCATATCACTTATTATCAGTAGAAAATCTAATCTGCCAAGAAAGAGCTCATGCTTGCAAACTTATATGTATGAGAAGTTATACAATACTTTGACATTAAAGTGGGAATATCCCCTATCTTACCTAAATATGTGCGTGACCAAACCCCATCAAAATTTAAAAAAATTAAAAAAATGATAAGAACAAAAATAAAAGAAGCAATTATCCACGTTGGAATAGCGTGGGTCTGCATGCAATCCATATCACTTATTATCAGTAGAAAATCTAATCTGCCAAGAAAGAGCTCATGCTTGCAAACTTATACGTATGAGAAGTTATACAATACTTTGACATTAAAGTGGGAATATCCCCTATCTTACCTAAATATGTGCGTGACCAAACCCCATCAAAATAAAAAACAAAACAAAAATGATAAGAACAAAAATAAAAGAAGCAATTATCCACGTTGGAATAGCGTGGGTCTGCATGCAATCCATATCACTTATCAGTAGAAAATCTAATCTGCCAAGAAAGAGCTCATGCTTGCAAACTTATACGTATGAGAAGTTATACAATACTTTGACATTAAAGTGGGAATATGCCCTATCTTACCTAAATATGTGCATGACCAAACCCCATCAAAATAAAAAACAAAACAAAAATGATACGAACAAAAATAAAAGAAGCAATTATCCATGTTGGAATAGCGTGGGTCTGCATGCAATCCATATCACTTATTATCAGTAGAAAATCTAATCTGCCAAGAAAGAGCTCATGCTTGCAAACTTATACGTATGAGAAGTTATACAATACTTTGACATTAAAGTGGGAATATCCCCTATCTTACCTAAATATGTGCGTGACCAAACCCCATCAAAATAAAAAACAAAACAAAAATGATAAGAACAAAAATAAAAGAAGCAATTATCCACGTTGGAATAGCGTGGGTCTGCATGCAATCCATATCACTTATCAGTAGAAAATCTAATCTGCCAAGAAAGAAGAAAAAGAAAGTTTTTGAAATAATATTGATAACACTTTAATTGTACACACAGAAAAAAAAATACGTAAGTTATGTAAAAAAATACATAACGTTAGGTGCAATACGAACTCTCGAACAAATAGGTATATTCTACCGAATTTGTAATTATGTAAAATATACCTAGCAGTTAGGTAAGTAAAATACATAAATATTAGGTAAAATAATAACATAATTTTTTATGTAGTTCTTTTACCTCACCAGTTAGGTAAGTTAAATACATGATTATTAGGTATAATTTAAAAGTTAAATACATGATTATTAGGTATAATTTAAAAATTAAATACATGAATATTAGGTATAACTTAAAAGTTAAATACGTGATTATTAGGTATAATTTAACAGTTAAATACGTGATTATTAGGTATAATTTAAAAATTAAATACATGAATATTAGGTATAATTTAAAAGTTAAATACATGATTATTAGGTATAATTTAAAAGTTAAATACGTGATTATTAGGTATAATTTAAAAATTAAATACATGAATATTAGGTATAATTTAAAAGTTAAATACATGATTATTATGTATAATTTAAAAGTTAAATACGTGATTATTAGGTATAATTAAAAAATTAAATACATGAATATTATGTATATTTTAAAAGTTAAATACATGAATATTAGGTATAATTTAAAAGTTAAATATGTGATTATCAGGTATAATTTAAAATTTAAATTAAAATTCTTTCATGTTTGCCAGTTCTATTTTACTTATCTATTGTGTGTTAAATTGTGATGCTGATACATTTACTACCAAACAAAAGAGTAGAAAATTACATTTACACAAGAAAACACAAAGAACAAAAACAAACTTTCATTCAATCTGTTTTATTTTTTCCAACTAAAGTACTATAGTAATTATAGTCACACTTTTGATTGAAGTGAGAACATCAAGAACTGATTGTTCCAGTCTCCTGATGATAGCTTAGGCCTTTAAATAGTAAATTAAACTAATTCCACCAACTAAAAAGTATAATGGCAGGTTGAACAGACACTTGATGATTTGACAAACTGCTTCAACTGTGTTATTTATACTATAGGTTATGCAGTGATCATTATGCGTCTACAATCAGACAACCCAAAACAAGAGTGGAGACCTGCCACTTGTCTCCAGAAAGTTGGACCTCGCTCATATCTGGTCCAGACAAATGGTGAGGTCAAATCAAACTTCTAAGAATTTTTTTGAAATTCCTACTGTATGCATTTCAAAGTGGTTGATTTTTTTGTTTGTAGCATTTTATAGCTTTTAAGTGTGCTAAAATCAACCAAATTTTCAAAACAATAGTACTTGCCAGTGTATGAAATATGAGATGCACACAGACCTGATACTTTCAAAGGGTTTCCTATAATATATAGGTAGCCAAAACAAATTTGCTAAATTGGGTTTGTTTCAGGAATTGATATTTTTGTTAATCCAGTAAAATTTGCCTCATATTTACGCGTTTAAAGTATCATGTCTGGTTGCATTACACAACAAAAGCATCCGGATAGAAATCCCCCGGGGGGGGTACTCGGATTTGGTTTGGTCGGGGGTGTGCCGCTGGAGATTCAAAACCCATACCCATTTTTAGGGGTGATTTTGGAAAAATCGGTACCCATTTTTAGGGGTTTTGCTTCATTTTAGACCAAATTTTCGCAAATTATCGGGAAAATAGACCTAATTTTGGCAAATTTTCGCGAAAATATACCTAATTTTGGCAAATTTTCGCAAAAATAGACAAAAAGTTCGCGAAAATAGACCCATTTGTAAAAAGTGACCCCATTATTAGGGATTTCCAGCACAAAATCATACCCCATGTTTAGGGATTTTGTGCCCAAAAAGCTACCCATTAGAGCGGCACACCCCCGTATACCGTCTTAGGCGAGTACCCCCCCCGGGAGAAATCTCATACATATGCAAAGTACATCACACAGACCTGGTCAGTCTGATAGTGTATAATTTTGTGTTGTGATTCAAAATATTTTGTCATGTGACCTCTACGAGAGAAACTATTTAATTTCATGTCTGTGCCTTCATTGAAACCATTTACATTTAACTTTTGTTTTCTGACAAGCAATTGTCCAGCACAAAATGACCCCAGGTCCATGGAGCAAGGAACTAAATGTTTTGCACATTGTAATGATTGGTGACACATCAGACTTTCTAAGGTGCGTTGGAGTGGTCATGGTAAAATTGTTCAACACTATATACTAGTATGCTCCTGGTCATAAAACTCCCCCTCTTGGAGTTCCTGTACATTACATGGCAATGTTGAATGATGTTACAAAACCAACCATAACTCCAGTCTGTACTGTTATGGTTTCCTGGTACTAAAGCTATATTAGGGGACACTTGAAAATGTTTACAACATATTTTGTAAGATATTTTGTGGTTGACAAAACTTGTACAAACTGTATAACCTTCTAATGAAAATACGTAATGAAACAGTACTAATGAACTACTACTAAGCTACGGACAAATAAAATTTAATGTTTGTCTCATGTCCCCTAGCAGTTTCAAAATCCAATGCCGTATGCATTTGTTTATTTTATTTTTTTGTGTGTGTGTTTTTCGATCGTGGATCAGAACTTTTGAGAAAAAACAATGACTTTTGCGGGGATTTTGCACCAATTTTATTATTTTTTTAAAGTGAAATAAAATTCAAGTATAGCATTTTGGCCACAGGAAACGCGCAATGAAAATCAAATGCACGCGGGGGGACATGAGACAAATATTAAAAACTATTATACAACTCATACATATATTTGCATTATCTGATTGGCTAAAATGAGGTCACATGATATGGTATATTTCTACCATTTCCCTGTGTTTATTATCAAATCAAGTAAAAGGAACTATCCCAGGGAAATAGTACCTTCAAAAAATGTACTATCGCACGGCAAAAAAGTTACTATATAGCTCTTACACTGTGCACCTAAATTACACTGTGTATCTGTATACAGATGTAACGGTATGTTGAAGTGCAAGGCTGTGAAAGAGATTGGTGAATACAGTAATCATGTACCGGCGGCCGGCTCAACTGAAGTTTGCCTGTGTGAGTGAATGGGAGTAAACAATTAAAATGTATTTCTCATTTACAACTGGTAAATATAAACGATGACGATTAGTTTGGACTAAAATGCAGACAGCATCAACACTAAACTTAACAAATCAAATTATACTGTGATGGTGTTTGAGTAGTATTTAGCAGCAACTGATGAGTCTCTAGTGTAGCAGATGTGGATAAGCTTACCAATTCAGAATTTTGAACTTGAACATAATTTCCGTGTTTGGAATTCATGGCATTCATGCATTGGAATTTTGAACCTGAACATAATTTGCTTGTTTGGAATAATTGTGAAATATTGTGTTGGAACCGTTATTTGTTTCAATGGTAATCAAGAATCACTGGTGAGTTATTTGTTTTCTATTCTTAATTGTAATTTTTAGCCTTAGGGCTAGGCCTACGTAATCTAGCCTAGCCTTTGCTAGGCCTCGTAAAATATACGTTTAAACAACCAAATGACAAAAAAATATATGTATGAGTTGTATAAAACAAATATAGAATGCTCTTGATTCGGGAGATGGTGTTCGGTCTCGGGAGAATAGTAGGCCCATGGTCTCAAGATCACCAAGGGGAAATAGTTTTCACCATCTCCCTCTTGAGCATTCTATATTTGAAGAGCTTATTTCCAAACCGTGTTAAGTCCACGACCCCAAGTTACTCATTTATACATTGATCATAATGCTAATGAGTCAGTTATATATGTTAATTTACTAGTTGTTTCTTTTATACAATATCAGAAAGGATATGACGGGTCACATTTATTGTATAAAGAGACAAATTTAGCAAATTAGCATAAATCCCTAACTCATTTGCATATTTGATCATATATAAATGAGTAACTTGGGGTCGTGGACTTAACACGGTTTGGAAATAAGCTCTTCATATACTAATGAACTACTAATGGACAAAAACTATGACCCAAAAAAGCATTGTGCACACAGACAGTATCAAATATATCAAACTCAGTCCCTAGGCAAAATATGAGTTGTTCAGTTTTGCTGAGTTGTATATACAAAGTGAATCTAACAATAATTGTTGAAAACCCCATCAAAATGCATTGACCCATTCCAGAGATATGACAGTTTTCTAAATGCCATGTACCTCAGGCCCATTCCGATGGGGTTTACAGTTACAAGACTTCAAAATACCTCAAACCCAGTCCATAGGCAAAATGTAAGTTTTCAGTTTTGCTGGGTTGTACAGAGTGAAGTTTCAACAATAATTGTTGAAAACCCCATCAAAATCCATTGACTCATTCCAGAGATTTGACAGTCTTCTAAATGCCATGTACCTCAGGCCCATTCCAATGGGGTTTACAGTTACAAGACTTCAAAATACCTCAAACCCAGTCCATAGGCAAAATGTAAGTTTTCAGTTTTGCTGGGTTGTACAGAGTGAAGTTTCAACAATAATTGTTGAAAACCCCAACAAAATCCATTGACTCATTCCAGAGATTTGACAGTCTTCTAAATGCCATGAACTTCACGCCCATTCCAATGGGTTTTACACAGTTATAAGACTTCAAAATAACAGAACTTTAGTAACAAAATAACAGAACTTTTATAGTAACCAAGGAAGGGAAGGTATACTATAAAGCATAAATCTTTGTGCAGTCATTTCCCTGAGTTGTACAAAAATGCTCTGAAGTCTCTTAGTTTACCACTAGTGACTTTTGCACGTCTGGGCATATCAAATATCACGGTCTCCATAAACTCCCAAGCACATGTCGATGCCGGTTGATAGTTAATATCTAACACGAAATGAGTTTTGAACGCGTAGTCCATTGCCTTCATGAGTGAAGCTTGTTGCAGAGCACGGCGTTCCAAAACAACAAAGACCTGTTGCGGCTCCCACCTCGTTCCCCCTATGATGAGAATGAAGGGCTGTGGTTTGGCTGTAACATCAATGGTTTCAAGGTATTTGTCCAGGCCTATGTTTTCCTGCAATGTAAAACAAACAATTTTATTACAAATCATTGAAATCAAATGCTTGAAAATGAGCTGTTTTTTTAACATGTCTAACAAAGGGGGCGGTTACCACCCCAAGACCCGCACCTCCTGGGAGTTTCAATATGAACCCACAGTATGATGTTTATTTTCGTACCAAATAAAGTACCAACATGCCCAGTCTTTTGCCTCTGTGATATCATAATGACACACGCCCTTGAAAAATCACAAATTCACTTTCCTGTACAAAAGTATAGATATTGGATTTTGGCTAAAAAAATCCCAAATCCCATTTGGATCAGGATTTTTGGTTGGAATGTTGAAGACATTGACAAACATTACCTAAATGTAAAATTTGGATGCAATATCTTATAGACTAATGCTGTAAGAGCTCATTCTCTATAACTTGTCAACTTGGATGGACTACCCTACCCTAGGGAAAGTGGTATGTACCCTGTTTTTGCATTAAAATTAGCGCAGAAGTGTCAAAACTTTTGACTTGAACCAAAGGTCAGCAAAACAAAACAAAAAATTCAAAAAATCAAAAATAATGAGTGATCACATTTTTATAATGTATGGACCCACCATTTTCAGTAAGCAAATACAGCACCTTACACAAAATTAGAGTATACCCTTCAGCCTCAAAGCACTGTTTACCCGCTGGTACAAATCAACAACCACAGTCACAGCCACAGATGAGTAAGTTACACAGATCCCAATCTGGCAGTCAAAGTCCCGTTTGTTCCACGTGCGTGACAGGCGCAGAAAGACACACTTACCGCGGGGATATCTTTCGGCGTACAGAAAATTGCGTCGTTCGCGTCACGGCTTTGTGTATCTAATGCGAAATTCTGCGTATCTACGACCTGCTCGCGTAAAAGTGAAAAGGAAGCATGATATCGCGTAATTTGGGTGGCAGGGTAAGCATTGGAACAATCGGCCCTCATGATATGCGAAAACCATTGGATCTGTGTTATATATAAAGGCTGGGACTTTGACTGCCAGATTGGGATCTGTGTAACTTAATCATCTGTGGTCACAATTGTGTAGAAGAGCTAGTGAGACAACACACTTCATTGTGCATGGAGCAGGAAATGTAACAATAAATGAAAATGACTGCACTTTATCAACATTTACCAAAGATGTGAATGAAGCAATGGTAGCTGTTGACAACTGTAGCCATCATGAACACCAGTGTATAATTTCTTAACTTACAGTTTCCATAGATATAAAACTGTTTAATAATAATAATATAACGTATTTATAAAGCGCAACATGTATAATAACCTCTGAGCGCTGTACACAAAAATACACATAAAAGAAGGGAAAAGGCAGAGAATATAACATCAACATGGAGCATTGATCATGATGCACACATAGGAATGTAAAATGATACAAAATAGAGAGTCCGATAGGATCATGAGAAGAGGTGAGTCTTGAGAGCACGTTTGAATGAAGAGACGGAAATTGCATTTTTAACAGTCAAAGGTAAATTATTCCATAACATAGGTGCCGCGATCGAAAAAGCTCTCATACCGTATGAGGAAGTAGATGATCTAGGCACGTGGAGGCGGAATTGTGATGCCGAGCGTAAAACGCGATTTGCATTATGGTGTTGCAAAAGTTCACAGATATATGATGGAGCAAGATCGTGCATGGCCTTGAAAGTCAGAAGAAGAATTTTGTAGATAATCCGTTTGTTGATGGGGAGCCAGTGGAGTCGACGAAGGTGAGGTGATATGTGTTCCTTTCGTTTCACTTTACAAACAAGTCTTGCAGCAATGTTTTGCACGCGTTGCAGCTTGAGGATGTCCGAGTCTGGCAGTCCATACAACAAACTGTTGCAGCAATCGAGTCTTGATGTTACAAAGGCATGGACAAGGCGCTCTGTAGTAGGCTGGTCTAAGTATTGTCTTATGCTACCAATCTTTCTAACAGCATTATGGGCTGATTTGCAGATATTGTTAATGTGTAGAGACATTCGGAGCCCAGAATCGAAGACAACTCCGAGATTTCGGACATGGTCCTTAGGGATAATATCAGTATGGCCAATTGACACAGAATTGAGGGGATCAGCGGTACGAAATCTGGAAGAAAAATGTATTATTTCAGTTTTGCTGTCATTTAGCGCAAGTTTGTTCATGATTGCCCATGACTTCACATCATTCACGCATTTCTCAATTTTGCTGATTGCAGTGCAGCGTTCATTTGGATGAAACATGATATATAACTGAGTGTCGTCTGCATACGAAACACTATTTAGACCATGCGAAGAAACTATGTCTTGGATTGGGGCACTATACATGATGAACTTGATTGGGCCGGCAACTGATCCTTGTGGAACACCACAGTTCAATAATACAGGATCTGACACTGAGTCTTTGATGACAACACGCTGTGTTCGACCTTCCAAATAAGATGTAAACCACGAAAGGGCAGTGCCACAGATTCCATAGCGTTTAGACAATCGGTCAAGTAGTTTAGACTTTCCTCCATACTAAAGCGGCCTCCCTTGCCCTGCCTCCTGCCCCCAAACAAAACTGGCACAAGATTGAATGCCAAATTCTTCTCTTGTTCTGAAATAAAGTAAATTTAAACAGTATAAGAAAGTGAAGTAATATTGACAAATTTCTTCACAGCTTACATCTACTGGCTGGGTGAAAGGAAATAAAACAATGGGAGACAATGGGTTGGATGAGTGGGAAACAAAGAGGCAGAAAGTGGGGTGGTATCCTGTTAGAGTTCCTGTAAATACAAAGCAATTCTGATATTAATGAGGAGGCTGTTCACAAATGAAGGAAACCCAGCACCCTTGATATCCCCCTTCGTGCGCCGAATCGGTGTGTAGACACTTGATTCGAAGTTTCTCCCTGCTGGCGCAGAGAGTATCATGTTGGTCTTCTAGTGATTCAATACCCTGTAAAATCGTATCAGAGATGGAGTGGTTAGGACATTAAGCAAAGATCCACTGGAATGTTGTGATTCTTGGTGTTGACAGTAGACTTATGGCCGTAGAAGCGTTTCTTCATGGTGTTCTTAGTGTCACCCACATATTGCATGCCACAAACCCTCTAAGAAATGAGGTACACACTATACTGGAGGTGCAGAGATTGGTTTATAGCAGGGAAAGAAAGTTCATCAAGATTAGAAGAGTCAGGGGTGGTGGTAGGATGTGTGAACCTCCTGTTGCATTGTTGTCACTTTTTCTCCAACAAGTTGCCAATCTTCTTGATAAGACACAGTCTGATTATTATACTGCTCCCACTGCAGGGGGCTGTAGTACAAGAAAAATGTAGATCATATTCAAACTGTGATTTATTCAGAAAAGCTGTTGAGAGAAGATGCAGAATGTTCACTGAGGATGTTAATGAGGCGAATAGATGTGCTATATATAACAACTGATTCCTCTTCTGCTGTAAATGAGGAGAAAGAGCCCAAGAAAATGTACCAAATCCTGGAGCACATTTTCTATGTAAAACTGTGGGAATGGTACGAGATTTGGAGTAAAATCTGTAGTTATCTGATGAAAAGAGCATCCGAGACCTTTCTGCATATTTTCTTCCTAAAATGTAGAAATACAGAACATGAGTTAGGCTGAGGGATGCTGCAACAGAACAATAGAGTAGTCAGAGCTGTTGTCAACTGATTATCCACAAGTATACCTGTGTGTTAACCAAACATTATTTCACAACACAGGCTACTTTGTGGATAAGCAGTTTACAACATCTCTAACTACTTGAAGTTTCAATTCAAGTTTTTTTAATGGTTTCATTAATGGTTTCACTAGAATTCTGTTCAAACATGGATGTGTTGAAATCATAACAAGCTTATGTGGCACACATGTAAAATATTATTCTCTGCACTGAGTAATTCATGAATATTACAGACAACAGACAATATAGCAGAATCTGCATGATTGAACATTTTCATTTCCAAGTAAATTAAAATAGAATAAAGCAAAATAAAATTAAAATTAAATAAATTAAAATAGTAATGACACATTTGATAGCTTGTACTTAAGAAATTACGTACCTTCATTCACTTTAGCAGGGTCAAATGGAAGCATCTCCATTGCCCGTGGTTGTACCATTCTTGCCCATTCGATAAGTTTGTGTGACACACTCTGCCACTTCTCATAAAGGCAACTTGCGCATGCAGGATAGAGCATCCTGAAATCTTGCTCCATCTGCAGAGAAGAACAAATTAAGTCAAACAAACCAGTTTTATACAAAAGGCAAGATTCAGCTTCATTCAACATATCATTATGTTAATAAGGTAAATAAGCTTATGCTGTCAAATGATGATTTATTTTATTCTTGCGCATATGTCTACTACATGCATGTCGATCACTGTATATTAATCTGCAATGTCAAGTTGTTTGACTTGCTAAAATACAGTATACTAACTTAAGAAATAATACTTTTTTTCACTTTCAAAGCAATTACAGTTGTGTCATTCTTGATATACTATAACCTAATCTAATTGAAATTTCTCTGCCAACTCCTGCACTCTGTTAAAATGGCAAAATCTGCTGTCCCCTTGATTGGCTTTATTTGCCTTTCCCAAAGCACAAACACTTCTGAAATTTGTACTTATCCATGAATCATAGTGCATTTATTTCACTTGTATTATGAAGTGGTTATTTCCAGTCAGTCTTATAACAAACAAACAATGTTTCATACATGAAACAGCACATTCATATCAAATGCACATACATATGCATTGTTATGTCTATTGACTCTGATGATTTTGGCATTATACATAGGATATCACTAGTCTATTAGGCTGATAACTATTCATACACTCTTATAAAACTTTGTCCATTCACAGACGCCGTTAGTAAAATTGTGCGAGTGTATTGATTGTGTCCAGTTGCACTCCGAACACTACGCGCAGTGTTTTATACGCGTACGCGCCATGTGTTTACGCATAGGTGCCGCGCAGGATTGATTGATTTTATTTCAAGGTAGACCGGTTTATTTATTTAATTGCTTCCAACAATTCAGATCTTTTCAATAAATCAAAAACAACAAATTGTATTTCATTGTCGTGTATGAATTAGGTTAATCAGTGGACAAATCAATGCACTTGAGCTGAATGTTGATACTACCCTTACCCAAATCACTAACGTTCCATAAGTATTCCATAAGTATTCCATAAGTCTTCAATTACTGTTCAGCGAACGCTTATTTACTTTGAATATTTAATGAATCGCTAGTGCAATTCATATGGTAAAAATAAGTATTCGCAGTGCTTGAACGGTTATAAGCGATCGGTCGAACGCTAATAAGCGTTCAGTTGAACGCTTATAAGTGCTCGTAGGAGCCTAATTATTTAAATGAGCTAAACGTTCGAGCACTATCGAACGCTTGGGATGAACGCTAGCATGAACGGTACGGAACGCTAAAAGGAAAATTAAGCGTTCCTTAGTATTCAAATGCTATAAGCGTTCGGTCGAACGCTTATAAGCGTTCGGTCGAACGCTTATAAACGCTCGTGGGAGCCTAATTATTTAAATGAGCTAAACGTTCAAGTGCTAAAGAACACTTAGGAATTGTATATATCTGCTATTGCAAAATTAAGCCTTCATGAGAACGTGAACGCTAATATCGCTCTTATTGCAGTCAGATTAGGTTCGATTTAACATTTTAAAACAAAAAAAGAAATTTGACAATTTTGAAACCCCCCCCCCCCTTCTCCCATATATCCCCTTAAATGATGTACTTGCCTAAATTAACTGTAAATCATTGTAGGGTACTGCAGAGAAGGTGAAAATAATGATTGTATTTGAAAACTAAGTGACGCGGTACAATTGGTGCGTCAAATCTTACCCCTACCCCTATGGATAAATGTTTTAAGCACTTTTATCACCTATAATGACTTCTTTGGGATCAAAAACATATATATAGACACCAAAATCACACTGTGACTTACGATGAGAAATCTACATTGTTTTTATGTATTTCGACCAACGCGCGACAACAATTTTTGGACCCCCCCAGAATAAAAACAAAAATAGGGGTCTTTGGGTGAGAGCACATGCAACTGAAAAAATATGGGGTCTATGACAGCGATGCTGAAAAATGGGGATCTTTGGAGCCTTACATGTCGCCTCCTGAATGGGAGTCGTCCCACATACCCAACCCCCCAATTAATCTGCACATACATGTATGCATGCTTCAACATTCAGCAGACTAAGTGCATGCATGCAATATGTAAATAATATATATGAACAGTAACTTACAAAATAATATATTACCTACAGCCTGTATAATGTACAAGTTTAAAGTTGCACATAGCTAGAAAAATATTACATCAGTACCGGTATACTATTCATTGTGCATGATGCTTCAAAATTCAGCAGACTTGTGGCCATCATGCATGCATGCAATGTAACAGTAATATAAAAGCTTACAAAATAATATATTACCTATAATTATTTAAATGTCCAAGTTTATAAGCTACACATAAAAATATTACAGCAGTACTATTTAATGTGCATGCTTCAAAATTCAGCAGATCGACTTGCATGTGGCCATGCAATGTAATATGAATACAGTAATTTATAAGCTTATAAATACTCAAATATTACCTAAATGTACAGTGCACAATGAAAATCTTCAAGAGATAATCTACCTGGTTATCCAGTGTATTAATGATATGTAGTCATACTATCCAAATCCACCCAGATAAAAGACAAAAATGCACATGGCTTGTTCCATGAAGTTGGGGCACATTGTGTGACATGCAAGTCAAATTTTCAAAAATGATATTTTCCAATTCTTTTATCCTTTGTAGGTTCTGTAATTACTATAGTCCAATGAGAATTTTTTTTTTTAATGTAACATTTTGTGTAAAATTATTGCACTTGTTCAAGAGTTGGATGACATTTCCAAAAATAACGATGCTACATGGACACCATTTCCCATTTCCATATCATTTTTTTTATAAATTAGCTCAAGATGTCGGCAAAGTTTCTGTACCTAAATTAACTACTTGGAACCACAACAACATGAAAAGAAACCAAATTTGTCTAGGTTGAACATAACTTAACAAACAAGACATTATAAAATAACTGTTTTATGTAGAACCTCGTTGAAGAGTGACTCTTTATTTTGCAATTTGTATAATGAATTCAAATAAAGTACAAAGCAATATTTGTTTGATGTAAAGTAATGTATAAATCATGCACATTGATAACATTATAGTCATAAAGTAAGTAAATGAAGTATGAGATACCTGTACTATGTTATAAAATGCACTATCGATGCTACATGGACACCGTGTCTAGTAACATTGTTAATAATAAGACTATTCATAAAGAAAGATTCAATAATAATAATAATACTGTTAAAATACTTTTGAGTGTGCATGGTTTGTTTACTTGTTCATCATGTCAAGTAGATTAAAGAGGGCATTGATTTAAATTCATCTTAACACTGTTCATGTAAAATGTACCTTTCATGCGTCCTTAGGTATTACAATGTTAAAATCGACACTGTGTCGTCAAAACAGCCTGAACAGGTGCATCTTTTTCAGATAAATAGAGGATGAACTATGATGTTAACTTTTTACGTTATAAACACACAATAAAAACAATCACATGGATTGGAAAACTGCAAATAACTACAAAAGATAACCTGCCATGAAGCATAAATCATAATTACCTATGCTACACGGACACCATTTCTTACAAATACACAATAACAATGCACCATCGATCAAAGAAACTTGGGATGTCCACTGAAAACCACTGAAGCAAACTTCATGCAGTGTTGTTGTTAAGGTATCGTTGTTATCTTATTCTCTTTGCTCTTTTCTTATTAAATCAACCTCTACTGAATGATAAAGATTGGTGAAAAGTTGCTTTAGAAGATCACTGAAAAAGTCATTTTGCACATTTTGTAATTTGCCATGATGGATTTCAGTGGGTATACACTTAGTTTTTTAAACAAGTTTCTTTGGAAAGGTACTCTGGGTCTTATTTTTATCATTCCCATGAGGAACCAGAGCACCATTAGGTTTAGCAAAAAGTGTATTTGACTAGAACTGCAATCGTCACAGGGGATGGTTCGATTCTGGACAAGTGAGAATTTGTTTTCATTTTTTTGTGCCTGGTCCCTCCAAAGAAAGATGAAAACTTAATATTGTTTGATATTATGCTACTTTCTTCCAGTTTAATTTCTGAGTTTTTAATGTTGTCGGGAAACAAACATAGAAAGCAAGCAATAAGCAATTACAGAAACAGGAGTGGACAGTTCATAAGGTCTAATTCAAGCTAAACTTCCTGTGAAAGAGAGAGTAGCAGGGGAAAGGACATGGAAACAGTCATCACAGAAATGGAGGTCTGAGACTAAATCTACTTCTTCATCAGCGTAAAATAATGTCTCAGTTTTAACAGTACCATTTATATGAATTTTGATTTAATTCCACGGTGACTTAAATGTTGTCCTGACAGACCAAATATGTAAGCAACATTTTGTTCCAATACTGCTACAACATCTTTCGTCTACCCCATAACACCAGTCATTTCACATCAAAGATCTATTTAAAAGTGAACATTTGACCCTGAGAATGCATTTGAACAGTTTTAATGTCACTTTCTTTAAATATGTACATAGCTGTACGCTTTTTGTACACTATTTCTGGTGGAGAAACTGTACACACAACGTCATCTGCAGGGTGCGTAAAAGATTTCTCGATTTCAGGCCAGATGTAGCTCATTGATGGGTTTCTTGACTTCATTTCCATGAATTTCAGGACGACTGTACTGTCTTCAGAATTAACATCCAGAACCTGCAAAGCAAAACAAAACAAAACCCTATGGCTTAGTATCTTCATGTTAAATGGATATGGTAGTTGGTTATTTATTCCCTTTGCAGCAAAGTATGTATATTAAAATATCATGCTGGAGTATATTAATTTATTATTAATTCAACATGAAAAAGAATATCAAAGGATAGAGGACTGAAAGGTGTATGTTCCGATCACATTTTGGGGGCTATTATTTTCACATCAAGATATTTTGATATTTGAAGAATCCCCATATTTTTCTCATTATGTCTGTAAAATCTTAGTGGCCAGAAATGTTCCATTTAGAAATTATAGGCTAAAATGTGGTGAATTGCTGCCAAAGGTGATTAACCACCAGCCAGTTAGTTTTTACTGCTCAATAGGCAAATTAGAAAACATGTAAAATAGAAAACATCAATTTGAAAATCGGGTCAGCTATCAGTTAGTGGGCAAACTTTAAAATGTACAGTGGCAAGTAGTGACATGTTGTGTCTCTGGCACTCTGTCCTTCAACGTCTCTCTATATATACAATCGTGCAAAGTAAGCAGGCAAGTATGAAATATGTTAACAAAATTATACTCACAGCAGCCATATATATAGACATTTCAGTTTTCTTTCTGATAGTCTGGGAGAATTTAACCGCTGCAAAGTCGCCAACAGACAGTAGTTTAGCTTTCTTCTCTTGAAGCTGGGGAAGGACTGCTTCTGGCGGAGGCATCATGGGAGGAACTGCTTCTGGCGGAGGCATCACGGGAGGGATCACTGCTCCTGGTAGAGGCATCACGGGTGGGACTGCTTCTGGTAGAGGCATCATAACTGCTTCTGGTAGAGGCATTGCTCCTGGTAGAGGCATCACGGGAGGGACTGCTTCTGGTAGAGGCATCACGGGGGGGATTGCTCCTGGTAGAGGCATCACAGGAGGGACTGCTTCTGGTAGAGGCATAACGGGAGGGACGTACTGCTCCTGGTAGAGGCATCACGGGAGGGATTGCTCCTGGTAGAGGCATCACGGGTGGGACTGCTTCTGGTAGAGACATCACAGGAGGGATTGCTTCTGGTAGAGGCATCACGGGAGGGATTGCTTCTGGTAGAGGCATCACGGGTGGGATGGCTTCTGGTAGAGGCATCACGGGAGGGACTGCTTCTGGTAGAGGCATCACGGGAGGGATTGCTTCTGGTAGAGGCATCACGGGTGGGATGGCTTCTGGTAGAGGCATCACGGGAGGGACTGCTTCTGGTAGAGGCATCACAGGAGGGATTGCTTCTGGTAGAGGCATCACGGGTGGGACTGCTTCTGGTAGAGGCATCACGGGAGGGATTGCTTCTGGTAGAGGCATCACGGGTGGGATGGCTTCTGGTAGAGGCATCACGGGAGGGACTGCTTCTTGTAGGGGCACATCAGGAGGGTTAGCTTCTCGATGGTGCATCACAAGAGGGATTGAAGCTTGTGGAGGCATTCTGGGAATTACTGATGATGTGGATCTGTAAAGCAATAATATCAAAGGTAAGTTGTATTGTTGTTGATATTTCGATGAAAGTTGATTCTTTTTTTATCATTTCTTAAATCTTTCATTTCATAATTATAAAGGGAAATGATCTTTGTAGACAAGGCGCTGCAAGTATACACAATGAGCTTTTTAACACGCAAAAGGTTGTTGTTTAAACAAAAAATGTAATGCAAATTTCTCACCTCTCTGCTATCACTCCTCGTTCCATAGAGACATTAATGTAAGGATCCAAGTACTCTGTGTTGTGGCACTCTCCATGACCCTCTAAACAATGGGGACAAAAGCATGACAAGCTCCTTGTTGCAATTATGTAGGGCTTCACCGACACTACGCTGTGGATGAGTCTTGTTCCGACCACTGTCTTAGTAGCAAGCCGATTCCTGCTCCTGCTGATGTCACTCATATCAATCCAGAATGCCTCGCGTCTGAAGTGGTAACATTTACCAGGATCCACTGCAACAGGGCGGGTGGCATGGTCATTCACAAACTGGTAGAAGTCATGAGCATCTGTTATGATGACTGTGCCAGCCATCACAGCATCTGTTGCCATTCGCTTTATAACGCCGCTCTCCCCATACCTTGGACCTTTTCCATGACGTGACCCGAAAAATTCATGTTGGAATTCAATTCCGTAATCTGTGGAGGCATGCGAAACATCTAAAAAAGGCCCTCGTGATTTATATTGGCTCGGTGCCCCATCTGAGAATCTTATAACATTTGTGATGTTGGTCAACTTTTTGAGGTGGGCCACTGCTACTTGTGTGAACTGGTGCACGGCATGATGATCGTGTTGGTTGTCTTGTGTTATCATGACGAGGGAATGTGTTACTGTATCATCACACATGTGATTTGGACATTTATACGATGCGACTATGGGGTGAAGGGTAGCTGAATCATGTCCCCAGTGCACACTTTGTATTTCATCCTGGTAGCGGCATGAATAATTTTCGGCAAAGTCATACACCATGACAACACATCCCTGCGGTGGATTTTTCGCGATATTGTTATATTGTTCACCCTGCCATGCAGCGGAAAACAAATGCTGGGCAAAAGGCTTTGCCGCTTCCTCAGTTTCATTGACCAGGCTGGTGATGTTGCCCGTCGTTTGTCTCAGCACCATCTTTGAAGTTATTTTCCCGTTGACAAGTTTGGATTCTCTCACCCATTTCTTCCAGATGGCTGGGGTTTGCTTGTCCATTAAAGCTGTCAATTGGTTCGAGATCTGCTGCACTCCACAGTTGTTGCACTTTCTTTGAATGCAGCTGATTTGGTTGTATTTACCTTTTTTCAGGCACATGGTCGATTTATTGAGGCTGTAAACCCCATTGAATGGGGATGGCAACTGATGTTGATGAGCATACTGGTTTATTCCATTCATTTTTAGTTCCATGTTAGCACAGTATTCGCACAGACAACCTCTGTACTTTATCGCACTACGAAGCTTTACATGGGGAGGACGCAACGACATGAATTTGGACAAGCCGATTCGCATTGTAGGGTTTTCTTTAATGAAATTTGCATGAATAACACTCACGGGTACAGTGAGGAATCCAGAGGCTTTGTGCGTCTTCTTGCTGACGTATCGCTTATCTGGGAGGGTGATGCTGTACTTCTCGTACCAGACGTGGATGGCCTTCTTTGTGATTGGTGTAATTTTCCTCTTATTCACCTTTTTCTTCCTGCCATTGAGAAGCTTACGTGTCACTCTGAAAGCTTTGCACACTTTACTTTGAATCCGATATTTCTTTGACAGCTTAACAGCATCTGCAATTGTGGGTTTCCGCTTAAGATCCTTTTTCTTCCTTGATTTATGCAAGCTTGCCATCTCTGCAGCTAATTCATCTGACACATGGGCTGACCAATTTTTGCTGCTCTTCAATCCACCCTTTTCCAGTAAGTGCTTAACTGTTGGTGATGTCCTTTTGACCAAGTTTGCAAGAGTTCCTGCACAAAGTATGTCATCCGTTGGAAGTGATGCCCTAGCTCTCTGCAAGCGCTTCCTTTCTGCTTCAGATAAGTTAAACAATTTCCTTGCTTCTTCAACTTTATTCCATTCTTCCACCAATCTTTGTGTATCCTGTTGTAGTTTCTCTGCTGCCTCTGCCCTTTTGTTTTCCAATTCCTGTATTTCATGAGCAATGTTTCGGACCATCACTTTCTCTAGTCTTCTTTTTTCACGACGTTTTTTGTTGACATCATTTCTTTCTTTAACCGTCATCTTGGATCTTTTCAATTTCTGACGAGCAGCATCTTTCTCTTTCATTTGTTTTTCTTTCTCAGTTTCTGCTCATGTTTTACGCTTAACTTTCAGATTCTTGCCTGTCTTCTGTATTTCTGCGTTAATCCTTTTTTGCTCAAGTTTTTTAAATTTCTTCTTAGCTCTGTATATTTTCATTCTTATGGCTTGCTTTTTCTGTGCTTCTTTCTTCTTTTGCTCATTCTCAGGAAGTTCCAGTTCCATCTTTTTTTCAAACCGTTTCAATCGTGCACTTGCAGCCTCCTGTGATTTAATGGCTACATATGTTTCGGGACTTGTTCGCTTAAACTTTTGGCGCCAACTACTGTCCTTTTTTCCCTCATCATGGTTGCTACTTGTCTGTTGGGAGGAATTGCTTCTAGATGCTCTTCTGGGGGGGTTGCTTCTTGTGGAGACAGCTTGGGTAGGTTTGGTTTGTCCAGGGGAACGTTGTCGGGGTTTGCTTTGTGATGAGGCACCGCGGGAGGGTTTGCTTCGTGAGGAGGAACTGCGGGAGGGTTTGCTTCGTGAGGAGGAACTGCGGGAGGGTTTGCTACGTGTGGAGGAACTTCTGGAAGGAGTGCTGCATAATGTGGAGGTACCTTTGGAAGAATTGCTGGTTTTGGATGTATCATGGTTGAGATTGCTGGTTTTGGAGGTATCATGGTTGCTTGTGGAGGCCCCTTTACATGGTGGAAAGGCCCGTAGCCGTAACTTGAAGGCGGGTTGTTTAGAGGTTCTCATTGTTGTTGTTGGTTTTCTATGAATTCTGTGAGAAAATGGAAATTCAATATTTATAGAACATGTATTTAAGAAGAAATGGCTTGAAAATATTAGATGCATTTTTCATTTTATATGAGACTTAAGATTTTACTAATTGGATTTACCACTTTAAAATTTTGCTGCGCCATAGTGATTGGTAAAAAGAAACAAATAAAGGCCAAGGCATTTTGGAAATGTTCATATCTTTTCCAGGGTTAAACAAAATCAATACCGTACAATCAATTTTGGTTATGAATAAATAATTTTAATTTTTTGATTAAAGTTACTTTAAAACAAATATTACAAAGAGTGTTCAGCCTACAGGAAACAACCCTTTTTTTAGCAGTATCAATTATAATGGAAAACATGGCAGGGAAAATTATATGATGTGCAACAAACTCCAGTTGCTTGTTCTAGTATTGAAATGATAGACACTTATTTGTTTTGATTTAAAGTTTAAAAACTTAAATAAGGGAATTGATTGTGAATTCAGTGAAATGCTATGGAAATGGTATCCATGTTGCATTGTGAACAACATATTTTATTAGATACATGTATACATGTACATCTGACATTATGGCAATGTTTTTGGGATGGATGATAAAAAAGGGGTTAAAAGTGGTCTGGTCAAATTAGGATTTTTTTTTGAAATACTACATGGACATGGTAACCATGTAGCATCGTGTATAAAATATTTCATTAGATAATACAATTGTATCATATGTCTTGTTTTTCCTGTAAGTATAATTCAGGCAATGTTTTAAATGTTTTGGGATGTATGATTTAAAAGAGGTTAAGTGTTTTAGTCAAATTTGGCAATTTTGTGAAATGCTACATGGACATGGTTTCCAAGTAGCATCGTGTATAAAATATTTCATTAGCTATTCATTTCTTATAATATGTCTTGTTTTTTCTGTAAGTAGAATTATGGCAATGTTTTGAATGTTTTGGGGATAGATGATCGAGAAGGGGGTAAGTGCTTTAGTCATATAGGCAATTTTTGTGAAATGCTACATGGACATGGTTTCCACGTAGCATCGTGAACCCTATAATGGAGCCACATAGTAATTAAATATAAAATTTGATTTTACGTGTTGCTTTTACACAGCGCTGTTTCGTGGGGGTCTACAACTAATACAATACAACTTAAATTCTTCATTATACATGAACCACACCTCTTTGCTCAACAAAAGAAATGAACTCATCACCAGTGCATGCTAACACAGGAAGAAGCACTTGATGATCAATTAATACCAATAGATGAATTAACAGTGTTTATTATACCCATGTGGATTTATTCTCCACTTAACTATTGTATTGATGACAAAATCAATAATCGCCTTTATGTAATATTGTGGGACACTACCACTATGCATTTTGTTTAGTGAAATGCTACATGGACATGGTTTCCATGTAGCATCATGTATAAAATATTTCATTAGCTTCATGATATGTATGGTTTTTTTCTGTTAGTAAAATTAAGGCAATGTTTTGAATGTTTTGGGGATGGATGATTGAGAAGGGTTAAGTGTTTTAGTCAAATTAGGCAATTGTGTGAAATGCTTCATGGACAGTGTCCATGTAGCATCGTAATATTTGATGAGCAATAAAATGAGCAACATAAAGTCAACACCATTGCAAATGTCAACACAAATAAAAATGCTGCTCATTTTGTTTTGATGCACAAGCAACATTCTATAGAAAAGGCTAAGGGAATTAAACTACAGAAGTCCCATTAGTTCAGTGGAGAAGAAACAAATCTGGGCCTTAAATTTGAATACAAACTTACAAGTTTAAAAACATTCCAAAATAAAATAAAATATAGTACAGAAACATCAAATGTCCTTTTTATAGGGTATATATATTGCCCGGGGGGGGCACTGACATTGGAAAAGGGTATAGGTATGTGCCGCGCTGAAGACCCCTTTTTCCACCTCTGCTGCTAGCTCTTATGACCCCCCTTTTGAGCCTGCATCAGTTCTTAAGACCCCCAATTTGATTGAAAATTCAAAAATCACAAAATTTTGCGTTCCAAAGCCCCAATTCTTCGAAAATTTGCGGTCTTGTTTATAAAAATTGAAATTTAGGCCAGTTCTCAAGACCTACTTTTTGAAAAAATCAGTTCCTAAGACCCTATTTTTCGTCATAAAATCGACTCAGTTCAGTTCTGTAGCCCCCCCCCCCCCCCCCCCCTTTTTGAGACCCTGGGCGGCACACCCCTACCAAAAAAAAAGTTGAGTGCCCCCCCCCCCCCCCCCCCGGGTATATTGTGTTAGTTAGATTAACTTATTTCAGTGACATTGTTTATGTGGTACAATTTTTAACTCAAAATGGAATCCTTTTATCGATGCTACTGCCATGACAGTGGACGTCGTGTCCGGCGTTCAAACTGTAGCATCAGCAATTATTTCACAGTAACTTGCAATTTAATTGATCGCTAATAAAAATAAACTCATTATTAACTTTAAAATTTCATAATGATATGATTCTACACACAAAATAATAAAGTTATCTCTATATCAACGATTTATAACGATACCCAATGCAAAATATTGCCCATGCTATGCCAGATGCTACAATGGACGCCAAATTATTATGGTGTCCATGGCTCAAAATTTATAACATAACATGAAAAGAAATTCTGATACAGTGTTTCCCTTTCAATAAAAATGCATCAATACACTTATTTATAGTACTAATGAACAAGCAACAGTAAGAAATAATCAAAATCACACTTACCTTCCACAACACTATTCAATGTTTACGTTCCGCTGCTACAAACACAGCCGATGCTACAATGGGACACTGTGCACTACAGCTTTGATATCACTTGTCCACATGTGGCAAATTCTTATTCAAATTTGATAGCTGTTGACCTCTGACCGTACAAAAGAAATATGGAACGTTCCATTGATCTACAGGGGGGGATTCCCACAAATTGCATAGGATGTTTATTACGATGCTACATTTTATGGTTAGGACACCATGCACATGGCACGGTATACTTTTTCATGAATATATGGAATGGTCTTCATGAATTTTATTCTCATTTGCCACAGTTGTTAATTGATCATTGCTCTTAATTTTGGAAAATAATTTAGAAATGTACAATACAGAACTTCCCCATTCAGCAATGAAAACTCCCGATGCTACTTGCTTACATTTTGTGGACACCGTGTGTAGCATCGTTAAGGCACTTTTCATGTTGCTTTGGTGAAAATACAGTCAGCCGTGACGATGTGTTTTGGTCAGTAATCTATGAATACATGTATCTTTTATTAATCAAATCGATTTCCAAGCAATTCTATGATAGTTTTGTTTACATAAAACTCATATGAATTGTTGTGTTTTCCATGTCACGTTTTTTAGCAAAAATGGTCTTGGACACCGCCTCATTTTTTATTTATTTTTTCTTCAAGGAAGGGTCAATTTTTTTTTTTTTTTCATGGCTCAATACTATAACCTAGTACTGTTTTTGGACACTAAATGTTTTTGATATACACATAGAGTAAAACAGTTTATAAGCTGCCTAAAGTACCAAATTCTGCTATTTTAACAAATGCCCCAACTTCATGGAATGAGCCACATATATGTACTCAAATTTTGCAGCACACTTTCTAACTGCCAACTGCAAACAGATTTGAAATAAGTGGTCAGGTGACATGATGAACTTTGAACTTTCAAGTAAGTATTCGAATACTAAAAGTCCACAGCATTCAAGAACAGAATTTTCCCCTGAACGCTAAGACACTTAGAATATTTTTTTGAACGCTTAGAATTTTTTTCCCCTGAACGCTTTTTAACATATAATTTTTTTTGAACGCTATGAGAACGCTTATAATCATATTAACCGTTCACTGAACACTTAACGTTCATATTCATTAGCGATCGACTTGTTCACAAGCGTACGTTCCTGTTAGTATTCTTGGAGGCTTGAATACTTAAATTCCCATTCGACCACTTAAATAAGCGTTCGAATAGTAGTGGAACGGTTATAGACCACTTATTAAGTATTCGTGTTGGGTAAGGGTAATTGTCTAATTTCACTCCCAACAAGTAATACGCATTGATTAACCTATAATCATGACATTGCTAAATGGATCAATAGGCATAACATAAACTACTGTATACGTTGAAATTTTTTCGCGGTGGTTTTATTTTCACGGCTTTTGTGGATCAAGAGGCATCCGCAAAAATAAAACCCCGCGAAAACATGATGATAATTAGGCATTTTCCTATGTTATTCTATTGAGCAGATATCAGCAACCGCATATTAAACAACCCATAAAATTGTCAGTAATGCATGAAACGATGAAAATATATGCCCGCGAAAATTTCAACCTATACAGTACTTTTTAACCAAGACTGGCAATGTATAGACAACTTACGATCCCTTCTTGAAGCAGATGCGGAAACATTGTTAGAATACTGCGTGTGTCTTCCTTGTTGCTGGTTATATATGTGTGTTGCCAAACAACTGTCTTTGCCATTTTGTCGGTCACTTGGTCGAGAGGGCCATCGTTACTCTTAAGCCACTCTAATTCAGCTGTACAATCTGTATTTGTGGAAATTAAAATGAGCTCAGAATTAAAGTAGTTAAAATAAAGTCATAACTCTGCCACAATGTAATGCAGATCAGTGCAATACTGTTCAAGATGAAGTAGGGTGTAAATAATTTGATTTACAATCTCGATAATCACTTCACAATCCAAGGATAGGAGTTTGGGAGGATTGTATTGCATTTAGTATTAAATGATTTAATGGTCACTTATAATTAGTACTGATCTATATTTCTATCTGAAATATTTAGTTAAAATGCTGTTTTTATATCCTTTCTTTACAGTGTGGCAGGTATTTCTAACTAGTATGCTGTTTTTCCAACTCGATCAAAGCTCATGTTCAGGCTGTCCCAAAAAGTTATTAACCTTCGGCTGATACCCAATAAAAATATTGAAAACATTGGTTTGTGGTTTCTTTATTCTAGAATCATGTTTGTCATTTCAATAATTATTTATCTTTCCTATAATACCTTCATTCATGAAAATTGGACAAACCAAACTTAAAATACATGTACACTAGATTGTGTCTTCAAAGACCAAATCATTTTCCCCTAACTGTATTGAACCTTATGCACCAAAGTGAGATAAGGCTAAAACAAAAAATAATTCTCTGTCTCAAATATCTTCTGACTTCAAAAATTCAATGTGGAATGAGGCTTTTTTTTAATAGTTAATTCTTTGTCTTGCATCACTACGGACTTCCAAAATTCATAGTGAAAATGTCTTCTTTTTCTCTACATGACAATATTGAAGCAGAAAATGCTGAAAGTTAACGGACAATCTTGGTTTGAGCTTTCCATTGCACTTTCCAGCCGATAAATGGTGCCGATTTTAGTAAATTTTAAGTATCTATGGAAATTTTAATTTAAAAAAAAAAAAAAAAAAACTAATGCGGGGTGATTTGACAAATGAGAGCGGGATACGTGAGACAGAGAATTAATTTTTTTAGCCTAAACCATCATTACTAATGGTTTAATTAATACTTTAACCATTGCACCACCCTCAATTTACACAACAAATTTATCAATACAGCAAGTAAACTTGCGCGATCTCCCTGGCAAGGCGCGGTTCTCAACACAATGTGTAATCCGCAAGGCCGGTCGTCAATGGTCATCCTGATGAAGTCTGGTCAAGATCCCTCAAGCCACAGCTCGGGTATGTCCAATTATGTTATTTTAAAGGGTAACTGCATTTTGACCTTTATATATCTAGGTCAAAGGTCAAATGCAGGTCAAAGTCATATGACATGTGTGGGCAAGACCAGTGGTCATTCTGACCAAGTTTGGTCAAGATCGGTCAAGGCACTGTCGAGCTAGACCCGAATAACGAAAAACCTAACCAAACCGGAACACACACAGACACATATGCACAGAAGGAATGGGTGATCCAAAAATCCCACACTGCTTCAAGCCAGGGGGATAAAAATGCACTTGATTGTACTTTCATCAATCTTACCCTCAATTTGCTGTGGTGGCGGAAGTGGAGCTTCATTCTCAGTTTTCTGCCTCTTGCCTTGGCTCTTTGTTGTAACCTTACTGGACGTTTCATCATCAACCTTCAAGTTATCCTGGATCCGTCGCAATTGCACTAACCTGTCCTCTATGATTCCTCGTGCTGGGAGTTTATTTGATCCTTTACAGTAGAATAATTCCTGTGAAAAATTAATAGGATATATCACTATGAAAATTTGTCCATGAGAATTACTATGAAAAATGAAAGCCATCATAATTACAAATAAACTTTTGGTCTGGAATCTTTTCAGCGGTGTAATTTCACTGCTCTCTCAGTAACACTACAAAAATAAATCACTTCAAAAATCACTGACAGCCATTTCAGCAATTATACTTAGTTCTGAATTACTAAAATTACAGTCTCATTTTTTAATTCGTGTACATCCTAGAGCTGTCGCCGATGCTTGCCATGACAATGTCTGCGCTCAGTAAGCTAAACTACGCTTGGGTACGCTATGTGTGTATTCCAAGATGTACATGAATAAAAATCAACCTACAATCTTGGAAGAAAGTTTGGAATATACCTTCACAATGACGCACATTTTTGAAATGCCCATATATCAATACAATTTCAGAAACGAATTGAGTCTTCAAACAATACTCAGTTATTGAAACACTTCCAGGTCTACATTTTGAAATAGATTAAATTGATTGGCATGAACAGGAAATTTGAGAGTAAGGATGCATTTTAAACCCTTGCTATGTCAATTGCAGAAACCCATCTACATGATACTTACATATCCTGTCACTCCGAATGGGTCTTTGAGATGAGGGAAAGTGCTAATAATAGCCTGAGCCATACTCCCTTTCACCGATGAATCTGGTCTGAAATGTAATACACAACAATTCAACATGACAATTAAGAATTTACATTTTTATAAAACATTGTAGAGTTTTCTATCAGAAGCAATGGAAACTACAATACATTTAGAGCCAGGGTTCTAACTTAATTTATTGCAAGTGCCAAATTGTTATGCAAAAAATGCAGAAGGGCCAAAAGCCCGGCCAAAAGCTCAGAGGTTAATGTACATCTGTTATCTAGTTATGACTATTTTTAGTAAAGTTAGCTCTAACTCCCATGCCCCTCCCCTCTAAAAAAAAAGCCAATTGCAAAACCTTTGGGGAATAACCTTTGTAATAGCATTTATGAGAAATATGGCTGATTGATGAACATTAACAATTTTATTGACAAACACAATATTACATTTTGGCAGGGGCGTAACTAGAGTGGGCGGGGTGGGAGTGGGGGGGGGGGGGGCATGGGGCATTTGCCCCCCCCCCCAAATGAAATGACAAACTCTATGTATATACAAACAAATAGTTGGCTATGCCCCCCTCGTCATAGGGCTGTCCCCCCTCATGCCTCATGCCACCCCCTAATGCCCCCTGCATTTTATCAATACATTACTAGCTTGTTTCCCTGGCTTACTCCAGTTTTTTCCTAAATACACAAATCAGTATGATAGTCGTGTAGGAAATAAATATAATTTTTTGTTTGCAGATAAAGACACATTAATGTTACATAGATAAGCAAATAAAGTATTACACAAACTTGAAGTATTTTGCTCTTTTTTTCTTTTAGATGACAACAAATCCTCACATGGTCAAATCACAGAAGGTGCAAATAATGTGACATTTTCTATTGGAAACAACAATCATATCTCATTGAATCTTGGCGTTCCATCAACCACTGGCATTAATATGCCCAGTTTGGCTTGCCCTGCTGGCAATAATCTGCACGGTCTTGACACTGTTGGCAACAATTTATTACCCCTTAGTCAAGTCCCTGCTAGTAATCTTATACCACTCCGTCCGGCACCTGCTGAAAGTAATGGGTTGCCACACCATTCAGCTCCTATTCTCAATGATCTGTGTGGTCTGGCCCCTGCTGGCAATGATCTGTTAATACAACTCCGCCAATCTCCTGCTGGCAATGATCGGTTACAAGTCCGTCCATCTCCTGCTGGCAACGATCTGTTACAACTCCGCCAATCTCCTGCTGGCAACGATCTGTTACAACTCCGTCCATCTCCTGCTGGCAACGATCTGTTACAACTCCGTCCATCTCATGCTGGCAACAGTGAGCTAGCTACGCCGGTCGGCGCCGGTCGGGGCTGGCCGGCACGGAAGTGATCCGACCGGCACTAACCTTAAACCTTGCATCTACCGACCGGCACAAAAAGTCTCCACAAAACTCCGAAAATGGCAATAGTGGGTGTTAAAAGTTGACTATTATTGCAATAATGAATGTTAAAAGTTTTACTATTTAAATCAGAATGTCTACTTATTAACAAAAATAAGAAATCCCCACCTTAAAAGTCCTACAAATCACCCCGTTTCCGAGATTTACGCAAGCATAGCGAAATAATTCTGTCAATTAATTATTCACGCTAAAGGTCTGGTGACGTAAAGGGGAATACCAGGGAATCCCGGCCACGATTGGTCCTTTTTGCTAATTGAGTGCAAAGGTCAAGAGACATCGATGCCTCGTGACATGGCCTGGGGATCGCTAATCTCTGGCGCATGCATTATTCACCGATATGAAAGCTTATAGTAGTTTACTCTGATTTGGCACGCAACTAGCACACATAACTTTCTCGCTGCGTCGGGGTCAGCAGGCAATTGTCTAAATGCATTGAGGCAGCAGGAATAAATACCCGGGTAAATAGAAGTTTTTAACTTGGAAATAAGCGAGGAATTCTATTAAATATGTCACAGCAACGCATCACAAGTTTCTTTGGGAAATCGGGTGGAAAACGCGGAGCAGCAGAGATGGAGGATCGTCAGGAATCGGGTGAAAAACGCGGAGCAGCAGAGATGGAGGATCGTCAGGAATCGGGTAGAAAACGCGGAGCAGCAGAGATGGAGGATCGCTACTTGCAACCGGCACTCAACTTGGGCTAGCTATAACACTGCATGCAAGGCTAATAGACGTAGATCAGAATTGCTGTTTTCTACAGCAGAACACACATTTTCATTTGTATCATTTACTATTCATGCCCATTTGACTGAGTAAACTGCCAAAATGCAAGTAATTTCTCAATTCAACAGACGGGTTACATTCTTGTTATATTCATTCATTTTTTCTCCGACAATTTTGATTTCCCCCTATTTGTTCCAATATTTTTAGATTTTCTTTTTTTTCTTATTATTATTTTCGATATTTTTAAACAGTGCCCAGTTACAGGCCACTTTTTTTGGAGCCATGGGCCCTTGGCCTGCAGACCGCCATTGTAGAAGGCCTGCATTAGCCAATGGTGAAATGTAATGCATTACAATCATGCAATAGCTCGGAAATACACAATCGAAATCAAATTAAATTGTGAAAATAAGTCTCTGTATCCTGATAATGGTGCCTTTGAGCTACATTCCTGAATGATATGTTAAATAGTTTATGGAATGTCTTGAGCCACAGAGATCAGCACCATTTCTGCCAAAGTGTGCTGAAGCTGTGGGTTTATGCCTTTGCGTAGCACATTATAAATCACTGCGCACACACTGAAAAGGGGGTAATCATCAAGGCACATTCTTGTACGGACAGGGCGAATAAATACCTAAAAGGGGACAAATAGCTCAGGCTAATAATAATACTTTGTTCAGTGTTTCTTTTTGGATTCACATGGCATTGCATGGACACAGATTTGCTTCAATTCAAGGGGACCTCAAGAAAGTTGACAATGACAAGTTTTAAGTAACTTGTGTCAACTTTGTAAAGTCTCTTTAAAGTATCTGATGAGTTCAGACTAATCCGGTAATACTATAAATTCTCAAAATTTGGTGCACATTGGTTTCAAGGTTTGAATTATTTATAAACTAGACCCATGCTATCATCATCAATCATAAAATGTGATCAAATGTCTATGTCTGATATCTTATGTGCAATATGTTGATAAATTCTACTTACTTGTATCCATATTTGCCCACAATATGTTTGCAGAGGATTTGGCACATGTTTTTGCGCTCTTTGAATGATAGGAAGTTCTTCTGATCCAACTTCTTAACGATCTTGTTACCGTCTGGGCAACGTAAGATTTCTCGTACATTCTGTGGAATAAATGTAGCAATTAATAATTTGTACTAAACTATACATGAACGATAACATTTTGGTTTCTTCTGACAGCTAAGTCAATTGGTACAACAAGTTTACTATAATAGCTCAGGTTTTACACTGTTGTTGAAATGAGAGACATTGGTGTGAAAAATTAATAAGTCTGTCAACAGTTTATTTGCAAGTATTCTGCTCTCTCACATCCAGACTTGTGCCGATCTATTTGGAAAACAGTATACGTGTCTCAGCCATCAAGTCAAGATTTCCAGACTAAAAAATCTGACGAGCAACTCTGGATAGTCTCATAACCAGTTGTCACCATTTTTTTAATTATTTTCTTTTCCCAAATCAGTGCATTTTGACAATCTTTGTACCACCTATATTACAATCAGCAAATACAAACCCCCAAAAGCACTGAACTTGCACCCTATACACAAAAAGCTGAATCTTTGAGGTGCAAATTTTGTATGAATCTCCCAATATAGACAATTGAAAACCTATTTGTTACTATATCTTTAACTGAACACCACTGTTATTATACAGCTGACTTTAATAGCAACCATGCAGATTCAAGCGATATTAAAATGATTCATACAGAGGTAAGCACTTTACCATCTTACTTTGAGAAACATCGTACAAGTCATTTGCAATCCAATATTCAGTATCTGGCATTTTAATAAACAATTTTGCAAAAGTTTAGGCACCATGGTTGATCAAAATTTTATATTGAATGAAAGGGATGCATAGCTAGCTACAACTTACAAAAGAAGTCGAGACGAACAAATGGTCTCCTTTTTCACTCGGAGTAGCACTCTGCTCTTCGGTGTTCTGCCGCTTCTCAGACTGAGAGGGAGATGACATGTCCCAACCCGGGTCCATACCCACATCAAGGTCACCTTGGGTGTTAGTTGACTGTATGATGATTGGCTGCTTGTGTCCAAACCCACATCAAAGTCAAAACTATCACCTACCGGTAGGGTGGTGCTTGTTGACGGTATTGACCATTGGCTGCTTGTTTCATAAGGCACCTCAAGGTCAAGGGTGCTTGTTGACGGCAATGACGATTGGCTGCTTGCATGGCTTGTGTCCATATCGTCGGACAACAAAGGGCCTTCATACTGTAAATTAAGAGATAAACAAGAAATCAATATAAAAATAAAATTGAGTGCATATCAGTGATTCCTGTTGTTTGCATACTTTGATATTTCTTTTGAAAACAATTATTTTTAAATGTGATATGCGATCAAGCGAAATGATTCTTATGTCAGGCTCTACCAAATTTTAGATTTGAAGTTTACTTGATGAAGCAATTTAAGAGTATGTGTTGTTTTGCTGAAAACCCTATCAAAATCGGACATACGGTTCCAAAGAGACAATTTTGTCAGGCTGAAAACAATAAGATACAAAAGGAATTGCATACAATAATTGGATGTGTCTAGAAATCAATGTTCCCAACATACGACTCATTCCCCTTGATCGCCTCACAAATTTAATTTTTGATTTTCTCGAAGTAAATTTTAAATTCGGGAGAAAATGTTACAGCCTCATCCACCCTTGACTAAACCCCTGGTTACGTCCCTACATAATTTGTTACAGTCAATGAAAAGACATTATTTTCATCATGAGTACAATATACACATTTACAAACATTTCTTGCGTTCTTTAGTCACATAGCTAGGCACAAACCAACCCAGGTCATATAAACATATCAATTTTCTAATGCACCCTGATTTGCATAGATGAATATAGGCTACATGTATAGATCTGGTCATGAGTCATAAGGTGGGACACATTTGTGTTACAAGCACTCCAATTGATGATTTGTACTCCTTTCTGCTTATAAGTAAAATATCTCAAAAAGTAGGCATCTCACACCAACAAAAGTATACATTTTCTGAAAGCTAAGGCTCCATAGAATCTGTACAGGTGAATTTCAGGTTGATAATACAGGGTGAGTAAAAAAACATATGGAGAGAGAGTGAGACAAAGGAAAATGCATGACTAACACATCAGGCCATATTAATTTAATCTTTTGTCTCAAAGCTCTCCAGTTCCACAAAACCTAATGCGGAATGCGATTTTATTTTGTTTTATTTTTTCAGAATAAGAAATACAATTAGACCCTTTTATCATAGGATATGTTTAAGACAATGAAATAAAAACATAGAAACAGAATATTTGAATGTGCTGTGCTGTCTTATTCCAAGTTGTTCTACAGTTCCACAAAAGAAATGCTTTTCTGTCTTTTTCAGCGTTATTTCGAGGTTTTTTTCCACATTTTTGAAGGAAAAAAAAAAAAAATAGGGAAAAAAATAAATATTCTCAAGTTCAAAGGTAAATAGCGCGCACAATTTTACTAACGCGCGTGGGAGCTTTGAGACAAAACATTTAATCAATATGGCTTCAACAAGTGTGTGTATTTGATCTGTGCTATGATGTTATTGAAAAGTAATCCCATTTTATGACAAGGAACAATATGGGCTTCCATGAAAAGTATAATTCAATACCAAACGATTTGCCAAAACATACACATAGGGGGCAACAAAATATGTTCTATTTTCTTGATAATTCCTCTTATTCCAGTTATTTTTTATTTATTTTCATGACCAATACTTCCTCTGCTCGTGTCTCACAAGAATTTTAAATACTTAGGTACTTGTTCAAACATAGAAAAGTAACATTAAATACAATGGCCCATTATACAGGGTGTCTAAACAACTCTAAATGGTTGTTTGTGTTGAGCAAAGTAATTGTGATTTAAATATCTCCACATAGACCCCTAAAATGATTATTAATTATTGACAAATTGTATCATTTATAGTCATCATCATTCACCAGTGTACCTGCAAAGTAGATTCACAATGTATTTTGTGGTTTATATTGGAGATTTTGATGTAAAATACAACACTTCTTGATTATTTTGGCCTCCAGTTTTTACCTGAACTCAAACTAATTAGGAAAAATAATTAAGAGAACATTTAATTGTCACTTCAACCAGCAAAAATATCAAGATAAACTGATACATGTAAATCATTAGATATATGCAATTGAATGCTTTCCTAGTAACCCGTTTTCTTAATTACACATAGTGCAATTGCAAATTGGAATGTACATTAACATGTATTTGAAAAATAGACTATAGCAGTAAAATGAGCCCAAACATGGTAGCTAGGGCAAGGAATAGTTTTGGGGCAGCAAGATAAATCATAAAAAGTAAAAAATGTAACCTCACCAGCTATATGGGTGTACCACCTTGTGACACATGACCATCTAAAAAATATAGAAATAGATACTCACCACCTAATAATATAATGTTCTTCAATCTTAATTCCTAAACCAAGTTAAAGTGTGTGACTATGTACTGATGGGGATCCTCTACATTGTAACATTTCATTGCATGAAGTGGTCGATGGTCAAAAAGATCCTCGTAAGTCTTCAACTGAAGATGTTGTGTAATTGACTCCTGCACAGCATATGCTCCATAGTGATTGTGATAAAAAAGTGTATTCCATGGTCGTACTACAAACTGTAAACGTGCATCCATCATAATTATCTCCTCCACTTTGGCAAATTGCGGTTCATCAATCCACGTAAGAAGAACCATTGCGTTTGATTTAAACACATACCCATTTATTGTTACATTTGAGATGACTGTTATATCATCTTCACGGTGACAGTTCAGAACCGCACAAAGCTCTGCACTAAGTGTCAGAGATGATACTTTTACAGTTTCTTGATTTGCAATTTCCACACTTCTGCTGTCTACATGTTGCTTCATCAAATACTCATATGCCTTCACTTTCTGATGCCTCGATGCCAACGTTTTGGATATGTTTATGAAATTGTTGGAAGCTGCAGCCCAGTTTTTTAGCTGCTTATGCTTTCCCTCCATCCTGATCACTGTGTACTGTAGCATTGGACCCAGCAATCTTATAGCCTGTGGATAGTGTATGAGGTTATGCTGCTTGGGAGTTAAGTGCCTCTCAGGAAATAATTCTAGATATAGTGAATGATGCTCATTGATCTTCTCTTTCAGATAGAAAGTACTGCCTTGGTTATTCTTGGTGAAATCACAAGTTTAAATATGTCTATGATAAGCAGCAACAGCTCCCACTCTTCTGAGTTTTCATCAACTAGATCACCTGCCATGAGTGGAAAATAAAGTGCTAAGCACTTCATTTGTGCAGCCTTCTGGCCTGTGGCACCTTGCGGGTTATTGATCTGATACACAGATATGGAAGTTGGCTTATTTCCTTTCTCACTGTAACCATAGTTAAAAGATGCAATCCTGCTGTTCAGTACATCTAATTGTATTTGACCATCTTGAACAAATCTCTTAAGGACTAGTTTCAGCTCTAGTGGTAATATACCTTCTAGGAAATCATGCATTGTGTCATATGCGCAGTTTAAACACACATGAAAATATGAGAGCTCGTTCAATGCACTCTCTCTGTTAATGCCTGTCAAGGATGGATCTTCCAGTGCCACATCCTCTGCAAAATTGTCCTCATTGCGTAACAATGTCTCATCCTCAATTGTTGCCAAGTGAGTATCTTGGCGATGCATTTTACACCTGCGGCAGAAATAATTCCCTACAAAGCTTTGGATGAAACCCATCATCTGGTTTAGGGCTAGATTATCCCCAGTTACCTGGAACAGTTTAGGTTTTACAACCCCTGTAAATTCTGGCACATTAATAGCGATACCTGTTTTTAATTCCTCCAATTCTCTCATGATACGCAACAACACTCTGTCTATTCCATATTTAGCAACATACTTAGCATTTGCTAAAGCTGCTAACAGAATATTCCTTGTGCTAGCTTGGTACTTCAAAGGAAAACACAAAAACTTCATGTATACTGCAGTGATCTTGTGTTTACCTCTATTTGCTGACAGGGGATTACATGTTTCAAAGTCATCTGCATACAACAACAGTGGCAGAGTTATGTCACCATCATATTGAAAACTTTAGGGGTATTAAACGCATAAAGTCCCATATGAAATCAACCTACGCTTCGTGATCCTAATTCACCACACGCTGTGTACTATCGGGACTCTGGGACTCTTCCATTGCACTCAATGGGGTAAAGTAAACAATACACACACTAATGCCGCTTGAACATTTCACCATAAACATTTATTTGTAAGCAATAAAACAATTCATTAATATTGCAACGTCAAACGTTAATACAACAATTAACGTGAGGTATTGTGACCATTTTTAAATGACGAACTACAGCTGAATAGATAATGTTATATACTTTAACACCCCTGTAGCGATAGTTCCGCGACCCAAGCATGTGGATCGATGTCGTATTGTATGTGTATTGTGTTGTATTGATTCACTGACCAAAACATCCTCTGAGCCAAGATTTTGCCTAAAATAGTCCTGATTGGTAGGAAAAAACGCGTGTAGTTCCTTTCAACCAATCATATTATATTTTACATCAATCTCTGAGGAATTTTGTCTAGTATTCTGACGTAAGCGTAATTTTCGATCAGACGCTTCCATAAATTTTGCCATTGAATTTAGTACACCGACCCACGTAAAATGGACCTAAATCAGGCTATTTTGTCAATGCGTGGCATTCTTTTCTGCTAAAAGTGTAATTTTTATTTGGGAAAACGCGTGTTTATCTCAAATTTTAAATTGTAAGTGTTTGGTATTTTATTGAAGCCTATACTATTTACTGCACTATACCGAGCGTAATTGTAAGTTAAGTTGTCACACTTGGCAGTGATGATCAAAGAAGTTTCGATATGGCAAGGGACAAGCTCAAAATTACGTGCTTAGTGAGGAAATTAAGTTTGCGTCGAGCAGATGCACCAAAGTTTTCAATATGCTTCAGAGCTAAAAACATCCCTGAAGAATAGACCATCTTGATACGATTCAAGAACAGAATCATCTTCAGATCCTCTTTCCTGCAGAATGCTGGTCATGACACCAGGTTGCTGAAGGAACTGGGTAAAGTTTTCCTTTAGGGGAATGTACTGGAAGTCCTCATTATAATCCTTCTGTATGTTACGTCCTGTACCTCTCTCCGTACATGTCCTGTGAACCACCCCTAGTGTCTCATTACGTGGTTCAACCAATACACCTGCTTTCTTTAAATACTCCTTTTGTTTGTGTTCTGTGTCCAATTCTTTGAAAGGATCCTTACAAGCATTTAAAACTTCTCTGGTTCTGTTCATCATTTCATCATTTGGAAAATTACCATCCTGTATTAGTTGTAATATTTGTTCCTCTACTTTCTCCATAATAACTTCTGTTAGATCTTGAGTTTGTCTTATAACATTTTCAGTAATGTTTGATGGTATTCCTTTGCTCTGTAGATAAGCTATAAATGCAGCAACAGACTCAGTTATTCCATTATCTTTTGGCACGTTTTCTTCATCATTTACAACTCCTTCCTCTTCAGCATTGTCATCTACATTGTCATTCAATGGAAGTCCTTGAACCTGCTCTACAGCTTCATGTTCCTCATCCTCCTCCCTGTTTCCATCAACTGCATTTCTGGGAACATCTTGGTCCTGCTCAATATCAATACCATTATCATTTTGTATCGCATGCCGATGCTGAAGATGACGTTTGTAAGCTGATTCACGCCATAGAGTAATTTTACAATTAGGCTCTGCACACCTAAACTTCATACATGAAGATGTGAAGATCAAATGTACACATTTCAGGTGTACAAATAAACCGTTAATACCACCATGTATTCGTTTCAGGCACTAGCAGCACTTAAATGAGTTCATTTTTCTGAAGTAATTTAAGATGATTGTTTATGATTGGTTCACAGCCATTTTATATCTGTATAAATAACAAATTAGGGGAAAAAAACATTTGTCTCAGGTCTGCATACATGTGCACATGGTCGTATGTCATGAACAGGTCCTAAAAAGTGTAACACACAAAATAATGTGACCAAATGCACCAATTTTGATTCAACATACCACAGGGATTTTCTTTTACATGCACCACCCTCAAAGTTACACATTTTCTGAATGCTTATAGTTCAAGGATGCCACCTGAGCTAAAATGAACCCAAGTATACAGGGGGCACAGAAAATATATAGGGTGTAACATTTAAACAAATCAAGATTTTTTTCACGTTATTGTACACTCTCAAAAAATCTCAAAAAGAAAGAGAAAACTAAACACATGCAATTGAAAGAGTAACAATATGAAGGCCTTTCAAAATAATAAAGAATGAGGTGCCCAGTATTTTTGAGGATGGAACATACAGGGTGGTCAAAAAATTATTCAAAATTGTTGTGACATTTCCAATTAAAGTATTTTCAATCCATCCCCTATACAAAAACCAGTGGCATATTTGAATCCATCATCAAATTTCCTTCAAGAAATTGTATACTTTTGCATATAAGAATGACTTTGACTTCAAGAGACATGGCATTTATTAAATTTTGGAGCACATGTGCATGCTTAACACAGTAAAGAATAGGAAAAGTATTTAATAAGTAGCACTTAATTTCAGCAATTAATTAGTACAATGTTTGGCAGCAGCTTATACTATTAGTTTAAAGTACCCCTGATTACAATATGTGTGAAATATGAAACCTTTAAGACAAGTTATACTTTTCACATGGTGACATTTGAAAAATAGCCATTTTTTCACAATTTTGTGTACAACTCTATGGGCTCCTCCCCAACCGGATCCTCTCCAACCGGCCACATGCGACCACATGTGCAAAATCTTCTCCATTAGTTTTCCAAAATCATGGATAATGGTGGTTTTCTTTATGTTGATTTTATTTCCAACATTTTCAGAAATATTGGAGCTAAAAATCAGACTTTTACACTTACATTTCTGAAACCCTGCCAGAAGTTTCTGAATTTCCACTTAGGAAACTGTAATTCAAATCATGGCACATGCTACTTAACTATATTGCTATAATAACACAAATCATACACGCCGTTTCTATTGGAGAAAAATGAACTGTAACTATAATGTAAAAAAGAAAAGAAAATGCATACCAGATTACTTTTTCAACCTCACATGGGACCTCAGACAAAAGGGCTTGGGTTTGTTTCCATTTTGTGTGTGTTAGATCATAAAAGACACCAAGTAGCCCTTTGAATGATACAACTTTACATACATACATGTACAAATCAAAAATATTAAGTTTGTTCAAGTATTGGTATATATAGTATCAGGAGTGAGCTAACACTTTTTCTTCTTCAAATCTTGCTGTCAATGTCATCTAAAACACAAGATTTGAACTTGAAGGAAATGGTTCATCCCCTAAATTGCTACCCTTGGCCCTCCATCTGTTGAGAAACTTTCAATTCAGGCTGTTAAACTTTAATTAATATGTGATGTGATCAAGCTGAATTAGTCGTTTGTCGGCAATATTGCTTTTGAGATATAGACCGTCGGCAATATTGCGTTTGAGATATAGACCATCAAAGAAAATAAAGTTTCCTATTGTTTTGTTTAACATACATTTACTCAGTCATATCTCTGTAATTAATTGTCTGATTTTGATGGGGTCTATGGCAAAATGTAGCTTTAAATGTGATGCAATTAAAGAGCATTTAAAATCTAAAAATTTAATGTTATCGACTTAAAGACTGATTTGGGAATTTGCTTGCTCATATCACATATTATTGTTCAATTTGTCAACAAATGTAAAACATTAATTAGTCAACAATTGCAATGAACTAATAGTTTTTAAAACATTGATTTCTCCCAGAATATCAAAAAAATAAACTGTGGACTTAACCCCATTAGGCTACAAACTGTTTCGTCAACTTATAAAGAAAATGATATACAACTATTTAATGATCATAAGGGAAATGGTGCAAACTATTGCCCCTCGGTGACTGGATGCCGTGAGCCTACTATTTTCCCTCGAGCGAACATTTCCTGAATAAAGATCATGAAATATTTGTTTAATATAACGCATAAGAATATTTCTGTCATTTTACACATTTTCATCAACCAACAGTGGAATCTGTGGAAACCAGGCCGGCCTGCTACTATACTTTTATACACAGCACATGAGTAAGCATACCAGCAATCGCCTCCACTGCTGACTCTCGATGTCACACTAAAATACAGGATTCCCTGACTCACTTTTATGTTTACAAGTTTGTAAAAGTTAAAACATAATCAGCTTTATTTGCTAAAAGTCAATATCTAATTACGAATGCATATCCCAAGCTGCGTTGTTAGGGAGGTTCACATTATATAAAAATGTCGCCATTGCGATAGGTCGTCCGATTATTTTCGCGGTTCCTGGCTTGCAGGATTGCAAGCCAATGGTACGTTTCAGCTTCTCTCTCCTCCCTAACCATCTGAACCTGGAGGGGAATATCCCCAGTGACAATCAATCAACTCCTGAATACACCATGTGCTGAGGCTAAGGGAACTTTGCCATCTAGACAACAGCACTGGCCAAGAATTGCTGATTGACTGAAACTAAGTGTCAACCGAAAGGTGCACTGAATTTTTGCCAACCTAAGTCATTGACCTCTAATGACCCCTAGATGACCTTTGACCCCACTCATATAGAGGTCACATGTTTGGCTGTACCCAAGGAACATTGTGTTTAAGTCCCGTGCAAATCCGATAAAGTATGTATAGATACTGTGACCAATTATGTTAGACTGAAAAAGTGTCAACCGAAAGGTGTATACTGAATTTTGGCCAACCTAAGTCATTGACCTCTAATGACCCCTAGATGACTTGACCCCACTCATATAGGGGTCACATGTTTGTCTGTACCCAAGGACCATTGTGTCCAAGTCCCGTGCAAATCCGATAAACTATATAGATACTAGCTGTGACCAATTATGTTAGACTGAAAAAGTGTCAACCAAAAGGTGTATACTGAATGTTTGACACACACAGACGACAGACACACACACGAATCAGGCTGCCATAAGGTCTTTTCCAATTTCATTGGACGACCTAAAAATGAGGGCGCTATTCGCCCATTAACAAACTGAGTGTGCCTGTATACACACCTAAAATGACTTTACTGTGTTAGGCATGATCATATTATTGACAATAGAGGGCTCACTTTAGTACAGAAATTGTGATCCAAAATTACGTCTTAACTGTGTAATCCAATGGGAAAATTATGAAATTTTGGATTTTGAAACCCAAAAATGATACCCTTCACAAATTTTTTAAAATCCTCATTAACTTTGTAACTAGTACTATCATTTACTGATAGCCACATTTCCTGAAACAATAGCACTTTTTTGTAAAATGGCCCTTCGTGCTAAAAAATGGACCCATAAAATTGTAAACACATCTAAATGCTGGCTTGCTGGGACACAAAATTTGGGACGATTGTAGCAAATACTTTTGCTCATAACATTGGCAATTGGTGGTCTAGAGACATGGTTGACCCCTCATTTTGTAAGTTATTTTAGCTGAAATGGATCAATTTCAAAATTTGATGAACATGCATGCCTATAACTGTGTGGTCCAATGGGAAGAAATCTTAAAAAATTACTTTTGATATATATATGCAAAACTGCAATTTTATAAGTTGTCAGTCCTGAGGTGTAAATGCTTGTATCCCAAGCTCTAACCTAGTGCAAACCAGGTTTCATGAAGTTGAAGCTCCTTAAAGGGCCGTCTAAAAATCTGGACAACATCAAGTCAAATGATGATATTATTGCATTATAATTGGGCTAAATCCACTGTTTACAATACACGAGGACACTGATTCTGCATAGGCTGGGAGGTATCCCACAAAGCAATGCACATTAGTACACATTGGTTTACTTCTACTAGTTCTAGGTTCCCTATTTCTCGTTTAATGTGTATATTCTCTAGAAATCCTTGATTAGAAATATTGGTAATTATAAAAAAGTCACCACAATAACATAATTCTAGCATACCAGAAGGAATGCACAAGCTTTTGCATTACAAAATGAGTCTAAAACAATGTATGGTGGGAAACCATATTTTGGGCATAGCTAGGTGTCTCATGTACACTTGTCCTCTGCTGCTGTTTACCACATGGAGAGTCAGTTTGCCAGGCAAACTAGATAGCTCTTTAACCCTTACAGCCCCAGATCCCATGAAATCCCATTTCCCAGCATCCTGGTTCCACCTGGCGCTGAGGTTTTTGTCTGAAATAATGGCTGTAAGCTATATAGCTGGGCGAATACACTCGCCCAGCACAGCTTCCCCCGTGGCGCAGTTGGTAGAGTGTCCGCCCGCCAACCGAGAGGTCGTGGGTTCAAACCCCGGGGCGTGGCACCTCTTGTTGTGTGTGTTTTTTTCGCTTGAAAAAATTTTTGTTGGAAAATCCACCGGGTGGGTTAGGGTTATTGAACGATTTTTTTTCTTCTTTTTAATTTTCACTTTTTTTCTCTAATTTTACCCTGATTAACCCTTACAGCCCCAGATCCCATGAAATCCCATTTCCCAGCATCCTGGTTCCACCTGGCGCTGAGGTTTTTGTCTGAAATAATGGCTGTAAGCTATATAGCTGGGCGAATACACTCGCCCAGCACAGCTTCCCCCGTGGCGCAGTTGGTAGAGTGTCCGCCCGCCAACCGAGAGGTCGTGGGTTCAAACCCCGGGGCGTGGCACCTCTTGTTGTGTGTGTTTTTTTCGCTTGAAAAATTTTTTGTTGGAAAATCCACCGGGTGGGTTAGGGTTATAGCACAAAGACCATTTGTGGAGAAATCAAGACATCTCTCATACAGTAATGAATAGGAGGTCATCACATACAATTACTGTACATGTGCATGCATTCTGTCACAAATTCACATGCAAAATTTTGGGACAATTTGACGTCATATATTTGTCAATAACTTTGCTCATGTTCACATTAGATGCATGATTGACCCCTCATTGTTTTTAAAGGTAAATCATCCTCTTCCCAATTAAAATACTTTTAGCTAAAAATATTGAACTTCAACATTTTGTGAACATCCCTAGCGTTGTCAATCGGTGATCGAAAAAAAATAACTTTGCTCATGTTCACATTAGATGCATGATTGACCCCTCATTGTTTTTAAAGGTAAATCATCCTCTTCCCAATTAAAATACTTTTAGCTAAAAATATTGAACTTCAACATTTTGTGAACATCCCTAGCGTTGTCAATCGGTGATCGAAATAAATACGCTCAGCTCAGTCTGTGAAAATAAAAACAGTTCACGAAATGACAGGTTAATTAGGGATGAGCGATGTCAAATACTGCTGGTCCAAGAAAAAATCGACTATTGACCGCCAATTCCAAAAGCTTCCATCAAAATGTACTATTGACCCCTTGACCCTTTATTTGTGTGAAAAGGGAATACTATTTTATGTCACGTGATGCAATTTCCACCAATAAAATGACAGGAATATTTTCATGCGTTTTATAATATTGAATGTCTCTCTTACCTCTGCCTTGTGGTACTTCTCGAAGAGAAGCCTTGGCCCCACCTGGGGAATAAGTTCTTTCACGGATTCTTTATCCTTTAACAAAGGAAAACTCTCATCATCTATTCCTTGTGCTGTTTGATATAAAACATAATTCAAATATATAAGTAGGGCCTAATACTTGTGGTAATTGGTGTACTTCCTTCCTGGTAAATAAAGAAGATGAAGAATTGGTTGAATGGTTCTACCACAAACGTTGGATTTTCTTTTCTTATCACCCACTATAACATAATACATAAGAAAAATCCTAATTTTAATAAATTTGCAGGTTTTTATTTTCGCGAGCCAATATTGATCCGCAAAAATAAAACCACCGCGAAAATGTCAGCTTAAATACAGAAGTTAAAATCAACAGTCTCACAGTCACATATATTTCCAAGAATGACACAATGACAGGCAAATTGTTCTGCATGTGTAGCTATATATAATGTGACCCAACGGCAACGTGAGTAAATGAGGCTTATGTCGGTAGAGGTCAATTTTGAGATACTTCAAATCTGTTTTCTTTATGAATTAAGGATCATGTCAACACCAAGACCATGGTTATAGCATGTTCCATTCAAAAGTTATGATGATTTCAAATTCACAATTGAGTGTAATGATACCAAATTCTATATTTTGAGTTATGGCCAATTTTCGCATTTCGCAAATGAGCAAACGTTGGCGGCGCATCGTATTGCGAAATGCGAGAATTGAATAATTGATTTTCTTAACAAGTCAATGTCAGAAATATAAAAGATTGCCTCCAAAACATAATTTCCTTGTGCAGTTACAATGAATTGAGTAAGCATTTTGAAAGAACATATTTGTACAATTTCTACAAAAGATCATCGGACATAAATTTTGAAAATTGTTCACCTTGGTACATATGTTCCCTCATATCTCAAAAACAATATTTGCTGACATAATGTGTGAGCGTTGTTTTGCCACCAACATGACCAAAGTGTTATGTGTACATAGTAAAATTCCGGGGGGGGGGGGGGGGGGGGTGCAGGGTTCGAGTTACCCAGGCGCACACGTAACATTGGCTCTGTGCATGTCAATTTTCCTCTGTGCATGTTATTTTTCTGTATTTTCAGCCCTTATTTAGGAAAAAAGCTAACTTGTGCATGTAGATTTTATTTTCTAAATTGACCCCGGGGGGGGGGGGGGAATCAGATTTGGTTTGGACAGGGGTGTGCCGCTTCAGCCTCAAAACCCCTACCCATCTTTAAGTTTAAGGGTAATTTTGGCAGAAAAGGGTACCCATTTTTAAGGATTTTTCTTGAAAAATAGGCCCATTGGACCCATGTTTAAGGATTTTTTTGAAAAAACGGGACCTTCGCACTTAATTTTTAGTTTCCTGTTTAAGATTCAAAAAAAGGGACGAGGTGACTTTTAATTATTAATTATCTATTATTTTCTTTATTTTATAGTATGTATTATTTATACAACCGACTATCAACCTGTTTTGACAAGAGCGGGCATTTAATTATTTTACAGCAATGTTTGATTTTATAAATGATAAATGATAGATGGTGGAATTGTGCTCTTTGTTTATTCATTATTATTGTTGATGATTGAAGTCAGAAAATAGCAAATAGAAGTCATTAAAAGTTATTTTAACGGAGAAAATCCAAAATAAAAATAAAATAATTAAATATTTTCAATTATTTTGCCATTTTCAATTTTGGATGAGGGCGGTTAACAGAAAACTAAAAAAAATTAAAGTGCGAAGGGCCTTTAACTTGATTTCTTGTAAAAGACCCATTAGAGCGGCACATTCCCATTTGGCTTTTATAATAATATGTGAGTACCCCCCCCCCCCCCCCCCCCCCCCCGGGTCAAATTATCTCTCTGTCAACCGCCCCACCAGTAAGCTTAGTCACATTGGAAAGAGATGCCTATTTTGGCTATAGGGATTCACCGTGAACTCGAATGACCATAGTCAGGGGCGTCGATCCAATGTTAAAAGTGGGGGGGACAAGATTGGCGAAAATCCAAAATGGCCGCGAAGCCGGGGGGGTCTTGCTTAAATAATGCCGCCCTTGAGAGAGTGAACATTTGCCGGCCCGTACAAGCGGCGCGGCAGTGCCGCTATCCGCGCTTGCGCGGACAGGGGGGTGTCTGAGGGGGGATGTGCCCCCCTGAGAATGATAATTTTTTTCAAATCTGAAGCTTAATTCGCGCGATTTGGTGACTGTGTACTTTTTGTTAATTTCGTATAGCTTTATTAGACACACATACAAGCGGCAAGCCATTATGAAATAGGCCCAACGTCCGCCTCAGGTATGTCACGAAAGTGGGGGGGACATTTGATATTGTGTCCCCCACCCTTCAGAAAGTGGGGGGACACGTCCCCCTCGTCCCCCCCCCCCAGGATCGACGCCCCTGACCATAGTACATTGATATGCTGAATGGCTGAATGCAGTGCCGCAATCACGCAATGAGTCCCGGGAGTGCAGTGCAGTATACATGCACGGATAGCGTAACCATAGAAGCTTCCCCAGGTCCGAGCCGTATTACATTACATCATACATGCATGTGCACTTCCTTACAAATAGCCAAATATAAACAAAAAATCAAGTAATAAGACGTAGAACTCCGGTACTCACCTTTGAATGCTTCAACAAAAGACTGGAGGCCCCAAGCCTTCATTAATTCTATCCACTTGGGCTTCAGCTCTTCTGCCTCCGCCATGTCCGCCATTTTGCTCAAGTGTGATCGATCTTGCGCGCAAAATTACATCGCAAAGTGGTATTTTTGAAAGATTTGTACATTATAAGAATGTAATTCGACACTTTTACCTTTTTAATATGTAAAAAAATACACAAACTATGTAACATTTCCGCTTTGCGTTTAATTGTGTATTTTTAATATCTACATGCCAACTGGTAAACTGGTTGGACAACAATTCTACCGAAGTTGTGTAGAAACTCGTCGAAAATATACACAACATCGTTATACATATTATTTTTTTACATATCGAGGTCGCGATTTTTCTGTGTGTAGTTCACCATGTCACTTGGTTTCCAATTGTCATATTTAGTGAACCTTTTTGCCGCCAAATGTAGTTATTTACAACCAATAGTTGTGCATTTTAGTGAACTTGAAAGGCAGTAAGAGTAGTGACTAATGGTGTTGTTAAATACCTTTATAATTTCTTTGCCTGCCACTAGTTCTCTTGTCCTGTATTCTGACAGCGTCATAATAATAATTTCCCCTGTCCTGCAGGCATTTGTCAGTAGTAGTTTGCATACTATGTGATTCCGAAAAAAACACCTGGTCCTGTATTACCAGCTGTCCATCCGATTCCATCAGTGTTTCTGAAGAGCAAAGGTGAATCTTTATGACTTCCTTGCCTGCCACGCGTTTTCTTGTCTTGTATTCAGCTAGCTTCATGTTGATGTTTTCCCCTGTTAGGAATTTGTCAGTAGTAGTTGGCATACTATGTGATTCCGAAAAAAAACACCTGGTCCTTGTATTACCAGCTGTCCATCCGATTATATTAGTATTTCTGAAGAGTGTCGCGGGACGGGCGAACAAAGTGAAAGTGTGTCTGAACAAAGTCAAGTCACAATCTGACACCACCTATTTTCTTGGGCAACAGGGATTAATAGGAACCTGGTTTGAATTTGGCAAGGCCTGGGTAAGTTGTGGGGACAGAACCCCACGTTTTCTGTACAAAACTGAAGACGAAATAAAAGGAAGGACAATTTAATTTAACTCAAGACAATTTATTTATAACATATATCCACCGAAACAATAACAACACAAAAGTTCGAACTGAGACCCGATTGGGAACACTACACCACAAGTCCAATACAAGTCTTGCGGGAAGCCTAATTGTTACAAGTCTACGTGTTACAAGTCTTGCTGGAAGTCTTGTAACTACACGGGTTTACTTTATTCCTTAAGTAAAACTCCTACAAGATCTGAATCCACCACTGTTCTCTCAAAAATCCTCGGTAAAACGCCTTAAAATCCTCTGTAAACTCCGTCAAAGGTATTGTCACACAAATATCCACTCATCCGTCCGTCTCAAATATCAAAATGGCAATGAGGCACTTACCTGTTGTGTGCGGGTGTGCCGGAAGGACGGAAGTCGGCACGGGCGCGCCGATTGGCTAAGCCGTTAATTGATTGAAAATAAAAGTTCTGGTACTATCCTGTCATGCGCTAATTAATGCAGTAATACCAAAAATACAAGAAGAGTCCTTAAAACAAATAGCTCGCCCATTTTGGATTATTAATTGAACCATGATTTTGCAATCCTGTTACACAGCCCCCCACCAAGCGTTTCATGTCCCGTCAAAATAAAAGCGACAACCAATAACGGGATTACACACACCTCGCGCCATCTAATCTCATTAGCTTCCAAATCCAAATGATCCCAACATCCAAAAGTATATGTACAACTCCTACCCATTTCATTATCTTACAAGTACTACAAGCAGTAAGGGTCTTAAACTAATACATTTCAGTTTTAATCTACTACAAGTAACAAGGATCTTAAACTACTACATTTCAATCTTAAAAGTACAGCGTGACACTGCTTCTGCGACATCAGAAGTACAACGCGACACATCTTCTGCGACATCAGAACCGGAACATCTTCCACGACATCAGAACCGGAACATCTTCCACAACATCAGAACCGGAACATCTTCCACGAAATCAGAACCGGAACATCTTCCACGACATCAGAACCGGAACACAGTGTTTAACTTTGATAAAAATAACAGGAACAGGATTAGGAACTGGGACTGAACTGGAACGTATGTACAACTTTATTTTAATTATCACTCCTCATCACTGCTGCTACTGCTCCCAGAACTACTACTCTCCTCACTACTGCTCCCACTGCTACTCTCCTCACTATTGCTCCCACTGCTTTTGCTACTCCTTTCTCCTGCCCCTCAAAACTGACCTTCGTGGCCCCACCATCTTTAATACAACACATGGGCAGGTTGCCGTGAATGTCTCACCTGGCTTAAGGCTCTGCAGACTAATATGGGCTCCTACGACCCGCGGTCCTTCCTCGCCCAGCCATATTGAGTCAAAGAGGGCCAGAATTGGCACCTCGGTCCCGTTCCCTCCACCAACCTTCTGTCTCTTACTTCCCTCGCCACCTTCTTCCACCACCTGCTTCCTCTTTCCCCTCTTGGTCCTCCTGATCCTCTTCCTTTCGTTTTCCTCCTTCTCTAGATTTTTCTTCTTTTCGTCTGCTTTCTTCGTTTCCGCTTTCTTCATCGTTTCTTCCACTCTACACATGCAACCCAGTTTTCTGGCCTACCAGCATCATCATCATCGGTCGTCCTTGGACGGAATATTGGAAGCAGCAGTTACAAATTTCCTCCAAGCAAGTTTATCCAACATAAGCTGTTGAACTTCATTGGGTTCAAGATCAAGGTCCTTTGAGATGCTGTCAGGATAGGTGGTGGATCTCCTGCCACGGGATGAATGGCCTTCACTTGGAGTCCAGAAAAGCAATCGGGAGACAGGTTGATCGGATGCTCGTAGGCAGTGTCCAGCAAACTGGAGCCGTCGCTTCCTTACTGAGTTAGCCAGCGGAGGAATTTCACCATACACCTCTTCATTAGTTTTGTGGTCTCTCCAACTGATGTTAAGGACTCTCCTCAGCAACTGTGTGTAGCATCCATTTATTCTGTCCTCAAAAGTCTTTGTAACTGTCCATGTCTCTGAACCATATAGTAGAATACTTTCCACGCAAGCTCGGAAAAACTTGATTTTAGTTGGCCTATCAAGTTTAGATTTCCATATCTTCTCCAGCTTGTTGCATGCAACCCAGGCTTGAGCTTTCCGGCACTTGAAGTCATGGAAAGAGTCTGGCATTGACGATCCTAGGTACTTAAACTCCTTGATGTTGTCAAGTTTGGCACCACTCAGAGATGTGACATTTGTGGAGGATGGGATGCCGACTAGCAGAGTCTTGGTTTTTCCAACATTAAGGTGCAGGCCAACACAGTTTGAAGCTTCTTCGATATGCTGTAGCAGAATTTCAGCTGACTCAATGGATGAAGACAAGAGTGCTATGTCATCAGCGAAGTCCAAATCATGAAGGCGTAGCTCTGGATGACGTCTACTCTTCCTTCTCTCAAGAACGATCCCGGTGGATTGGTTGATGTCCTTCAAGGCATGCCGCATGATGTAATCTACTACCACTATGAAGAGGAATGGAGCAAGGGTGTCTCCTTGTAGAACTCCAGCCAGAATCTCGAAAGGTTCGGTATCACCGTCTGCAGATATCACTAAGGCAGATGAATCTGTGTAGATAGCCTTGATTGCATCAATGATGACTCCTGGAATACCATACGCATGTAGGATTTGGAACATCCGTTCACGATGGATCGAATCGAAAGCTTTTGAGTAATCTATGAATACTACTGCCAGAGGAAGATTCTTTGTCTTCATGCCTTCAATGATACGTCTCAGAGCCAGTATTTGAGAGACGGTTGATCTATGCTGTCTGAAGCCATTCTGGTTCCAACGCAGCAAGGGGTCAACAAATGGTCTTATCCTGTTTAATACCATCCTGTTGAAGAGCTTGGCTGCAATACTGGTAAGGGTGATGCCCCTGTAGTTGGTTGGTTTTGATAGGTCCCCTTTCTTTGGGATGGGAATGATTCCACCTGTTGACCATTGCTTGGGTTTCTCTTGGTGTAGCAGAAGATTTTTGCACAGATGAAGAAGGTGGGGTTTAAAGGTGTCCGACTTCCAGAGCTCAAGTGGAATGCTGTCCAGTCCTAAGGCACCTCCTGGTTTTGACTGTGAAAGCGCTTCTTCCAGATCAGCTAACGTAAACTCTGAGGTTGAGATTGGTAGTGTATCATCAACCACCTTGGAGATGGTGAAGTCTCTGTCTGGTACTGTTGGTGGTTTCCCAAGAAGAGTAGAGAAATGCTTCAACCATGAACCTTTCCTGTCATGCGTTCCTGAGAGCATAGATCGCTTGCTATCCTTTCTTCCACTGATGTCGTCCACAATTTTCCAAGCAGTGCTGTGTTTGCTGGAGAGAGAAGCTTGTTGTACCTGCTCGATGCTGGACTCCAGTAATGCTTTCTCCTCTGCTATGTAGACCTACCAGCATACCAAAGTCTTTGGTTCTGAGAATATACACATCTCGCGCTAACAACATCATTGTTGTCGAGAACCCGGGGACACAAGAGACGGATCACTGGATAGGAACCATTGTTTGCCGTCCCGACCTTACGATACACCTGGTGGATTCCTTCCTTCACTGCCATAGACTCTACACATGCAACCCAGTTTTCTGGCCTACTAGTATACCAAAGTCTTTGGTTCTGAGAATATACACATCTTGCGCTAACAACATCATTGTTGTCGAGAACCCGGGGACACAAGAGACGGATCACTGGATAGGAACCATTGTTTGCTGTCCCGACCTTACGATACACCTGGTGGATTCCCTCCTTCACTGCCATAGACTCTACACATGCAACCCAGTTTTCTAGCTGGCCTACCAGCATACCGAAGTCTTTGGTTCTGAGAATATACACAGCTCGCGCTAACAACATCGTTGTTGGCGAGAACCCGGGGACACAGAGACGGAACACTGGGTAGGAACCATTGTTTGCCGTCACGACCTTATGATTCACCTGTTGGATTCCCTCCTTCACTGCCATAGACTCTACACATGCAACCCAGTTTTCTGGCCTACTAGCATACCAAAGTTTTTGGTTCTGAGAATATACACAGCTCGCGCTAACAACATTGTTGGCGAGAACCCGGGGACACAGAGACGGAACATTGGGTAGGAACCATTGTTCCCGTCCCGACCTTACGATACACCTGGTGGATTCCCTCCTTCACTGCCATAGACTCTACACATGCAACCCAGTTTTCTGGCCTACAGCATACCAAAGTCTTTGGTTCTGAGAATATACAAAGCTCGCGCTAACAACATCGTTGTTGGCGAGAACCCGGGGACACAGAGACAGAACACTGGGTAGGAACCATTGTTTGCCGTCACAACCTTACGATACACCTGGTGGATTCCCTCCTTCACTGCCATAGACTATACACATGCAACCCAGTTTTCTGGCCTACAGCATACCAAAGTCTTTGGTTCTGAGAATATACAAAGCTCGCGCTAACAACATCGTTGTTGGCGAGAACCCGGGGACACAGAGACAGATCACTGGATAGGAACCATTGTTTGCCGTCACGACCTTACGATACACCTGGTGGATTCCTTCCTTCACTGCCATAGACTCTACACATGCAACCCAGTTTTCTGGCCTACCAGCATACCAAAGTCTTTGGTTCTGAGAATATACACAGCTTGCGCTAACAACATTGTTGTTGGCAAGAACCCGGGGACACAGACAGATCACTGGGTAGGAACCATTGTTTGCCGTCACAACCTTATGATGCACCTGGTGGATTCCCTCCTTCACTGCCATAGACTCTATTCTAGTGATAGGCTGACAGCTGAGTTTAATTCCAGTTATGGAGTTGTTGCAGCATGCTGCTGCCCAGATAGGTGGCCCGGATACCAGATTCTTTTCAGCTGGTAAACCTGGTCCTCCATAAGGGCCAGCAGAGGTGACATAACAAGTACAAAGGGATTTTGGGTCCCATGTAAATGTTGATGCACTGCTGGCAGCAATTCATTCACCCATCAATTACATCTAATGAAATAACAAGAACATAATTTATGATATAAGATTAGTAAAAACAAAACAATGATATTGATTAATATTGTCATCTTGAATTATTTAAAATCTAAAATTGCTACAAAACGCCTGCAACAAAATGCCAAACAGCGCAACAGTCCATGACAATAAAGAAGCAGGTGGAAATGACCTACAAAATTATATGGGGAAAATCACAAGTAAAATAAAGATAACCCCTCATTGGGTCCACAAGGTTGCATAGTACCCATACTATGGATGGGTCGATGTTCGGCCTCTAGTCTTTGTTTAGTGGTATATAGTACTTAGCCCTAGTTTAGATAATGTAGAGTCTTAGTGGGCGGCTGCATGAACTCGTTTTTAAGTCGGTGGAATGTTATTATTAAAAAAATCACAGTGGATTTTATTTCTGATTGCACACATAATAAATTGGTTGTATTTTCGGCACTGCTGAAGACTTTTTCCTGCCGTCTTTCATAACTACATTGTCATCGGCAACCAGTGTTTTTATCTCTTTTTTAATCCTATAAATGGATGACTTTGACAGCCCTGTTGCTGCTGATGTCTTTGACATAACATCTTCAATAACGATCTTGGGATTCTCCCATCTGAAGTAGCAGTACACATTGATCGCCATCTCCTTCTCAAGCTTAGAAAGGGCTGATTCCTTCAGCCGACGACATGACAACAAATTTGGGGGAAATGTATCCATTTTGATCATACGCACTGGCCTAAATTGAATAAAACGTTCGGAGTTTGACGGCAATCAGCTGATTAGCAGACGACAACAAATAAATATTATTGCTGATTATTTACTAATAAATATTCATATTTAACTAATTAATATTCATATATATTTACCAATAAGTCCGGAACTACTCGACATACTCGACCACACATTTGATATTTGTGACGTGCGACATGTTATAATTCTAAGGTCCCTGCTTCTGGGTTCGAGTTTTATTTTTGTAAATCTGTGATTGAGATTACAATGTGTAAATAGTCTCATTACAGGAATTAAACAACTCCACCATTTATTTTTAATTACATAAAATATGAAATAATGGCAATACAAAGTTATTATTACACTGATTCAGCAACAAATTTAGAATTGGGCCTGTGTGGTAGTCAGAAAAGAATGTGGAACGTATTCAATAGTGGACGGTTCAATAGAACTTTATTCTTATTGCAAATCTTGTTCAGTTTTCGAAAGGTAATTCACTTTAATGTAAATGAGCAGAAAATATGTTTCAACAAGCTTAATTTCTTTGGAAAGCTATTACAATAGCCCATCTCCCCAAAATACAACAAACTCCTGAAATTTGTGCGCAGAATTTTAGAAATAAAAACCCTAAGTTGAGTAAACTTTCTTTTTTTACTCACCCTGTATGTTAGACAATTTTGTCATACAAATGATTGTCATAGAAATGTTATATGCAAAATGCTCTCAAGTAAAGGGAGGGTACATTATAGCTACTTTTCTAAAGGGTTCTGTTTCAAAGACAATTTGATCGGTAAAGACATTTTTAAAGGGCTACATTACTGCTCATGAGTAGGCTTGTCACAAATATCACAGCACTGTGAATTATAAGGGGCGGTCCGCTCACTTGAGAAAATGTTGCATATAAAATCTCTTCGACAATCAGTTGTTTTACAAAATTGTCTAACATCATCAGACATGTAATCGATGTAATTTGCAATATCACTGGAATTAAAATAAAGTGTGGCAGATGATTGTTCCCCTCTACTCGCTCGCCCTATCTCTTGTAATGCTGCAGAATGAAATAATATTAAATTATTATTATTTTCACTTCAATAGAAGGGGAAACAAGTAAAATATCTTCTCAATCAAGTTTGATATGGATTTTGTTATTTAGTTTCAATGCAAAATGCCAGTAAGGCAATTGTCAGATAAAAAGGTCTAAACTTTGAATTTTTACAAGGCCCTTTCATGGTAGTGTATACATCAACTTACTTTCAGCAAGATAAATACTGTCACACATTTTGTTCAGATTTCAAGATAAATGATAATATAATATTAAGGTATGAAGATTTTATGGTTAGACTATCAATCTAGATGCGGATTACGCTTGAATTGGCTGCATCTAGTTGATGCTATCCAATTCTGATGATTCACCAGTGGCAGCCGGCGTTAGAATTAAGAAAAATAAACTGCTTGTCCAGCGGACAACCAACCTATAATTTATTTTTTTGTCCATATTTTTTACGTTTTTTTGGTTCACAAAAGTCTTGATATTTTTAAAGCTCTATTAAAATTATCAAATACAAAATTAGCCATAGGATCTGCCATTTTGAATTGTTCTTTGGCATGAAAGTACATGAATTACTCACTGTGTGACGGTGGTTGTTGTGCATTTGATCAGCTCTTTCACCGTCGGTTTTTTGTTGACGGTGTTGCCACCCAAAACCTTTAATATCGTATGCCTCATGCATTGGACATATTGTTTGGCATTATTAGCATCTCCACTTGTCGCGTAGAGGTATGCCTCAACATCTTTCAGTATATCTGATGAAATAGAATGAAATGAATTAGGATTACTAGACAATTATAGAGAACACAACTTAGCTGTTGCAGTACACTACAGTCCTTAAAAAAAGTAACTATAATGGAAAGTAAGGTAAACATAATTTTAAATGGGAAAACAAATTAATTTGATAGCGTAATTGCGGTGGTTGAAATTGGACTGGATTTGGGTGTCAGATAGCCATTTTTTATGATAATTTGAATGCTTGATGATTGCTACTTGTAACAAACAAACCTTGAATTCATGCATTTTTGTTCTCAATAGATGATGATATAACTGGCCATCGGTGACAACAGATGTTATTATGTTGTGGGGTCGCAGATTCAGAACATGTTCTTTCAGCTCAGTAGCGCTATTTGCAGGTAGAATGCCAATTTCCTCCATGAGAATATGATTGACATTTAATCTCAATTGGGGCAAGTCATTTGTGTGGGTCATTTATAGGGTGGGTCACAAAATGGCAAAACCCTAAAAATGGTGTATAAACATTGTATTGCCACGAAACATGTCATCAATTATTTGTTGTCACATACCTTGATAACTTCCTCATTCCTTTGCTCCAAAATTCTTTCGGCCATGTCCTTACAACACTGTGATGTGCTCTTGCTCTTTAGTTGTTTCCCATCTTCGTTCTCAGTAGATGATGATCTAACCGACCATCGGTAACAACAGTGGTGCAATTAGAAGCAGGGCAACAGATGATCAGTGCTGTTTTTTTTTGTTTTCTTCAAGGCATTCCTGTAAAGAAACCAAATGTAAGGCAAGCTGTCAGCATGGGCGATTCCATAACCTCCTGTGTTAAACTAGTAATCGTGTGCAATTATTGTGAGCATTTGACATTGCTTTGATGTTAATGAATTTTCTGGATACTAATTTTTCAAAATCTGAAAATCTATCCATACAAGCGAACCAGCGAAATTATTTTGGGGATAAAGAGCTTAAAACCATATAACATAATGACAAAACTATCAGTCTCTAAGACAAACAAACCAAAAGTTCATCTTAGGACTGTCCCCAATAATTACTAAGACAGAATCATCTCCTAACATCAATATTCAACTTCCTTTCAAATAAACAATAATGAGCAAAATTATTCATGAAGATTAAATCATACACCATACCAAACCAAACTTTGCAGAAACATCTGTATAGTGATTCATGGTACCTGGTGTGTTGCATAATCTATTGGCATTTGGTGAAACAATACCTGTCAATCAAAGTAATTGCTATCTTCACACTTACCTTCTTACACATAATGGTTCCAATCTCTGATATTGTGTCTTCTTTGTACAGCCTCTTGAAGATTAAAATTAAGAAATTCATCATGAGATGAAATAACTCAAATGTGATGGGTCCAAAGGTGATCAAATTTCTCTCCGGTGTCTGTTCCCCCTATCCTCAATCTCTTAGCACCAGAAAACCTTAAAATCAATTCATATAATTTAAATACATATCAGTATGATTCAAGGTGTGTCATGAAAAGTGTCCTAACCATATATATACCATTCCTCAAAAACCAATTGAATCATTCCAATTTATGAAACCCTTAAAATAATGATTTTCCTGTGGGCAAATTACTTTGGGTAATTTAAAGTTTCAATTTTAAGTCAACAGAATAATCAGAATTTTCAATCATCTTCATGGTCTCAGCTACGATGGCTTGAATGGGGTCTTTATCACCCTGACGTCTGGCGTTGACCACATCATTCCAAAACTTGGTGGACCAAGCTCGAGAGGAATACTGGATGACTTCGCAGATTTTGGTGACTTGAAATCTGTTGGTCAAATTGTCCATCCATTCATGTACTTACAAAATATTCATTTTCTCCCAACCCCAGACTAAAAAACATTGCTCGACCCCTTGATGATTGATAAAACATGACGATGTACAGAACAATGAAAATGGACCCTCTACGGGAAGGAAGATCTTCTTCCTGGAGTAAAGCTACAGCAATCATACTTCCAGTCCAACTCTCCTAATAGAAGAGGTAAAGTGAGGACAGGTAGGCCTGGCACTGTCCACTCTACTACATCCATTACTGTTTTAATGTTGACTGCAGTCCCAGCTTGCCTAGTTTGGTATCTCTCCCTTGAATTATCAGTTAAAAGTAGAGTTTATAATGTTAGGCAATTATCAGAGAATTTCAGGTACTTCTTGCATTACACTCACTCTTCATTTATTATAAGAAATGCCTGACCATTTGTTTTTAAAATCCCAACTTTGACAGGGAATTGTACTTCACTGAGTACATTTTATTCAAACCACATGTCTACTATCTCAGCTTCGTGATTTTTGTCTATCTCCTGAATTAGCTCTTCAACTGTACTTGTTTTATAGACTGCGTCCACGTCCATCATTTGTACACGTACTCCAAGGATGTTAATCCCACTAGGCTTGAACCGTGATGCACAGTACCACTTGACTTATTACCTTGCTATGTCACTTGTCACAGTGGCAAAACCTTGAGAAGTGAGGAATTCTATGCAGTTGAGTTTTCCAACGCTCTGCTTGCTATCATCATCATAATCATTTCTCATTTGTATGAACTCTTGAGGGCAAGCCTCTTTGATTAATTTAGACAAGAATGATGGCTCTGGTGGTGGTGGTCTGCCTCCTGTTTTTTCCTTTGTTGCAGCATCCTCAGACTTGGCTACTAATTTCATACTTTTCCAGGCTGCCTTCATTTGCTTGACATTCCGTGAATGGTCTCCAAACTTGGCCTGGAAATTCTCCGCTACCCACTACCGCTACCATCCTTCCTTTACAGAGTACATTTTTGTCTACCTCCTGAATAAGCTCTTCAACTGTACTTGTTTTATAGACTGCGTCCACGTCCATAATTTGTACACGTACTCCAAAGACGTAAATCCCACTAGGCTTCGACCGTGACGCGCAGTACCATTGACTAAATTCTCAAATGCTCCTCCCTGCATACTTTGTGTATGTACATCACTCAGATATGTAAGTCAGTTGTACATACTTTGAAAGACACTGAACATCTTTTGTGGTGTAGCCAATAGTAGTAGTGAATCTTGTAGAATTACATATTGTATATCTCTTGCCACTTCCTCTTGTGTTTTCCGAAGCATTTTCTCCTTGATTTTGTTAGATTCAAACATCTTCCTGCTCTCAACTTTTGTCATTGTCATGCTTGGAGCTTTGTATTGGATCGCTTTCATTTTGGCAAACTGCCTCTCCTCTGATATGTTGGTTGCCTTGCACGACTTCACTTGCTCTCTCAATGATTCTGACGGCTCCTAAGACACCCCACCTGGAAGTTGTCATTAACCCAGGATTCATATCCCACATGTGTTTTCTTAGCATGGCTGTTGATGGCTCTGCCACATCGGAATTGAGAACTTTCACGATGCAATCTTTGAAACTGAAAGTTGTCAACTGGGCAGTTTCTGTCATCGCATATCGTATAACATATGGTTCCACACTCTCAAAGAAATGTGCTCCACATGTTCCAGGTAGAGTAAGGATTTCTGCCCCATCTGGTTGCAATGGCATCCATGTCCTGGATGTGTTCAGTGACATCCGCTTGGGATACATTGTTCTACTGTCGTTTATGCCCGGGTGGGGTAGAGGGGAATAATGCCACAGCCCGCATGATAGACAAGATATGTACCATCGGTCCATTTGACAAGGGGAATCATGAAAATGATGGTCAATAAATTTAGTACAAATGTAGCAATTTTCCGCACGCTACGTGTGCATGTGCCCGTTTAAAGCCAAAATGTCTCAATCGTGGCAAATTTTAAAGTTAACATTCACAAAACCTCCAAAATATTCATTTTCTCCCAACTCCAGACTCAAAAACATAGCTCCCCTTGATAATTGATCAAACATGACGATATACAGAACAATGAAAATGGACCCTCTGCGGGAAGATCTTCTTCCTCCTCTAAAGCTACAGCAATCATACTTCCAGTCTAGAAGAGGTAAAGTGAGGACAGGTAGGCCCGGCACTGTCCACTCTAACTACATCCATTACTGTATTAATGTTGACTGCAGTCACAGCTTGCCTTGTTTGGTATCTCTCCCTTGAATTATCAGTTAAAAGTAGCATTCATAATGTTAGGCAATTATCAGAGAATTTCTGGCATTTCTTGCACTACACTCTCTTCATTGTTAAGAAACGCCTGACCATTATTTTTTTTAAATCCCAACTTTGACAGGGAATTGTACTTTTTACGAAGTAAATTTAATTCAAAATACATGTCTACTATCTCAGCCTCGTGATATTTGTCTCACCTCCTGAATTAGCTCTTCAACTGTACTTATATTTGTACACTTACTCCAAAGACGTAAATCCCACTAGGCTTCGACCGTGATGCATAGTACCACTTGACTAAATTCTCAAATGCTCCTCCCTGCATACTTTGTGTATGTACATCGCTCAGATCTGTAAGTCTGTTGTACATACTTTGAAAGACACTGAAGATTGTTAGTTCCTGCTCTCAACTTTTGCCATTGTTTCGCTTGAAGCTTTGTTGGATCGCTTTCATTTTGGCAAACTGCCTTTCCCCTGATATTGGTTGCCTTGCACGACTTCGCTTCCTCTCTCAATGACTCTGACGGCTCCCAAGGCGCCCCACCTGGAAGTTGTCACCCAGCTGTCTGTTGATTGTGGCAAGCAGAGCATCAAGAAGCTTTTGGATCAATGTACATGCAATGTCGAGGGGCCCCCTTTTCACATACCTTCTCTTTGAAATTATCACTAGTAATTTCAGCCCCAAAGCAATCTTTGGTTGCTACACCTGTGAAAAGCGACTGTGGATCTTTAATCCAGGCTTCAATCTTCTGTTTGACTAAAAATATAAAAAATAGGTAAAATGATTCAATTTTCTTGACAATATACTGTAGAAGGTCTGCTGCACTTGGTGCAACCACAAATAATAATGGAATTCCTAATATTAATAATCAGAAAAAAATGATAAGTTTAGTTCACCATGTCACCTGGTTACCAATTGTCATATTTATTGAACCTTTTTGCCGCCAAATGTAGTTATTTACAACCAATATTTGTGCATTTGAGTGAACTTGAAAGGCAGTAAGAGTAGTGAGTAATGGTGTTGTTAAATACCTTTATAATTTCTTTGCCTGCCACAAGTTCTCTTGTCCTGTATTCTGACAGCGTCATAATTATAATTTCCCCTGTCCTGCAGGCATTCATCAGTAGGAATTTGCATACTATGTGATTTTGAAAAAACACCTGGTCCTGTATTACCAGCTGTCCATCCGATTCCATCAGTGTTTCTGAAGAGCAAAGGTGAGTCTTTATGACTTCCTTGCCTGCCACGCGTTTTCTTGTCTTGTATTCGGATAACTTCATATTGATGATTTCACCTGTCCTACAGGCATTTGTCAGTAGGAGTTTGCACACTATGTGATTCCAAAAAAACCACCTGGTCCTGTATTGTAAGCTGTCCATCTGATTCCATCATTGTTTCTGAAGAGCAAAGGTGAGTCTTTTTGAATTCCCTGTCTGCCACGCGTTTTCTTGTCTTGTATTCAGCTAGCTTCATATTGATGATTTCATCTGTCCTACAGGCCTTTGTCAGTAGGAGTTTGCACACTTTGAGATTCCGAAAAAACACCTGGTCCTGTATTATACCAGCTATCCATCCGATCCCATTATTGTTTCTGTAGAGCAAAGGTGAGTCTTTATGACTTCCTTTCCTGCCACGCGTTTTCTTGTCTTGTATTTGGATGACACGGTGTCGTAGCCGAATAAGTTGTTTAGAAACACGACGTATACACTGTAAATTGGGTGTTTAGATCCTAAACACAAAGCTAAACACTATCTTGAAGACACTTTCTAAACATGTTTGATTACTAAACATGTTTAGATGACTATCATCTAAACATGTTTACAGCCTAAACACTAATGCTAAACACTAGTTTGACTACACTTTTTAAACATGTTTAAATGCTAAACATGTTTAGTGCCATTCAGAATGTTTAGCATTTAGACACGTTTATCACTTGAATGTTTAGAATGTAAACATCTGAAGATGATAAAACGTTTAGATGCTAAACATAATTCTCAATGGTGTGGTGTATGTTAATTAACCACCTCTTTCTACATTGCATGATGAGCGCATTCCTTTAGTTTTAAATTAACATGAACTTCTGGTATGGTACACTGAACTACATTCATACATTCTTAGTAGTGTCGAACCAATCAGAAAGCAAGAAACTAAAATGTGCGGATTGCATTGAAAGTGCATTGAAATTTCACTCCGTGTGCGTGCTGTACAATGTGTGCACCATGCGCTTTGTTTTGATTCGTTGTTCTTAGCAGGTGTTCGCTGATTTTCACTGCGGGTGTTAGTTAACTCGTTTACATGTTTGTATTCATTAATAAATCGAAAGCACGCTCAAAATAGTAACTTTTGATATAGTGTCGTGTATGAATTCAGTCAATACTTGCGCATGTTTTGTTTCTCAAAAAATTAGAAAAATCAATGCACTTGCGCAAATGTTGATATGCTCAAAATAGCACTCCCCCTTCGGGATCGTGCCATTATTCACACATTAGCGCACGTGCATTGATTTGTCTAATATCTCTCGTAACAAAGCATATGCATTAATTGACCTATAATCAATGATGAAGTATCAGTCATTGCCAATTCAAGGTTTAATTGACTATGAAAAATGAATGTTTAACAAACAAAACATGCATGGAAAACAATTGTTTTTTTGCATGAATTATATTTTATTTGGTTCTCAGCTCTCCACTCGCTGATCAATGTAATACATTCACCAAACTCAAGTGACAATCAGTTTTTAAAAATGTGTCCCTGTGCTGAAAATGTCTAATTCAGCTTTCTTAGCCTCATAGACCATGATAGACCACCCTTAACCACTGTTCACTCTGAAGCCACGTAACCATGGCGTTTGTCGGAGAGTTGCTATGAGCGGATCCAATCCCCGGAACGAGACGTTATTTGACTGAGAATTGCGGCTAAATTAGGTCCCTTTTCCCGCCCATTTCTCACGCTTAAATTGATGCACAAAGCAACTTACGCATGTGTCAACGCTAGCTGATTTTACACGCGTTATAGATGCATTTATCACATTATGCGCTCGTTTACGCTCTTATTTACATTGAGAATTGTTAGCGCACCTAATGCCATAACACACAAGGTTGTTTCCTATCTGTTCTTTCTTTAATCTATGACCGGAACAATGATAAAGAGCCTATTGCTTGAGCCATATGTCCAGCATTTTAGCTTGAAAGGAAATAAAAAATGTGCCTGCACAAATGGTTTCTATAAGAAAGAGGCTGGCACATTTTTAAATGCGCACAGCAGAGACGTTGGTCTAGCATGGTCATGTGATATATTAGATAACAAAAATGACACTTTTTGAAATTGCATGTTCATTTCATGGCAATTACAAAGCCATACATAACTAATTATGTTTGTAATGCTCAAAGGTATTTTAATTTTTAGTAAATTCTAATACCATATATTGAATTAACGAAATTACCTTTGAGCATTACATAATATTCAATTGACAATCAGGATTTTTCAAACATTTTCTGTGTTCAAACTGTGCCCCTTTCCCTGTGTTGAAAAATGTCTACTTCAGCCTGTTCAGACTGTTTGATGTGATTTATAGGTGATAAAAATGAGATTTTCTGAAATTGCAAGTTTTTTTTCTAAAATTCTAAACCACAAATTTAGTTGAAATGTAACATTTCTTTATTGGCAACTAAACTCGCCTGGCATCGGTAAACATCAATGTGAATTTGTTATAAACCAAAACTTCAATTGAAACTCGGAATTCACAAGTTGTTGAAAATTTGTCTGGCATCAATAAAGATCATACAATCATTAAAATTCACAACATTAAAAGTGTATGTTCCGATCAGATTTTTGGGGTATGATTTTTTTTTTCACATCAAGATATTTTTATATTAGAAGAATCCCCATATTTTTCTGATTATGTCTGTAAAAGTTAGGGGCCAGAAATATTTCATTCTTCAGAAGTTATAGGCTAAAATGTGGTGAATTACTGCCAAAGGTGGTTAACCACCAGCCAGTTTGTGTACTACTCAATGGGCAGATTTATTGTGACCTTGTGCTTCTAAAGTAAGAACCATTGGAGTTATGCAACTCAAACTTTGGAATGTGACAATTTTAAGGATGACCTTTTCGTGTAAAATAGAAAACATCAAGTTGAAAATCGGGCCAGCAATCAGAACATCTACCTTTAATACAATGTATTTGTAATGTAGTCCTATTAAAACAATTAATTTTGTCTGAAAATTTTCCTGGCATCAATAAACATCATTCATACAATCATTAAAATTCACAATATTAATACAATGTATTTGTAATGAAATCCTATTGAAATACAATTCATTTTGTTTGAAAACTCGCCTGACATCTATACCCATCATACAATATAAACTTCACAACATTAATACAATGTATTTGTAATCCTATTAAAATACAATTCATTTCATCTGAAAAAAATTCTGGCATCAATAAACATCATACAATCATTAAAATTCACAACATTAATACAATGTATTTGTAATGAAATCCTATTGAAATACAATTTAATTTGTCCTGCAAACTAACCTGGCATCAATAAACATCATACAATATAGAATTCACAACATAAATACAATGTATTTGTAATGAAATCCTATTGAAATACAATTAAATTTGTCTGAAAACTAACCTGGCATCAATAAACATCATACAATATAGAATTCACAACATTAATACAATGTAATTTATTTATATGGAAGTCCTATTGAAATACATTTTTTTCCTGGTTGAGACAATATGTTATATACTTACATCAAATCAGTCACAAGGGAAGAATTATTTAACATCTAACAATTCACTAGACTGCCTTGCCTCACACCCGGTAATTTGATTTTTCTCTTTATCACATCTATTCGTTGGTCATATCTTACAAAAGTAGATTTTTTTTTAAAAACTGTTGAGAAAGTTTGGCACATGAATTTATCACTTCCAACAAACTCACCAAATGACAAACTTGGATATGGCCTAATTCATGAGAAATTGCTCAAAATGGAATAACTTTAAAGCACTCTCAAAATCTGTCGCTTAAAGGCATCAATTTACCTACAGCATATTTTAATCATTTTGTTTTACATGCGCCATTTTCAGACCAACATATTTTGAGAGTGCTTTGAAGTTTTCATTTTTTTTTAGTAACAGATTTTTGAGAGTGCTTTGAAGTTCCTTTTTTTCATTTTTAGCTTCAAATCACATACACTAGTGTGATCTGCACCAAACTGACAAATTTGACTTTCCAAATGCACCATGCATTTTGGAGGTGAAATGTATGTCAGGATAAAACTAGAGCAATGCAGGATTTATTCCCTACCAAGTGTAAATTTGTGAGATAAAGGGAAGACGCACAGTTCGCAAAGGAGTCTAACAATTTAAACTTTTAACCCCTACCAACATGAAAATATAGACATTATATTCCACAAAGTATACAAGGCCTGAACATACAGTCATGGACATTGGACAAAAGAATATTTAGAGAATAAAGGTATTGTTTTTAGACCGTACCCGTGTTATATTGTCTGACATAAATGCGGGCGGTAGTATTATTTTAAGTAGAACAACGACGCCGCAGGCGGAGTTGTTCTACGCAAAATAATAATACTACCGAACGCATTTATGTCAGACAATATAACACGGATACGGTCTAAAAACAATACCTTTATTGTCATTCTTAAAAAGTCATACTTTAGACATTTATCTGTTAAAATTAGTATCTTTTATTGGCCACATTTGTAAACTTTTACCCCTGTTAGTATCGAATAACCCAGAAACATTCCATCCAATCACATGCGATGAGTCAGCATATTGCGCCGCATAAACACGCAGGGAAGCGCAAGTAAGACGCACTGCAGGAGTGCGCGTTATGAAACAAAACGACACGACAGCTGATCGGACGCAGTGCCAAACGTAAGCTCCACCTCCCCGTGTTAAATAGTCTCATCTAAATGTCGCCGATTTCTCTGAGATCCAATGGGGATTGCTTAAACTTTCTTAGCTGTTTAAGAATACCTATTATCAACTTATTCTACACTATAGTTCATTCAGTTCCAAATTGGCGAAACCTTGCAGAGATTGCAGAAATGGTACATTATGTCCATACCAAGCTGTTCAAATGATTTTTCAATGTTGTTAAGACTATGAACAAGACGCCACAAAAAAGGGTGAAAAGTCTGGAATTTGATATATATGGAAAAGATGCCATTTTCGACCCCCTTTAAATCTTAATGAAGTATGTGATCATGGTTTTCTCTACATCAACTAGTTATAGGTTGGCTGGATAGTACACAAACCTAAAATAAAGTCACAACTGATCTAGTTCTTGAGAAAATGCCCCATAAAGAGCCAAAACCTAGCATTTTGGCCAAATTCCAGACTTTTCACCCATTTTTGTGGCGTCTTGTTCATAGTCTTAACATCGGAAATACAAAATGAAACATACAATTCTAATAACTTTAAAATATACTCTTTTGCATGCAAAAGACTAGAAGTTCATACGAGGTGGCGGCATCGAGATATTTCAACTTGAATTTGGTCCGATTTTGGTCCGATTTTTGTGGCTGGACCCCTCTTTGGGGGGTCCCATTTTCCAGGGGGGCATTTGATTTGTGCTTTTTTGGTATTTTTGGTAACACTTAGCACCAGTGAGTACATAAACATGACTAATAAGTTTCTTAAAGGCCTAGAGAGACTGCAACAGCTACCCGCCAAAATGTGATTAAGTCTTTGTCGGAAAGCTCTATGGGCCACTTTTGACCCCCTAAAATAGCAACAAAGATAAAAATTACAGGCTGGTCCTCTACTACTAGGCTGAGGGAAATATACTTTAAAAATACCTTTACACATCCTTGTATACACCACATCACTTTTGTGAAAATCATATGCATCTTTGAGCACATGCTACTGAATATGAAGCCAAGACACTTTGGGGTACGCCTTATCCCAAACATAGTACATGAATTAAAGTAGCCTTTAAAAAAAGCAAGCTAGAATATGTGAGCTTGATTGGTTTGATGTTTTTCATCGTGATGTACCTTCTGTTCATGACAAATGATAAAATCAAAATTAGTTTGTAGTTTGATAGTTGTCAGTTGACCTAAACATACACTTAACCCAAAATACCTTTGCACACCCTTGTGTAAACAGCACTTTTGTGAAAATCATGTGCATCTTTAAGCACATGCTGCTGTATAAAGCCAAGAATGTTGTAGGCTTTGGGGTACGCCTTATCCCACACATAGTACATGAATAGAATCATGTTCACATACTCTAGCTTGCTTTTTTTAAAGGCTAGTTTGATTGGCTTGATGTTTTTCATCGTGATGTATCCTTCTGTGGCGCTGCCTTCATGAGGAATGATAATAAGGTGGGGGGCATCACCTTCCCGTCTAGATTGAAACTCCCTCGGCTGAAAATTAAAAAATAAAAATAAAATTATGAGCTTTTGTTAAAAATGCTATTACATGATCGAGTGACAATTTTTTTTCATAGTCTGTCAATAATTATACTAGCGCATTCTCATGAACCATTCTTCATGTACCAATTTTTTACAAATGAAACTTGTAGTACGTTTCAAACAACCAAGGAACTTTGTAAAAGGCTCTCTGATGTTTTCTGTAACATGTTATTATAAGCAATGATTGTGAAAGAAACATGTTACTTTCGCTTTAAGTAACATGTTACTTTAAAAGTAACGCGTTGTGAAAAGAATAATTCTGACTGTCTGATTTAGTCACTGCATGTTGCTATAGAAAGTAACGAATTCCTTTTGCAAAAGTAACATGTTATCGTAATACGGCTGTAATCGCTTGTCATATACATGTATAGACACCAATTTCTACGCTCCACCCCCACCCTCATTTCACCCTTTTTCATCCTGATCATATGCATAGTTTAATTCATACAAAAACACGCCAGGGAGTTAAAGTTAATTGGGGTCCTCTTTCTATCCTGGCTGTATGATTGACTCTTTGTTCTCGTCTCCTCGCGCGCCGTTTTGTAGGTCTATTGACCGGTTTGCACTGCGGACACGGTCCTTTTACCCGCCCCATAAGACCCAGTTTGCGCCACGAACACGTACGCACTTTACGGTCTGCGCCATTATGCGTGCGCCAGCAATCACATTCGCCATGTTTAGTTTATACGCGGGCGCGTAGCAACCGTGTAAGAGTTTGTTGTTTACATAAAGAATAGTTCGTAAAATATTTTATTTGATGGTTGTATTGTCTTGTATAAATGCTTATTACTATGCGATCTTTAAGGATAACATACAGCCCATGTAGCGGGATCAAGTCCAAATTTCAAATTGTACACAGCCTATCTATATAGAAATGTAGCTATGTCAATGATGAAAATATTTTGGGCGAAGACCATGTCACTCATTAGGTTACAAATTTAGTCCAAATAGAAGCTAGCCGGGTTAAAGAAAATCAAAATTTCTGTAGTGGGCGATGCGTGACACTAATGTGATACTTGCGTGGCACTCGATGCTACGTGGGGCGAAGATCGCTACACATTGCGATTGCATGGGCAGATGGGCAGGGATCCGCGCTCATAGTCATTGGATGGACAGACAGACAGACATACTCGCCAAAAATAATTATAATTATGATAAGGTTACAGGAAATCTTACTGATAAAACTTGGATAGCATCTGGAATCTCCAGTTTCTTCTCCCAGCTCCCCTTTAACGCCTTCTGTAATTTGATCAGGATCAGCAAGTCTGCATCTTCCTGCAAAACATTGATTGCAAATGTTGTGTATATATATAATCAATATGCTTTGTAAAAACATCCTGGTGCACATTATTTTTTATTTCCTTACTTTCTTTATGTTATCAACTTCAGGTTCAATTCCTTCAATAAATTCTCAACTTAAGATATATGTTAAAACTTATTGGATGGTTATCCGGTTCATGATGCCTTGTTAGATTAGGCATCACTACGGTTTGACTGCTTTCATTATTCACCAACTGGTTTCAAAAAGAGTAAAGCTTACTATTGAAGAAAGCATGAACTTTGACAAGAACTTCTCTCCATCTGTGTTCTAGATCCTCCTCAGATATCTTTGCAATCATGAAGAATTCCTTCTTGATCTGTAAGAAAAAAATGCATAGGAACAAAATAACAAGTACTTTCACTACTTGAAAAATGGCTAATATATGACTCTTCTTGGTAAAAACAACATTGTTTTGCCAATGTTTGTTGAGTTTGCAAGTAGCCAAATATAACATGTAATAAACAAGATGAGCCAACATGACTGAATTTTGGGGTATTTAATGACAATCATGTTTTCAAGGATGGTAAAGTTTAAAATACAGTAATTCAGGCCAGCGCCGACAATTATCAGGTCAGCGCCGTCAATTATCAGGTCAGCGCCGACAATTATCAGGTCAGCGCCGACAATTATCAGGTCAGCGCCGACAATTATCAGGTCAGCGCCGACAATTATGTTTTCGAGAATGGCAAAGTTTAAAATGCAGTAATTCAGGTCAGCGCCGACAATTAACAGGTCAGCGCCAACAATTATCAGGTCAGCGCCGACAATTATCAGGTCAGCGCTGACAATCATGTTTTCGAGAATGGCAAAGTTTAAAATACAGTAATTCAGGTAAAAACATTACTAACAATATGAATCGTACTTCTGAGGGGCTATACTCCCAGCTAGAGTCAAAAGTGGCGTAACTAGGGGTGGGCGAAGGGAACGAAAGTTTAGGGAAATTGTTGACGTAAATGGGGAAATTTTTTGAGGTAAATGGGGAATTTTTTGACTAAAATGGAGACATTTTTATGGAAAAAAGAAGAAAAAGTATTTGAGAGGAAAAAATGGGTGGGAAAAGTGTGTAGAGGAAATAAATGGGGATGAAAAAAGTGGAAGGATATGGAAAATGGGGAAAAAGAGGGCAAGAGAGTGTGAAAAGGGGAAAGTGGGTTTTATATTGGAATGTATCCATGCGTGTTTTTTTTGGCTGTGCAACATTTTTGACCCCGCACATTTTTTTTGAGTTCCCTCCCCCCTCTTAAAATTCTGGAGGTGTCTGCAAAAAAATTAGGGGCAACCTTTTACGAAATTATACGTATGAGAAAAGGGAAATTTTAGTATTTTTGGGGGAAATTTTCTCACCGCCCACCCTCGGCTTGACACCTGGTTACGTTACACCACTGGGCTAGACTTAGTCTTGTTAAATCAGAGGGGGCCTATTGTTACGATGCGTATGCACCTAAAACCCATTGGATCCTATGTTACAGCCTGAAGCTTGAAGTGGTTAATCCTTATAGCAGCTCCAACTGGAGCTAAACTAGGATGTGGTGCAGGTTTGATGTCATAGCCAATAGGTGCGAGTAAAAATAATTTACAGGGGAACGAAGACAACACGTAGATACAAAACGGTGCACTATGTACAGGAGAAGTCCAGTTTACAGCATTTTGGTGCTGGCTGCCGGGAGCATGTCTCTGATGACTGGCAGTGCTGCTCCTTTGAAGACATTTATTTATAGAGGGTGCAGAAACAATGGGTGGTGACAGATTGTTCCAGATGCGGATGGATCTGGGATAGAACGTAAACTCGAAGGCTTCTGTTGTGGTTGATGGAATTTGGTATTTGAGTTGATGATCCTGACGGGCGAAGTATGAAGATGGGATGACACACGGCGGGAATTGGATGTTAACTAGGTTGTAGTGAATCTTGTAAAACATGACACTTTGATCGAGAAATTATTGTTTTGATTATATAGCATCCCATGCGCCTGGTGCGTATCGTGTGTTACCGCGTCATTCATACAGTTCACATGCACCGACAGCGCTACTGTTTTGAAATGCATTGCATGCAATTAGACGCGCTCAACCTTTGTAATGTTGTGCGCGTTCGGATCAAGGCACTGTCTATGATCGACAAATGATTGTTTTGATGATAGGCCTAATTACACTAATATTACGCAAGTGAAGTTGACATTTAAACTACCTTTTGTGAGTTTAGCTTCAGCATGGGAATTATTATTAAGCTATAGGTCGAAACGGACTGACGTCACGCGACGAAAAAGGTAAACAGAGAGGTCTCTTACACGCCATGACGCGTCGCTTGGGTCTATCTACTGCTGCATGGTTGAACAGAGTGTAAAACCCAAGTTGTTAAAACGTATATGACGTGGTCAACGGCAAACTGTAAAAAACAATAACAAAGTGTGCGAAGTACCCTGATGACCGGGTCAACCTATACTTTTTATAGGTTAGCTAGGCCTAGGGGGTAGGCTAAGCCTAGCTAAATTAATAATTGAACGAACATCACAAACGTAAAGAAGAACGCGCCCGAAATTATCACCCGAATGGTTGTGCGCGCTTCACTCAATGTACGCGATACGCTGCTTAGTTGTGTTCGTTCAATAATTAATTTACCTAGGCTATAGTAAAAATAGGATGGATACGCTCGAACTTCGAAGACATGAATCATCATGATAAAACATGGTGGCAATAATAAGATAAGTTTAGTCATTGAACATAGTCTTTAATCTTATAAGCTTACAAAATACATTGCTTATGATTAATTACACTTAATTCGGACTAGTTTACATATCATGAAATTACATTACAATCCTCGGTTCATAGGACCAACGCACAATTTCATGATCAACATCAGTAACTCATGAACTGCATATCAGGAATGAGGATATCGTCTGCCGCCGCATATTGGCCCCGCCGGCAGTTTTAACTGAACTTTATTTAAATTTTGTGCTATAAGCTCACCTGAAAATAGCCCTGCAACTTCCTTGCCATAACTCCTCTCTACAGACTCATGCACTTCCCTCACCGATGCCGTTTGAAGGCCAACAAATGGGTTATCTATGACTATCAAATCCATCTTGTCCATTCACTTCAATGCTTCATCCAATATGGCGCCCGATAAAGTTTGTACGTTTCGCGGCGCGAATGATCAGAAAGGTCACTCGTCCAATGAAAATTCAACTAGATGTCACGTGTCATATGTGGTGTTTAATTGCTAAACATCAGTGTTTGGCAAGTAAACATCAATGTTTAGCAAGTGATGTACCTCAAGTTACTTTTGTGTTTAATTGCTAAACACTGAAGACCTAAACATATAAAGCAGTGTTTAGCTCAGCTGGTATTGATGTTTTATAATCTATCGTTTAGATATTAAACATGGGCAGATTATACGCGAACGTTTAACTGCGAAACTAACACTTAAACATTAGTGTTTAGATTATAAATACGAATGTTTAGCAATAAAACATGTTTTGTTTATTCACATGTTTAATTACAAAACACTGGATTTACAGTGTAATTCTGGAGGCTGTTGCCTGACTGATGCCATGGATGGTGCCAGTGGTGTCTATGACAGAACCTTTGCCATAAAATTCCAAGGCGACAAACACTTGGAGGCTGGCTGGTAGCGTGTAGTTTCTCCCGGTTGGGTGGGTAAGCCTCTAGCCTCCAGTAGGTCAATGATGTGCATACACCCAAACCTTGTGAACCTATAATTCCTATACATCTCCACATCATCAAACAGATCAAATGGGTTGGTTCTGTCTCTGAATAATCTTTCCCTGCGAAGGGCGTGGTTATTTGGATTAGAAGCAGTTGTAGTGCCATTTTGGAGACAAGAACACACACTGACACTGAATTGACAGAACAAATGAATTTGTTTACAATTAAAGTTATAGTTGATTTTAAGAAAGTTATAGTTGAATTCGACTGTAACTTTCTTTATGAAATACAAAATAAAGTTACATTTGATATAAGTACTTATAGTTAATATATCAACAATAAGTATAGATAAAATCAATTTTAACTCTTTATGATATGGCTCTGTCGCATAATTCTGAAGGCTTGCAAGGATTTCATCTCTTGCAGCCTTTGCATCACCTTTGTTACAGAGTAGAGCCTGACCATAGAAGTACTGGTAGCTGTCGACTCTCGCTATGGTTAGCCGACCAGCACCACCCAAGGTTCTACCATTGTTCCTGAAATAAACTGCTCACAAAAAGTATCGAAACACTTAGAAATGATCCAATATATAACGGCTCGAAAAGGTATGCATTAATCGAAGCAAATAACCAAGTGCATAATTTTGTTCTGCGTATTTTGACACCTCAATCGTTGAGATACGATGTTGCGGAGCGGAGTTATTGTCATTTCAATGATCGTGGGTCCAGTTTCCAAGGTGACACTCATCCCTATTGAAAATCACGAATCTGATCATTCTAAACAGTAATGCAAACCTCTTTCTATTAATAGGGTGATTGTCACTTTTGAAACTGGACCCACGACCATTGAAATGACAATAACTCCGCTCCGCAACATCGTATCTCATCGATCGAGGTGTCAAAATACGCAGAACAAAATTATGCACTTGGTTATTTGCTTCGATTAATGCATACCCTTTCGAGCCGTTATATATTGGATCATTTTTCTAAGTGTTTCGATACTTTTTGTGAGCAGTTTATAATATGTGATGCGATCTGTGAAAACCCGCCACATGGTGGCATTTTTCATATTGGAGATATTTATATCATAAGAAAGCTAAAACTGTGCTGATTACAGAACTGTTCCGATCATTTTTCTACGATTACTACAAAAAAAAGTTATGAGTGAATGATGATTGTGATGTCATCAAAAGCTACAAAACAAGAAATCATGAAAACAGGCCAAAAAGGATACATAATTCAATATAATAACATTATAAGGTTAATAATTAAAGTGACTTAAGGTTGGTGTCAACCCTGTTTGGCGCCAAATTTATCAAGCACTGTAACTTTTAAATTATAAATGTGATGTACATAAAAGTATACATTTTTTGTAATGAAATGAGTCAGAGAATTCATTTTTGGTATCAAATTTTACTAAAATTAGTGATTTTTACATTTTTGCCCAAAAATCACCTTTTTGGCGTCAAAAATGTTCAGACAACCTAACAATATCAGTTTTTGATTCAAAATTTCACCAAAATCATCTAAAGTGAATTATCTAGGAGCGAATTTTTTTTTTTGGCTTAAAATTTGTTTGTTTTGAAAATATTGACCAAAAAGTGCCAACAAAATGTGTTTTATCTCAAAAATCTCATTTTTGGCACTTTTTGGTCAATATTTTCAAAACAAACAAATTTTAAGCCAAAAAAAAAAATTCGCTCCTAGATAATTCACTTTAGATGATTTTGGTGAAATTTTGGAATTTTTAATCAAAAACTGATATTGTTAGGTTGTCTGAAAATTTTTGGCGCCAAAAAGGTGATTTTTGGGCAAAAATGTAAAAAACATTAATTTTAGTAAAATTTGATACCAAAAATGGATTCTCTGACTCATTTCATTACAAAAAATGTATACTTTTATGTACATCACATTTATAATTTAAAAGTTACAGTGCTTGATAATTTGGCGCCAAACAGGGTTGACACCAACCTTAAGTAAGTTTTTGAAGGTGAAATTTTATGAAAGATGATGATACAAAGTATTGGAAACTAATTGTCTTTAAAAAAAACCTTTAAAAAAAGAAAAGAATTTTTTTTTTTTTTTTTTTAATTTACCCATAATCCCTAGTTCACATTTTGCGACATCCGACGGGTTTTCACAGATCGCATCACATATTATAGTATAGAATTAAAATAAATATGTTTTTGACACCAATCCTGACAAATTCTGAACATTTATTATTATTATTTTGCAACGGATTATAAACTACATCCAATCATGTGAGTTTTTACATTTGTAATCACGTTTTTAGCGTTCAAAATGAACTGTTACTGCATACAAATCTTGGCAAAATCTTGGTTGTTTTTCATGGGAACATTTTATGATCGTTATTTTACCCCGTAATTTCCCTCAAAAATTAAGCCTTCTACCATAGAGGGTTGTGGAGCTTATTAAACCTTGTCAAAATTATTTTGATGCTTTAGAATGATAATAAAGTTACTTTTAATCCCTATACAGTCTTCAAACAAACAAACAAACTGACCAGGTAAATAATATGCTCTCAACTCCACAAATATAGCTCTTACTTAAAAATATGAAATTATAAAGTTGTAAGGAAATCTCTTTTCTTCAATATGAGATATATCCAGGGCTCAAATTACATCGCATCTGGCCGCGATGCCCTCAGATCAGTAAAGAAATCACGGCCATAATGGCCGTGCCTTATTTTTAACAGTGGCCGTGTGCCCTTTTGGCTCGCGGTTGGGGGTTCCGATAAACTTAACTTTGATCAAATTATTCCAAGTTCAATCCGATTTTGAAAGGTGCAATGTGCTTTAAAATTTTACAAAAATGACGATGTGACAGTCCATTCGAGGTGTAAAGTTTTCATCTATCTAATGGTTGCTTTTAAACATGTATCCACCTTGTCTCTAGCTACGCAATTGCTCACTGCTCTGCTTTCCAACAGCAACGTACTTGAATAACATCACAAATTCACAACATGACAATGATACAGTATTAAAATATGTTGATTGACAAAATAAACAGACTGTCTCGTTTCATGCTGTAAAGTATTTAATAAAAGTCCTAGTGAAGTTTACATGTAAAATTATGGTATAAATAATGTAATATAAAATGGCCTTGGTGCCCTTTCATTCCAATATTGGTTTGGCCTTGGTGCCCCAGAACATGGCCTCGATGCCCTTCGAAATGTGTTATTTTTAAGGCCAAAGTGGCCGTGCCCCTAAATTGACGAAATTTGAGGCCTGGATATATCACACGTGAAGATTGAATGAATATTAGATCAGTTATGTGCCCAAAACCAAAACAAAGTCAGTTTTTCATTTTAACATTTTGTTCGTCTACACGCAGCCTTGGACTAGCAACAAGCAGATTATTGATTAACTGGTAGGTACAACTCACGGGTCGATAGTAAGATAAGGATTGGGGATGCATCAATTGATCAATGCAGCCCATACGCATACCTGTCACACAGTCCTGCGTGTTCAAAAATCAAGGAAATAGATTTCCTTACAACTTTAAAAATAAAATTTAATATTTTACGTATTGAAACGGGACCCAAATTTAGGATTTAATATTGTGTATTTTTAGGACCGTCCTGCCTTCATGTTTCACTACAGTTCGTTTTCATTCACATTTAATCTAAACATTAACGAGATGGGTATACTGCGTCCTCAGGGGCGTAGCGTGGTAGTTGTGATTGGGGGGCACCAGGCGCGGATCCCAAAAATTGAATTTATCATGTACCATCCAAGCGGTGCACAGCACCGAGCTATGCTCGGACAGGGGGAGTTTGAGGGGGGATGTGCCCCCCTCAGAAGTAGAAAATTTTTCAATTTTGGAACTCATTTGGTGCGATCTGGTGTATACTTTTGACCAAAATGTTATCGAAAAGCCACCTCTTCATTTCCAATAAATATTTTGTTTTTTAGCAATGCACGAAAGAAGTTGAGCGTAGGCCTATACTGATATATTCTTGATTTAAGTAGAATGGTCTAAAAGCTCAAACAGGGGGAGTCTGAGGGGGATGTGGGCCCCTCAGAAGTAGAAAAAAATTCAATTTTCGAACTCATTTGGTGCGATCTGGTGTATACTTTTGACCAAACTTTTATCGAAAAGCCACCTCTTCATTTCCAATAAATATTTTGTTTTTTATCAATGCACAAAACAAAAGAAGTTGAGCATAATTATACTGATATACGGTATTCTTGATTTAAGTCTACATGTAGATGGTTTAAAAGCTCAAACAGGGGGAGTCTGAGGGGATGTGCCCCCCTCCGAAATGGAAACATTTTCAATTTTCGAATTCATTTGGTGCGATCTGGTGTATACTTTTGACCAACATTTTATTGAAAAGCCACCACTTCGTTTCCAATCAATATTTTGGTTTTTATCAATCATGTCAAAATGCTAGATAGCTATTTTGTTATGTAAGAAAGAATTTGTGCATAATATACAGATATTTTCTTGATTTAATTAAGTATAGATGGTTGAAATTGTTATGTTGGCAAACAGGTTCCCCTAATGGTTATGTTAAAAAACAGGTTCCCCATTTATCAAGGCAAAGATTCAGCATTCTGAAGCAAGAAGATTTAGGGTGGTTCGAGACCCAATATATTGTTGAAACCTGTAGAAAAAACGCGACAATTTTCAGTTTCTAAACTAAAATGGTTCAGAAAACTTGCCTGAAGCCACCTTGTTTTAAGCTTATATTTTGTAACATTGAAACTAATACGCGCGAGGGGGGGGGGGGGCATGGCCTGCGGGGCTATCCCCTGGATACGCCACTGGCTCTCTCCCCTCTCCCTTTTCTCTCTTTCTCCCTTTCACTTTTTTGTCACATTAATTACGTTGTTCAATTAAACATTAGAATTTAATTTATAGGCCTACTTCACAAATGTTTTTTCTTTGAAATACGGCACTGAAATAAAATTCCAAATAATACGTTTTTTTAAGAAACACAGCGGCGGATCCCGGGATTTTCGTGTTGCCGATGTGTTCGAAAGATACCAGGGCACGGTCTTGCAACTATGATTTCGCGCGCCGTGCCATCGTCTGGATCCAGCCTTGAGTACCCCTCTCCCCCTTCCGGCCTCGCCTAATGATTCCCGATCCGAATTAAACACCGTCCTGACGATAAACGATTCTTTCGTTCCACTTTCTTCCTTTCTTTCCCCTTCCTTTTTCTTTTCTACCCTCCTCTTCCTTTCTCTTTTCTTCCTTCCCTTTCTTTTCCCCTTCCCCTTTCTTTTCCCTTCCCTTCCCTTTTTCCCTCCGAAAATCATTGGGGGGGGGGGGGGGCCCATGCCCCCCCCCCCCCCCCCCCCCCCCCGTGCCCCTATGACGCTACGCCACTGTGCGTCCTGAAGACTGGCCTAAAGTATGATTATGTGTTGGTAGGGCAGCTTCCCCTGGCACTGGTACGGCCGCCTCAAAAGAGATTGGTATGGAGCGGATTGGTAGTTTAGCCTTCGCCTGCTGGTTTAGGATCTGTGTTCTACTGCTACCGGTCTTGGGTCGCCCCGACGATATGGTTGTACGGCTGTTTTTGCGGATAGCCTGTGGTAGTGGGTCTATGACCCGGATTTTGGGTCTGGGCCTTGCCACCGCAGCCCTTCTTACCACCGGTATGGGGTATTGTGTGTTAGATTTTATTTGATTTATGGAGCTTGAGTGTACTTTTACATAATGTCTGTTCTTCTCCAAATTGGAGGCAAAGGTTATGTTGCACCTATTGCATTTCGGCATACTGCCTGCATCCGTGGTTGCCACCCCATGGTCTGCGTACCGATGTTTGGCCAACTTCCAAGCCTTGTTAAAAGGCCGGCCGCATATCTCGCAGGTTTTACTCTTATTTCCCATCTTTACTGGTGACAGTCCTACAACACAATATTTGAAACTGAAAGTTGTCAACTGGGCAGTTTCTGTCATCGCATATCGTATAACATATGGTTCCACACTCTCAAAGAAATGTGCACCACATGTTCCAGGTAGAGTAAGGATTTCTGCCCCATTTGGTTGCAATGGCATCCATGTCCTGGATGTGTTCAGTGACATCCGCTTGGGATACATTGTTCTACTGTCGTTTATGCCTGGGTGGGGTAGAGGGGAATAATGCCACAGCCCGCATGATAGACAAGATATGTACCATCGGTCCATTTGACAAGGGGAATCATGAAAATGATGGTCAATAAATTTAGTACAAATGTAGCAATTTTCCGCACGCTACGTGTGCATGTGCCCGTTTAAAGCCAAAATGTCTCAATCGTGGCAAATTTTAAAGTTAACATTCACAAAACCTCCAAAATATTCATTTTCTCCCAACTCCAGACTCAAAAACATTGCTCCCCTTGATAATTGATCAAACATGACGATATACAGAACAATGAAAATGGACCCTCTGCGGGAAGATCTTCTTCCTCCTCTAAAGCTACAGCAATCATACTTCCAGCCCAACTCTCCTAATAGAAGAGGTAAAGTGAGGACAGGTAGGCCCAGCACTGTCCACTCTACTACATCCATTACTGTTTTAATGTTGACTGCAGTCCCAGCTTGCCTAGTTTGGTATCTCTCCCTTGAATTATCAGTTAAAAGTAGCATTCATAATGTTAGGCAATTATCAGAGAATTTCTGGCATTTCTTGCACTACACTCTCTTCATTGTTAAGAAACGCCTGACCATTATTTTTTTTAAATCCCAACTTTGACAGGGAATTGTACTTTACCGAGTACATTTAGTTCAAAATACATGTCTACTATCTCAGCCTCGTGATATTTGTCTCACCTCCTGAATTAGCTCTTCAACTGTACTTATATTTGTACACTTACTCCAAAGACGTAAATCCCACTAGGCTTCGACCGTGATGCATAGTACCACTTGACTAAATTCTCAAATGCTTCTCCCTGCATACTTTGTGTATGTACATCGCTCAGATCTGTAAGTCTGTTGTACATACTTTGAAAGACACTGAAGATTGTTAGTTCCTGCTCTCAACTTTTGCCATTGTTTCGCTTGAAGCATTGTATTGGATCGCTTTCATTTTGGCAAACTGCCTCTCCCCTGATATATTGGTTGCCTTGCACAACTTCGCTTGCTCTCTCAATGATTCTGACGGCTCCCAAGACAGCTCCCAAGTTGGTCAGCCAGCTGTCTGTTGATTATGGCAAGCAGAGCACCAAGAAGCTTTTGGATCAATGTACATGCAATGTCGGGGGCCCCTTTTTCACATACCTTCTCTTTGAAATTATCAATAGTAATTTCAGCCCCAAAGCAATCTTTGGTTGCTACACCTGTGAAAAGCGACTGTGGATCTTTAATCCAGGCTTCAATCTTCTGCTTGACTAAAAAATTAAGTAAAATGATTCAATTTTCTTCACAATATACTGTAGAAGGTCTGCTGCACTTGGTGCAACCACAAATAGTAATGGAATTCATAATATTAATAATCAGAAAAAAATGATAAGTTTAGTTCACCATGTCACCTGGTTACCAATTGTCATATTTATTGAACCTTTTTGCCGCCAAATGTAGTTATTTACAACCATATTTGTGCATTTGAGTGAACTTGAAAGGCAGTAAGAGTAGTGAGTAATGGTGTTGTTAAATACCTTTATAATTTCTTTGCCTGCCACAAGTTCTCTTGTCCTGTATTCTGACAGCGTCATATTAACAATTTCCCCTGTCCTGCAGGCATTCGTCAGTAGGAATTTGCATACTATGTGATTCCGAAAAAACACCTGTAAAGTAAAAGTAAAGGTGAGTCTTTATGACTTCCTTGCCTGCCACGCGTTTTCTTGTCTTGTGTTCGGATAACTTCATATTGATGATTTCACCTATCCTGCAGGCATTTGTCAGTAGTAGTTTGCATACTATGTAATTCCGAAAAAACACCTGGTGCTAGTATTACCAGCTGTCCGTCTGATAGCATCAGTGTTTCTGAAGAGCAAAGGTGAGTCTTTTTGACTTCCCTGCCTGCCAGGCGTTTTCTTGTCTTGTGTGTATTCAGCTAGCTTCATATTGATGATTTCCCCTGTCCTACAGGCATTTGTCAGTAGTAGTTTGCATACTATGTGATTCCGAAAAAAAACCTGGTCCTGGTCTTGTCTTGTATTTGGATGACACGGTATCGTAGGCAAATAAGTTGTTTAGAAACACGGCACATAACTCTGGAGGCTGTTGCCTGACTAATGCAATGGATGGTGCCAGTGGTGTCTATGACAGAACCTTTGCCATACAATTCGAAGGCGACAAACACTTGGAGGCTGGCTAATAGCGTGTGGTTTCTTCTGGTAGGGTGGGTAAGCCTAGCCTCCAGTAGGTCAATGATGTGCATACACCCAAACCATGTGAACCTATACTTCGTATACATCTCCACATCATCAATGGGTTGGTTCTGTCTCTGAATAATCTTTCCCTGCGAAGGGCTCGTTAAGCAGTTGTAGTGCCATTTTGGAAACAAGAACACACACTGACACTGAATTGATTTTACAATTTTTTATTGTTTTAATTTCCCGCCAAATTGGCAATTGACAATAGTTATAATTGATTTTAAATAAGTTACAATTGATAGACCCTATAATTGGATCAGCTTTAAAGTTATAGTTGATTTTAAGAAAGTTATAGTTGAATTCGACTGTAACTTTCTTTATGAAATGCAAAATAAAGTTACATTTGATATAAGTACTTATATTGTGAGATAGGCTTATAGTTGACATATCAACCATAAGTATAGATAAAATCAATTTTTATGAAATGCCCCCTTGTCCTGTATTACCAGCTGTCCATCGGATTCCAATAGTGTTTCTGTAGAGCAAAGGTGCCCAGGATATATATGTCATGAATTTATTATAGGTTAATAATTATGTATGTGATGTTTTGAGGGAAATTAGACAAATCAATGCATGTGTGATGATGTTGTTGTGGGAATAATGGGAGTGATTAACATACAAATTATTAAACATATAATGACCAATGTATCATCAGCTTTCGTTGTTCTGAATAACCAAAACAAATCTATGAAAATCACTGTTACTAGATCATTATTTATAAGTATTGTTTGTTGTTGTTTTTGAGGTTGTTCTCAATAACCAAAACAAATCAATAAAACACAATGTTGCCAGATCATTATTATATTTGTTGTTGAAACTGCTGCGATACCTGAGCAACATTTCAAATATTCAATCTGTTAGTGGAATAAAGTAACATTCAAAGCCATTGTGCATGTCAGAGAAGAAAATGTTTAAGGATATAAAGTCCACCAAGGGATTTTAAACAAAATCGGTCAACTAATCATGTGCTCGCTTTGATATTCTGTTGCATATCTTTGTACTGATTTTACTTTAGAACTCCATAAATCACCTTGTTAAATCACCTGCCATGGTTAAATGAACCAACAATATGAAAATGTGTCACACGAATGTTTTCTTAAAATTGGATTTTTAACTTCAAAACTTTTACTAGGTGTGAAGTAGATCTTACCATCTCTAATCCTGAAAGAAGAAAAAACTTGATATTGACTGTGATTCGGGTATTCATAATAATTGAATACAGGTTTGCTGTTGGACAAGTTAGAATCTGTCACACGTGCAGTTTCGAACTTGTCCGACAGCGAATCAAGCCCGTTTGAACCTTATCCAATAATAGCGGGTGCCAGTGGATTTTTACTGGTGGAAGTGTATAACTGTCTCCTTTCAGCTTGCATCACCTAGCTGGACACTTGCTATGGTCAGGCTCTGTCGCATAATTCTGAAGGCTTGCAAGGATTTCATCTCTTGCCGACTTTGCATCACCTTTGTTACTGAGTAGAGCTTGGCCATAGAAGTACTGGTAGCTGTCGACTCTCGCTATGGTTAGCCGACCAGCACCGTTCTACCATCAGCTAATTTTGTTCCTGAAATATAATATTATAGTATAGAATTAAAATGAATATGTTTTTGACACCAATCCTGACAAATTATGAACATTTATTATTATTATTTTGCAACGGATTATAAACTGCATCCAATCATGTGAGTTTTTACATTTGTAATCACGTTTTTAGCTCTCAACTCCACAAATATAATTATTGAAGTGGGTGTGTTGACGTTAATATAATTAGACTGTGAGTGACGTAGTCAACTACATTATTCAGTTCCATGTTGCAGGGATAGATCTCCAGATGCAATGTCGACAACTATTTCCTCCGTCTGAGCATAACAGGGTGCATCAGGATTCTCATCAAAGACAAACTCAAACTCCTTGTTCATATGTTCATTGACTACTACTATTTTCTACAATTCCTGTCCAGATTTTTTACTTCCATTGTCATTTTCAAATGTGTGAGCTGACTGAGCAATGCGTTTGCCTATTTATGCTCTCTGGGTTGATTAAGACCTCCTCCAATGTAACTTTTTCCACTGGGACTCCTTCTAGCAAGAGTTGATGCATACAATCTGTCTGTTCGTCCAATGTAGCCTTTGGAACCTTCAGCTTTTCTCCTTCCACTTTTACAACCAGCATCTGAATTCTGACCTTTATTTACTCACGCAATGCCTCTTTCTTCCTTGTAACACTGAACTTCTCCACAGCCATGATAGCTGTTTCCATCTGCTCTGCTGATCTCCAATACCCTCAGTACTTAAACAGAACTTCCACTATACCTTCCATTTCTGTCCTCTTCATCTCTTCATGGGCACTCAATCCTTTCCTGCAGGTCTCAAGCCTATCTGGCCCCAAAGCAATCTTTGGTTGCTACACCAGTCCTGAGCGGCTGTGGATCTTTAATCCAGGCTTCAATCTTCTGTTCAACATGGTGGAATTTGTCGTTCATGTCCAGAATGTTCTCATCCTTGCCGGCTTCTGCTTGCCATGGGCCTGTTATGTATTTGTCAATAATGCCTAGCATTGATATGTGTCATGACAATCTCCTCCTCGAAGCATGTATAAACATGCCTTTGCAACATAGTTGTCGGATTTCCGCATTTTGGTCAACAAATTTATGACGTGGGGGTGCATTTTTTTTAATAGATGGCTCTCACTCGATGACCCCTGAGGCCTATGCTGCTTGGGCAGGACTACTTACCAACTTGGCCTAAACTGGCCCATACACAAATAAATGGATTTTTTATTTTCGTTTCCATTTCAGGGGGGGGGGGGGTAGGGGCTTTACAAAAAGGTAACTTAAATAAGCGCCCACCCAAAATGGTTGCTGAGTATCACCGAAACTAACTAGTTAAAAAAAATTAAATCTCAATTTTTTCTTTTTTTTAAATCTAAACAAAATCTTTAACAAAATCTAAATAAATCCGTGCGTAGCTGATGTGTATCTTTGGCGATATGCTTTTGCAGAATAGTAATTCAATGACACTGTAAATTGGCGAATGCTATCAATATATCTTCGGACATTGTTTTTCCCAAATTTGTTTCCTCATTGTGGATTAAATGAGACTGTCACGCATGATTTAGTACAGTTTCTTGTCTACCACTTCCTGATCGTGTAGATCTTCAATCAATTCTCTTGCTGTATGGTATCTATCAATTAGCTTTGCTGTTCATTTTTTAAGTGTTTTTTTATAGTTCTGTTATTGTACGTTGACTTTGATGCTGTTATTTCCGAGTTCTCATCATCTGATTGCACAGCAACGTATCTCATGCTGAAGGTTTCGGTATCACTCCTGTGCATCTCTTTCTGTATTTTCCATTGATAATGTCTTCTGGGCGAAAGTGATTGGAACAAATCCTCATCTGACGCTTTCTTCTCCTCCCTCCACACTTTTATCATCTACAATTTCATCTTGACCCACATGTTCTACAGTACCTAAGTGGTTATAAATTATTGTACTTGTGCGCCTATATTTGTAAAATCAGCTTTGGACATAATTTTTCTTGTTTCTTGAAAAATAGTTGTATAAATTAACCTTACCTCTGGATCTAAGTTATGTAATGTCATTTCGGTTAAATCCAGGGCTTTCTTAAGCACTGCCGATATTACAATGGTATCACCAAGTTGTGTTACAGGAACCTCCCAGTCTTTCTCTGACGATACATACACTATGTTTCTGTATGATATGATAAATAAAATTTTGGTTATAATAATGTTCACAATATAATCAATCATATCTCAGCCAAACAGTTATAGAAATACCTGATTTATTCACACATTGTAGCTAGATAGATAGGCTTTCACTTGACACCTCAACCATAGCTCCACACACCAAATTTAGTTGTTGAGTTAATAAAAAGAGAGAGAGATGGATGATTCATCACAAAAATGCAACACCGCCACCCTTTTTGAGGAGTGAGTAAAACACATGGCCTGGCCTTAGATAACTGCATGGTGCACGGAAGTATCATTGAGCAAAAGTATTGATTTGTTAACTGGATAATCCTTAGACAGAAATACTGACAGGTTAAACATGTTAAATAAAGAAATAAAATTGGGTCTATTATTTTGAGAAAAATCTGTAGGCCTACATTTGGTCATGCCCACATGACACCGGGCCTTGTAAATTACATGTTTTAGTCATTCATATTCATTCAAAGTATTACAAACATATACCTATTCAAGTCTTCCAATCCTGTGTCTTTCAATTCTTCTGTGAATCCACTCAAAAGGGCATGATTCATGTCGAGGAAAATGGACACTCTTGCCATTATTTTGTCGCCATTTTCTGTTTGCTGAAATATGTAATTTTTCATTTATTTATTAGGAAAACACTCAAAACAGCGGCGCGGCACAAAAATGTAAAGGGGACATTGTCCGTCGTGCTTCAGACTGTCATCTACCATTGAGGGCTTTCCTCAATCCTGTATTCAGAAATACACCACCATCGCTATTGGGGCCTGAAAATCCGATATCTAATCTGGAATAATAAGAAAATAATAATAATTTATATTAAAATTGTTCTCAATTCTTTTCTCAAAATGCTCCAATTTTAATGAAAATGCATTCACTATCCTTGTGATAATATTACTTACTTCCAAGACCTACTTGCCAGAGTATCAAGTTGTTCATTGACTTTTGACATAGCAATAGTGATGTTGGAAAAGAAGCCTGGGGACTGTGTTCTCTGCTGAGTTGGGGTTCTTTACATTCACTATTTGAAAGTTAAGTTTGGTTGTTGGGTTTTTGCCACCTTTATCACTGACCCCTTTATCTTGCTGTACTGTAGTTGTGTAACAGCACCACTGTCTGCATATTACATCTTTGCGAATAAATCACCATCTATGGGTCAAAACCCCAAAGGCATTCTCAATCATATGGCAAACTCTTGATAAACATTATTTACGAGATTGTATAGGAATCTTATTGCAATCTCTGCCCCGATGTTGAACAGCAGTGTATAACAGGTCTGCTGCACTTGGTGCAACCTAAAATAATAAATATGGAATTCCTAATAATCAGAACAAATGACCAGTTTTTGTTGTAATATTGATAATAAAACTTTAATTGTAGTTCACCATGTCACCTGGTTTCCAATTGTCATATTAGTGAACCTTTTTGCCGCCAAATGTAGTTATTTACAACCATATTTGTGCATTTGAGTGTCCTTGAAAGGCAGACGTATGCTTGAAACATTTACTTATTGATAATAGGATTTCAAAACTGTCGTTTATGCCCGTGGAGGGGTACTTGAAGATGTTGGCGAGGCATGTGTGAATTGAATAACTGTAATCTTACGCAAATGCAAATATGAAAATTCCGCACGTACTATTCAAATTCTTTTAAATCCAGAAACTCGTTTGTCTCATTGTATGTACAGGGTGACCCAAAAAATGTTAACACTCCGGGCACATAAGATATCTTAAAATGACAGGAACACATGGATCTAATCTTGATGGATTATGAAAGCTGAGTAAATAAGCTTTCATTTGCATTTTATTGCATTCCAATTGGTTATTTAGAACGGGAGATATGCTTCAGCAAACATGAGGAAGCAAAATTGGCTTGGTCCAATCCGGTGATCCTCTCAGTATGAAAGTAAAGCTTTTAAAATGCACGAAGCAAGAAGCAACATGATTAAGTCACACACACACATCAGTTAATCTCTTCTTTGTTCTTTTCAACGCATTCTTTCGATTCTTTTCAAGCTTAAAAGACATAAATAAATATATTCCACATAAATTACATAGGTATTTTGTCATGAGTTCAAGTTTTATACTCTTTTTCCATGTGCAATGGGTAGCTGTCAGTAAAGCAGTCTTTAAAATTGAAACATTTCATGTTCTTTGTTGAAATGGTCCATCCAATTAAATAAATTAACTAATGCACATGGAAAAAGAGTATAGAACTTGACAAAATACCTACAAAAATACCTATATAATTTATGTGGAATATATTTATATATGTCTTTTAAGCTTGAAAAGAATCAAAAGAATGCGTTGAAAAGAAGAGATTAACTGATGTGTGTGTGTGACTAAATCATGTTGCTTCTTGCTTCATGCAATTTAAAAGCTTTACTTTCATACTGAGAGGATTGGACCAAGCTGATTTTGCTTCCTCATGTTTGCTGAAGCATATCTCCCGTTCTAAATAACCAATTGGAACGCAATAAAATGCAAATGAAACCTTATTTACTCAGCTGTCATAATACATCAAGATTAGACCCGTGTTTTCCTGTCCTTTTAAGATATCTTATGTGCCCGGAGTGTTAACATTTTTTGGGGTCACCCTGTATAGGGTTGAATATCACCAGTTTGCTTATTTTAACCATAAAATCAACAATATCGCAGACCTGAAATCTTTGAAAGTAAAAAAGAGTAACAACTCAGGCCCTGAAGATGTTACTCAATGTTAATGGCACTTGACCCCTCAAACAACATGGAAATTATCACAATTGCCACTTTGACATAATTTATATAGTAATAAAATATTGTTTCAAGAAGCAAATAACATATTATTGATGAAAGAATTTATTCTTTGTAATTATCAATTTAACTTACAGTGTATTACGTGACACTCATACGGCGAGTAAAAAAAACTGTACTCAATTGCATTTCTAAAAATTACGAAAATTATTGATTTTGGCAGAGAGGCTGTCTCATATTCAAAGAATTTCAGTTGGTTAAAATTGGTGTGATGAAATTGTACATTTTAAAAACCAGACAAGATTTGTGATATTTCTACATATTGTAACGGAAATGCAAAGTCAGAAAGATCTGTAATTATATAAAAATGTAGGCACTAGTATCAATGAACGTGCTTGACCTGGGTCCCCACTGTATCTATGATGATCTCCCCGTTCACTCCTACGGTCACGTCAAGTTCAATCTGTAGTTGTAGTCGGGTCTTCTTGGTCTTGGTGGGTCTAACGGCTGGTTCTTCCTTCTTCACCACTGGGCTGCTTGTTGCCACCAGCTGATTAGGGCTGGGGTGGATTTCTATGGCACAGTCCATGGCGACAGTCGGTTGCAGTGCCGGTGCCGGTATTTCCGGGCATCGCCCTTCAGCAGGAGGGATTCCCGAGGGCGGAGGAGGAATGGTTGGTATACATGTAGTTGGAATTTTTGTAGCAAGCGGGATCTCCGGAATTGTTGACTGCTTATGTACATAAATTGTCCTCCCATGGTATGGTTTTGTGTGTGAATGCTTCCATATGCTAGCTGCATGTTCTCGTACCAACTGCATTGGCGACTTTCGGCCCGTGTCTTTGAGGTGTATACGCCGTTGAGGTAGTTGATTTACTGCGGGTACTGGCTTGAATATTGGCGGCCTCTGTAGGTTTGACCTAGGGTGAAGGGGCCTATCCGGTTGGGGCTTCTCCATGCACTGGCTGGGGTTCTGAATCTGCTGCTACTGCACCATGCTCCTTGAATAGATGCCGTCTCATGTTATATTTCTTCCCAAAGACTTGGGCACAGTTGGCACCGATGCATCTCCTTAGGCTTGGGTACCACTGCACTAGACACCTGGTCTATTGTTTTGTGTTCGAAACGCAGGTGCTGTCTTAACGGGTTTATATGGCCGAATACGGCTCTGCACAATGGACACGGGTGACTCATCTGTAAGAAAACACAACCAAAAGAGAACAAAGACCGTATTAATCAACTATCCCATACCATTGGGTTTTTTTAATTGTACGACCCGATTTGAGTTTCTCTCACGTTTTTGGAGTGTCCTTTTTCTCTGTAAGTTTAGAGACATTGTCATTGATCTCGTACCGCCTTAATTCATCGATATGTACTACATAACCATTTCTTTGTCTCTGGCTAGTACAAGTCTCAGGCCTTATCTTGTATAATATTGGTGAGACTTGTTTAAGTACTACTGAGACTTGCCAGGATTTCTGAAATTTTGGGTATAACCTGCTTTTCCTCTGGGGTGGAAGTACCATACCTTTCTCCAGTTTCAAATGAGCCTAATTCTGTAGAGGATCTATGATCATATGATCGTTTTTGTCTCTTACTTGCCAGAATTATTCTTTCTCTAGCTATATCGTGGATGAGTTGCATATGAGCGTGTTTCTACAGAGAGTCATTAGCCGGTTGATCACGGGGGGTAGACGTCTAACAGCTCTGTAGAAACAGGTCCTGACGCCGTTAGCCGGCTAATCTACCACGGGCAAATTATCCTAGAAAATCAAGGATAGCGGTGGTAGGTTAGCCTGCTAATTGCCCGCCAGAGCTCTGTAGAAACAGACCGCCGCCCGATTAGCCGTCTAACCGGAAATTGCTTTGTTTGTTTATTGCCAAGATATTTGTTTGTTGTGTTGTTATATAATTAATCCGTGTCATTTCGAAATCAGCCGTTCCTCTACGCACACACCCCCACAAAGTGATTAGTCGTCTTTTACGTCGTCTGTAGAAACAGCCCAGTACTTCTACCACCGCCTTTTTAGCAGGCTAAGTTACCACCGGCAAAATGCGGAGGATCTGTAGAAACACACTCTATGTTCCTGTTGATTTTGTACAAATTCATGCATGTCTCCTATTCCTTGTTTTGATGGTGGGGCTCCATTAATAAAAGTCTACAAAAACAAAGTAATTATTGAAGTGGGTGTGTTGACGTTAATATAATTAGACTGTGAGTGATGTAGTCAACTACATTATTCAGTTCACTGTTGCAGGGATAAATCTCCAGATGCAATGTCGACAACTATTTCCTCTGTCTGGGCATAACAGGGTGCATCAGGATTCTCATCAAAGACAAACTCAAACTCCTTGTTCATATGTTCATTGACTACTACTATTTTTACAATTCCTGTCCAGATTTTTTCACTTCCTTTGTCATTTTCGAATGTCTGAGCTGACTGAGCAATGCGTTTGCCTATTACGCTGTCTGGGTTGATTAAGACCTCCAATGTAACTTTTCCCGCTGGGACTCCTTCTAGCAAGAGTTGACGCATATAATCTGTCTGTTCGTCCAATGTAGCCTTTGGAACCTTCAGCTTTTCTCCTTCCACTTTTACAACCAGCATCTGAATTCTGACCTTTATTTACTCACGCAATGCCTCTTTCTTCCTTGTAACACTAAAACTTCTCCATAGTCATGGATAGCTGTTTCCATCTGCTCTGCTGATCTCCAATACCCTCCATACTTAAACAGACCTTCCACTATACCTTCCATTTCTGCCCTCTTCATCTCTTCATGGGCACTCAATCCTTTCCTGCAGGTCTCAAGCCTATCTGGCCCCAAAGCAATCTTTGGTTGCTACACCAGTCCTGAGCGGCTGTGGATCTTTAATCCAGGCTTAAATCTTCTGTTCAACATGGTGGACTTTGTCATTATGTCCAGAATGTTCTCATCCTTGCCGGCTTCTGCTTGCCATGGGCCTGTTATGTATTTGTCAATAATGCCCAAGCATTAATATGCGTCATGACATTCTCCTCGAAGCATGTATAAACATGCCTTTGCAGCATAGTTGTCGGATTTCCGCATTTTGGCCAACAAATTTATGACGTGGGGTGCATTTTTTAAATCGATGGCTCTCACTCGATGACCCCCTGAGACATAGGCTGCTTGGACAGTACTACTTACCAACTTGGCCTAAACTGGCCCATACACAAATAAATGGATTTTTTATTTTCGTTTCCATTTCAGGGAAGGGGGGGGGGGGGGGGGAGGGGGGCTTTACAAAAAGGTAACTTAATAAGCGCCCACCCAAAATGGTTGCTGAGTATCACCGATACTAACTAGTTTAAACAAAATTAAATCTTAATATTTTCTTTTTTTTAAATCTAAACAAAATCTTAAACAAAATCTAAATAAATATGTGCGTAGCTGATGTGTATCTTTAGCCATATGCTTTTGGAGAATAGTAATTCAATGACACTGTTAATTGGCGAATGCTATCAATATATCTTCGGACATTTTTTTCTCCCAAATTCGTTTCCTCATTATGGGTTAAATTTAAGACTGTCACGCTTGATTGAGTACAGTTTCTTGTCTACTACTTCCTGATCGTGTAGATCTTCAATCAATTCTCTCGCTGTATGGTATCTATCAATTAGCTATGTCTCAATTTTTGCTGTTCATTTTTTAAGTGGTTTTTTTTAATAGTTCTGTTATTGTAGGGTACTCCTGTAAGTGACTTTGATGCTGTTATTTCCGAGTTCTTGTCATCTGATTGCACAGCAACGTATCTCATGCTGAAGGTTTCGGTATCACTCCTGTGCATCTCTTTCTGTATTTTCCGTTGATAATGTCTTCTGGGCGAAAGTGATTGGAACCAATCCTCATCTGACGCTTTCTTCTCCTCCCTCCACAATTTTATCATTACAATTTCATCTTGACCCACATGTTCTACAGTACCTAAGTGGTTATAAATTCTTGTACTTACAGTGCGCCTATATTTGTAAAATCAGCTTTGGACATAATTTTTCTTGTTTCTTGAAAAATAGTTGTATAAACCTTACCTCTGGATCTAAGTTATGTAATGTCATTTCGGTTAAATCCAGGGCTTTCTTAAGAACTGCCGATATTACAATGGTATCACCAAGTTGTGTTACAGGAACCTCCCAGTCTTTCTCTGACGATACATACACTATGTTTCTGTATGATATGATAAATAACATTTTGGTTATAATAACTTTCACAATATAATCAATCATATCTCAGCCAAACAGTTATAGAAATACCTGATTTATTCACACATTGTAGCTCTACACACTGCGGCACAAAAATGTAAAGAAGACATTGTCCATCGTGCTTCAGGCTGTCATCTACCATTGAGGGCTTTCCTCAATCCTGTATTCAGAAATACACCACTGTCGCTATTGCGGCCTGAAAATCCAATATCTAATCTTGAATAATAAGAAAACAATAATAATTTGTATTAACATTGTTCTCAATTCTTTTCTCAAAATGCTCCAATTTTAATGAAAATGTGTTCACTATCCTTGCGACGAGTTGGAGCAGGCCGCAGATTGGTGCAACCTTTTGGACCAAGCACTGAAAAGTTGCTTGGTGCATACGCGCATAGCATTTATCGTTTCACTTCTCCCACCATAGCTCCTGCACTGTATAGGAACCTTATTGCAATCTCTGCCCCGATATTGAACAGCAGTGTACAAGAGGTCTGTAAGCTGTACTTGGTGCAACCTAAAATAATAATAATGATACTCAACTTTTTGAATTGCATTTCTAAAAATCTCTGTTAAAAATTTAAATTATTTATTTTGGCAGAGAGGCTGTCTCATATTCACAGAATTTCAGTTGGTTGAAATTGGTTGATGAAATTGTACATTTTAAAAACTGAACAAGATTTGTGATATTTCTACATATTCTGTTGAAGTATTGAAAAAGATATGTTAGAAGAGCATCCCTGATCTCTTTCAATACATCAACCTTTTCCTTCTCCACCTTCAACTTGGCCTTTTCTATTTCTAAATATCGCTACTGAAAGCCATTCACATGTCACTACTGCATGGTTGTGTCTTGACCATGTTGACAGGGCATTCCTGAATTGGAGAAAGAATTTTAAAATGTCATGGCATGTATGCATTGATTTGGTATCACCTGCTACCATTCTGCTGATTTTTGGCCGGTGTGTATCTTGTTTCATGCAATCTTCTTATAATTACATTAATTTCATGTCAAAAATAAGTTTTAATTGTTACTAATTAATTATTCTTATGCAGTTAAGTGGGAGTGGTTTAATATGTAAATCAACAAAAAGGAAAAATCAATTCTGATACAAATTGACATTAAAATTGCATTGATTGATTTACTCAAGTGTTCTGAAGTACAGAATAGCCAATTACATTGATGGTCTAATTGATTAATCTCCTTGACAACTACCCCAGGTGGGAGTTCAAAGGTCATCGATGTGGATTCTCCATCCTCGTTTGCCAGCAGTACCCGACAGGATATGACGGTTAAAATCTGCACAAGAGGAGGCATACCGTACAAAAAAGACTTCCAATAGCAAAAAAAACCTATACAGCACTGTGAATCATCATGCTCCTCCACCACCATACCATGTTTGAAATCTGTTCATCCAACTCAGCATTTTGGCTATAGCAGGGATTAATGAAATTCTGTTGATATGCAAATTACCCCATTAATATTCATGAACATGCAGATACGTCGGATGATACGACGTGAACAGGAGGAGGGAGTTAAGATTTGAAATCTGTAAATAGGGCGTTGAGACCATTGTTGTTGTGTTGCCGGCTGGCAAGTGTGCCATGGTTGAAGATAATACGTTGTTCCACGGTCCTTCGTTGTAGATCCGATCCTGGTGAATTGAGAAGGCCTGTAATGCAAAGGTCAGGTGAGGTTTCATTGTAGTGACGGGTAATGGGTTGTCACGGTTGTTTTTAGTAGCATATCTCAGATGTTCAACAAATCTGTCGTCCAGGCATTGTTTAGTTTCTCGTACATAAACTTTGTTGAACTTTGAACAGGTAGATAATGGATGTCTCCAGATGCGTAATATTGTTGACATGCGCAATTAGATTATCTCAGTAGAAGTTGCTGTAAGTGCCATAAAAGGCACTTCAGGTATACTCCCTGTCATAATGCCTTGGACACAATTACATAAAATATATATGTGTATGTGCAAGTAAGTATGTATTGCAATGCGTAGGTGCGAATGAGCGTAAACCCGGAGGGCGTACCGATCCCGTACAAAAATAATCTTCATCTTAAAAGTGGTATTTTTATTAAAGGCCCACATGAGTTCTATGGAGTTCAGCTCACAGTGGTATGGGGAAGCTCGGTGGCCATGAGCGGCAGCAAGATCATCAATTTTGTACCGGGGGAATCTTGGCTTATGGAGAGTTATTAATGCACACAGCTGTGGCTGGATCATTTTGTCAGTGAACTGAATACCATTTTTCTTCAACCAAGCTTGCATGTCTACTTTCTTTGCCCCATTTGAGTTTGTTGGAACTTTTTCTACCAACATACTGTGATATGGAGTATTGTCCATGATGATAACACTGTATCCCCACTAGTTGGCAAGATCAGGGGGTCACATAAATCATTTGACCCGATATCTAGAACAATGATGTCAGGCCTAATGCAAGTACTGTGCATGTCTCTGGCTCAGTACAGAATTCCTTGAAACGCCTAACAAAGCTATGGCCTAAAATGACGACCTTGGTCATCCTTAGTGGTGGGTATTACATATGACGTAAAAGTGTGATGTGCTAGAAGTGGGAAGTATAATAAGCTTATATACGAAAATGATCATGCATAAAACATATTAAAAAGTTTGGAATATTTTTTCTAGCACAACATTTTTAACTATCAAACAACATAGTAATTATCACAATGGCCACTTTGACATAATTTAGTAATCAAACGTCATGAATGTGGGTTTCAAGAAGCAAATAACATATTATTGATGAAAGGAATTTTTCTTTGTGATTATCAATTTAACTTACAGTGTATTGCGTGACACTTTATACGGCAAGTGCTAAATTTTTGAATTTCTAAAAATCTCTGTTAAAAATTCTGAAAATTATTTATTTTGGCAGATTCAAAGAAATTCAAAGAAGTTCAGTTGGTTAAAATTGGTTGAGGAAATTGTACATTTTAAAAAACGGACAAGATTTGTGATATTTCTACATATTCTGCTGATGTACTTGAAAGAGATCTGTTTAGAAGAGCATCCCTGATATCATTCAATACATCAACCTTTTCCTTCTCCACCTCCAACTCGGCCTTTTCTATTTCTAGATACTGCTGCTGAAAGCCATTCACATGATTCATGCCACAACTGCACGGTTGTGTCTTGACCATGTCGACAGGGCATTCCTGAATTGGAGAAAAATTTTAAAATGTCATGGCATGTATGCATTGATTTTGTATCACCTGCTAACATTCTGCTGATTTTTGGCCGGTGTGTATCTTTCCGACCATAGCTCCTGCATGATTGTAGGAACCTTATTGCAATCTCTGCCCCGATATTGAACCGCCGTGTAGAGGTCTGTAAGCTGCACTTGGTGCAACCTAAAATAATAATAATGGAATTCCTAATAATCAGAACAAATGACCAGTTTTTGTAATATTTATAATAAAACTTTAATTGTAGGTCACCAGGTTTTCAATTGTCATATTTAGTGAACCGTTTTGCCACCAAATGTAGTTATTTACAACCAATATTTGTGACCCGTCACATCAAAATGGACATGTTGGAGGCCCGAGTCAAATCTGAGTTATTGGTATGACTTGAAAGAACACATTTTAAGCTTTGAAATGATACCATGATGAAGGTTATCAGACTTTGCAATCACAACATATGATTTAAAGAAGCAAAATTCATTCTATTATTTTCTTTATATTTCACCAAATATATTGGCCTCTATCTCATAACTGTGTTTGCCGACAACATGTCCTTTTTGACGCGACTGGTCACATTTGTGCATTTGAGTGTCCTTGAAAGGCAGTATGCTTGAAACATTTACTTCCATCCAGATGATTATAGGATTTCAAAACTGTCGTTTATGCCCGTGGAGGGATACTTAGAGGATGTTGGAGAGGCATGTGTGAATTACAAATCACAGACATACAAAAATGGTATACAATTATATAACAACAAAATAACAGCAACAATTTTAAACATGATAGACAAGGCGTGCAGCGCGGTTTTGAAGCCGTTGGAGACGCTGCATATCTGATTTTGACAGGCCACCAAGCAAAGAATTACCATAGTCCAGCCGAGAAAGAATGAAAGATCTTTACTGCATGTGAACAGGTTGTTCTATCAATAAATAGTCTTATCCTCCAAAAATTACGTATATGGAAATTGATAGTACGACATAGTTTACTAACATGTTGTTTCATACTGAGACTGCTATCAAATACGATACCAAGATTCGTAATACAAGAAGAAGGGGCGATCACAGATCCACCTATTTTCAAATTAATGTCCAGGTGAGACACTGCTTCAACATGCCTAGGAGACGAAATCAGGAACAGCTCAGTTCCTGATTTGAACAATACAGATCAGTATTCACTGTGTAAGACTATAATGTATAGGAACCTTATTGCAATCTCTTCCATGATATTGAACAGCCGTGTAAGGTGCACTTGGTGCAACCTAAAATAATAATTATGGAATTCCTAATAATCAAAACAAATGACTAGTTTTTGTAATGTTGATAATAAAACTTTAATTGTAGTTCACCATGTCACCTGGTTTCCAATTGGCATATTTAGTGAACCTTTTAGCCGCCAAATGTAGTTATTTACAACCAATATTTGTGCATTTGAGTGTCCTTGAAAGGCAGTATACTTGAAACATTTACTTCCATCCAGATGATTATAGGATTTCAAAACTGTCGTTTATGCCCGTGGAGGGGTACTTAGAGGATGTTGTAGAGGCATGTGTGAATTACAAATCACAGACATAAAAAAGGCATACAATTATATAACAACAAAATAACAGCAACAATTTTAAACATGATAGACAAGGTGTGCAGCGCGGTTTTGAAGCCGTTGGAGACGCTGCATATCTGATTTTGACAGGCCACCAAGCAAAGAATTACCATAGTCCAGCCAAGAAAGAATGAAAGATCTTTACTGCATGTGAACAGGTTGTTCTATCAATAAATAGTCTTATCCTCCAAAGATTACGTATATGGAAATTGACAGTACGACATAGTTTACTAACATGTTGTTTCATACTGAGACTGCTATCAAATACAATACCAAGATTCGTAATACAAGAAGAAGGGGCGATCACAGATCCACCTATTTTCAAATTAATGTCCAGGTGAGACACTGCTTCAACGCCTAGGAGATGAAATGCCTAGGAGATGAAATCAGGAACAGCTCAGTTACTGATTTGAACAATACAGATCAGTATTCACTGTGTAAGACTATAATGTATAGGAACCTTATTGCAATCTCTTCCATGATATTGAACAGCCGTGTAAGGTGCACTTGGTGCAACCTAAAATAATAATTATGGAATTCCTAATAATCAAAACAAATGACTAGTTTTTGTAATATTGATAATAAAACTTTAATTGTAGTTCACCATGTCACCTGGTTTCCAATTGTCATATTTAGTGAACCTTTTAGCCGCCAAATGTAGTTATTTACAACCAATATTTGGGCATTTGAGTGTCCTTGAAAGGCAGTATACTTGAAATATTTACTCCCATCCAGATCAGTAATGATTATAGGATTTCAAAATGTTTGTGGAGGGGTACTTAGGGGATGGTCCGCCAAATAGGGTCCAATTTTGTTTGCGGAAAGTTGCACGCTCGTGCTGCAATTACGAGTAGGGGATGGCGGACGCCCGGTTGCACACAAAAAGCATTGAAGCTAATATTAATGCTGTTAGGGTGCAGAGTGCCTTAGTCGATGTTCTCTCTCTTTTCTGTTTTTATCTCCATCATGGCACTTGAATAGTCTAGCAATTTTATTGTTCTTGTTTTAAGTCATGATTATGGAACTGTTGTGCTATGGGTAAACCAGGGAGTTGTATTTGGATAGATCTGTGATGTTCTGTGAAGCAGTCCGCCATGCGTCTTTTGGATTCACCAATATTATAACATGTTGCAACCGCGTGTATATGATGACATAGACCAAGTTCCTGGTGGTGGACAATGATCATAACAATGCAAATTAAGTAATTTTGAACGCAAGTCATCTTGCTAAAGAAAAAATAATTAATTTGATAATTTAATATTTTAATTCAGGTCTTAGTCTTGAACAAGATCACATTAGGCCATAGTGGCCTATGCCGACCTAGTAAAAGGTAAGCCTATTTAACAGACATAGGTACCCATTGTCTATGTTATCAGAGAGGTATACATCATACAAATCCTTGAGAATTGACACTGCCATTCTCCAGGTTAATTGTTACCAGGAATATAACTGGCCTGGTGACACCCCCCCCCCCCCCCCCCCCCCCCCCCCCCCCCCCCCCGCATCCTTGTAGATGGCAGGGTAGCACAGTGCCTTTATGGCTTTTGTTGTATCCTTTGGGATTGACGGAGCCCACTTGTTGCCCAGTTGAAACGTTGTCATACAGGGTTGCTATGGATATGAAGTACTTGGGGTACAAGCCCATTATGACAGATGTTGTTGTGAACAGTGGCGGTGGTGGAGGACTGCCTCAAGTCTTCTTCAGTGCATCCTGCCATTCTTTCTTTGCAGCTTGTTTGGAATGTTACTAGGTGCTTTGATCTCCTGCTAAGATCTACTACTTTCTCACTTCTGTCACCTTATTACATGCATCATTGAGTGACACTACACTCTATAGGGGATGTTGGGTATCCAAATTGTAGCATTGTATAATTTTTCTCCTCTTGCGCCATCTTCCTTTTTTTGGCCCTGTGTGTTTCATTACAAATAATTGAAACTTTTAAAGAAACACACCGGACACTGATATGCCATCGATCCAATCCACTGTATTTATTTCGGCGACAGCCCAACAAGAACGTCAAATTCAATATGCACTATGTCAAACTACCAATATCATATCTATAAGTACATATAATGCGACTTAGTTTCAATCGAGTCATTTTTCAAACTCCGCTCATTGTGACCTTTTGTTATGCAATACTGAATATAGACAGATGCTTGTAAACTATTATGAGAACATTCATCGAAACACAGGTCATTACACCAAGAACACATCAGGTGACGTTTTTGTCATCCTAAATACAACTTATTGATTATATGTAACATATCATTTGCAATATTTTATCAAAACACCGATCATCAAAAACCACCGGTCATATACACCAGGGATAATACAGGGTGACATTTTATATGATATGATATGATATGATTTTATTGGCACAAAATCGCGACCCGAAGGCCGAATTACATTGTACAGGAAAGCAAGGAATACATATAAAACAATTAAATACACAAATAGCCAACTTACTAGGCAGGAACATGGCAAACAATATACAGCCTGAAATTCTATGTAGCTTACTATCAATTGCGCTTTTATATCAAAACTGGTCATATACACCAGGGATAATACAGGGTGACATTTTATACAGCGATCATGATCATCGGAGTTCAATGGTGATGACTGAATGGGTTCTGGCTGAACGGATTCCGGCTGAATGGGTTCTGGCTGAAGGGATTCCGGCTGAATTGGTTCTGGCTGAATGGATTCTGGCTGAATGGATTCCAGCTGAATGGGTTCCGGCTGAATGGATTCCGGCTGAATGGATTCTCGCTGAATGGATTCCGGCTGAATGGGTTCTGGCTTAATGGGTTCTGGATGAACGGATTCTGCCGGCTGAATGGGTTCTGGCTGAATGGATTCTGTCTGAAAGGGTTCTGGATGAACGGATTCTGGCTGAATGGGTTCTGGATGAACGGATTCTGGATGAATATATTCCGGCTGAATGGGTTCTGGATGAACGGATTCTGGCGGAATGGGTTCTGGATGAACGGATTCTGGCTGAATGGATTCTGGCTGAATCGGTTCTGGATGAACGGATTCTGGCTGAATGGGTTCTGGCTGAACAGATTCCGGCTGAATGGATTCCGGCTGAATGGATTCTGGCTGAATGGATTCCGGCTGAATGGGTTGTGGCTGAATGGGTTCTGGATGAACGGATTCTGTCGGCTGAATGGGTTCTGGCTGAGTGGATTCTGGATGAATGGGTTCTGGATGAATGGGTTCTGGATGAACGGATTCTGGCTGAATGGGTTGTGGCTGAATGGGTTCTGGATGAACGGATTCTGTCGGCTGAGTGGATTCTGGATGAATGGATTCTGTCTGAATGGGTTCTGGCTGAACGGATTCTGGCTGAATGGGTTCTGGATGAACGGATTCTGGCGGAATGGGTTCTGGATGAACGGATTCTGGCTGAATCGGTTCTGGATGAACGGATTCTGGCTGAACGGGTTCTGGCTGAACAGATTCCGGCTGAATGGATTCCGGCTGAATGGGTTGTGGCTGAATGGGTTCTGGATGAACGGATTCTGTCGGCTGAATGGGTTCTGGCTGAGTGGATTCTGGATGAATGGGTTCTGGATGAACGGATTCTGGCTGAATGGATTCAATATTTTCTGCCACATCAGGCTGTAAGACTGCGAGGTCAATCCCTTCTTCGTCAAAATAAGGATGATGGGTGCTTGATCCAACTTCACTGCTCTCTTGAAGTGAGATTATGGGCCAACGTTCCTCAACATGGTGACAAACCATCAAGTCATTGGTGGTGATGTCTTGTAGCTTACATGGACGATTATCGTCTTGAGCGATCTGACTTGCTGGATATTCATCAAGTAGGGTATTGAATTTCATCTCCACTCTGTGCTCTCTCCCAGTAACAGTTGCCATTCGTTTGTCATCATGATGATGGATAAGACTGGCTCTTCTGTTGCTGTTGTTGTCATTATAGGTGATGACACGGCAAAAGTTAGACATGACTTTGGAGCTGGCGACTATAGGTTGTGATGCCCATAGGCAAGACATGCCGTAGCATATGCACAGTTTTGCCATTAGATTAGGATAACTCCTATAAATTATATAAAGAAAGAATGATAAATATTATATTCAATACATGGCCCATTTCTATCTCAAGTAGATTTATAGAGCCTATACTATGTAGTACGAATGTCTGTCTACCCGGGGTTGCTCTATACCCCGGGTCAATAATCATGTGGGTGTTTGATTGTTACATATGTGGTAGGCTCGTAATCGGGATCTCATATGGGAAGTGGTATTCATTTTTGTCAAAAGTGACCACTTTTCAAAAATTATGACCATTTTTACTTTGACAAAGAGAAATTGAACTTTTACCTACAATTGTATCATCTGTCCTCAGTTAAAAAGTCATCATAAAAATACAATCTTTTCGTTGCTGTTGTCGCCGCAAACACCATAAATGGATTGTGGACCTTATCATTGCCGCTGTTATATACGGGATGCATCGCGGGAAACTCTTTTTCGATTGCTGCTATACTAGATATTGTGGTACGTTCGTAATCGGGATTTTCCTTTGGGAAATGGTATTAATTTTGTCAAAAGTGGTCGTTTTTCAAAAATTATGACCATTTTGACTTTGACAAAGAGAAATTGAATTTTCACCAACAATTAAAAGGTCATACAATCTTTTCGTTGCTGTTGTGGCAAACACCATCTATGGATTGTGGACCTTATTGAGTAGATAGCAAGGGAACACATTGCTATCACCAGTAGATAGCAAGGGTATACATTGCTATCAGCAATAGATAGCAAGGGAATTCATTACTATCAGCAGTAGATAGCAAGGGAACACATTACTATTAGCAGTAGATAGCAAGAGAATACATTGTTATCAGCAGTAGATAGCAAGGGTATGCATTGCTATCAGCAGTAGATAGCAAGGGTATGCATTGCTATCAGCAGTAGATAGCAAGGGATTACATTGCTATCAGCAGCAGATAGCAAGGGAACACATTACTATCAGCAGTAGATAGCAAGGGAATGTATTGCTATCAGCAGTACATTGCTATCAGCAATAGATGGCAAGGTAATACATTGCTATCAGCAGAAGATAGCAAGGGTATACATTGCTATCAGCAGCAGATGGCAAGGGAATATATTGCTATCAGCAATAGATGGCAAGGTAATACATTGCTATCAGCAGTAGATAGCAAGGAAATACATTGCTATCAGCAGTAGATAGCAAGGGAATATATTGCTATCAGCAGGTTTTAGATAGTAAGGGAACACATTGCTATCACCAGTAAATAGCAAGGGTATACATTACTATCAGCAGTAGATAGCAAGGGAACCCATTACTATCACTAGTAGATAGCAACGGAATACATTACTATCAGCAGTAGATGGCAATGGTATACATTACTATCACTAGTAGATAGCAATGGTATACATTACTATCACTAGTAGATAGCTAGGGAACACATTACTATCACCAGTAGATAGCAAGAGTATGCATTGCTATCATCAGCAGATAACAAGGGAATACATTGCTATCAGCAGTAGATAGTAAGGGATTCCATTGCTATCAGCAGTAGATAGCAAGGGATCACATTGCTATCAGCAGTAGATAGCAAGGGTGTACATTACTATCAGCAGTAGATAGCAAGGGAATACATTGTTATCAGTAGTAGATAGCAGGAGAATACATTGCTATCACCAGCAATACATTACTATCACTAGTAGATAGCAAGGGAATACATTACTATCAGCTGCAGTAGATAGCATGGGAATACATTGCTATCAGCAGCAGATAGCAAGGGAATACATTACTATCACTAGTAGATAGTAAGGGTATACATTACTATCACTAGTAGATAGCAAGGGTATACATTGCTATCAGCAGCAGATAGCAAGGGAATACATTGATATCAGTAGTAGATAGCAAGGGTATGCATCTTTATTTTAGTTTTTATATCAAAACTGGTCATATAAACCAGGGATAATACAGGGTGACACTTTATACAGCCTGAAATGCTATGTCGCCTAATATCAATTGCGATCTTATATCAAAGCCGGTCATATACACCAGGAACCACTCAAGGTGACATTTTTGTGCCATCATAAATACAACTTGAGGTTTATATGCAACATATAATTTGAGATATTTTATCAAAGCACCGCTCATCAAAAAAAACACCGGTCATATACACCATGAATCACTCAGGGTGACATTTACATCAAAAACACCGGTAATTCTACATCATGCATCTCTCAGGGTAACATACAACCTGAGTTTAACTCTGAGTTTAAACTCCCAGTTGGGACTCGAAATTTTTATCGTTGTTGCCGAACAGACGATAGATTGGATCATGCAGAAGGCACCAAAGCGCATGCGCGAAAAACATGATCCTGTGGATGATTTAAATAGGCCTAACTTCCCAGTAAGACTTTGTTAATCCCCATTAATTGTACATGTAGCCTAAATTTAAACAAACCTTTGATTCCCTTCATTCCAATAACCCCCATCTATCACATGCTGGATGATGATTTGACCTGCTGCTTATTTGGCAGTATCCCAATATTGACCAGTGGGGATGGTTTATGGAATCATCCCTATGCATGTGTATGATAAAATGCTCACCGCATTAAAAATGTGAATGGAATTAATGCATTGGGAGTTAGTCCAAATCTTTCTTCACATTAGTCGGCCAAATTTACTTTTTATCCCTTTTATGGGGAGTTAATCTAAATCTTCCTTCAGTATTCTCAAATTTACTTTTTACCCCCCCCCCCCCCCATGTCATGCCCAAACCAATTAACACCACTGGCATGGACCACATCAGGCATCCCTTACAATTATCTGTCATTGCAACTTGTCATTTAGAAATGTTTCAAAACTCACACATTTCAATTGAAAGTTGAACTGTTCCCTATTTTTATTTGCGTTCATGTATGATCCATGATACTAATGATATGATTTTACGAATGACTATTGATAGGTCCTACCTACATGTTTCGCACAATCCCATTTGCCTGCTCAGATATCTCAGCGTTGTATCCTCATGGGTGTCCGAGTTCTTTGATTGACTCAGGTAAATAAGTGTTATAGTGTAGCTTAGCCCTGGTCTTATCATCTGGCCATACAATACAATGTGAAAAAATTAAAAACAAATATTAACGTTTGGATAAAATGGAAATGTCTTGGCTAGCAGGGGGGAATTGTCTGACCCCCTACGCCTTGAGAACACGGTGACTTCATTAAGCCCTAAATTTTGCGGACATTTCCCCTCATTACAGAATTCCTTAAAACGCCGAACAAAGCTATGGCCTAAGATGACCTCCTTAGTCATGCTTAGTGGTGGTATTGCCTATGACGTAGGAGTGCGATGTGCTCGAAGCGTTCAGTATAATACACACCGGCTTTGTTCCTAAGTCGACACAAATTAAATTATCGGAACAAATTAAATTATCGGGACAATAAATTTGTTATCGGCCATATATACTCCCCTCTTAGTGCCAAAATCCTTTTGAAAACAAATATGGTTTAATAAATTGTTTAGCGTTTTTAATATTCATAACTCAAGACCAATGATGATTACTATGCCTAATGTACTCACTTCTGTAGCTACAATGCATGAAACTCCTGATAATAGTCTTCAACCCATTACCATGCCTAATATACTTACTTCTGTAGGTACAACGCAAGAAACTCCTGATAATAGTCTTCAACATATTACCATGTCTGATATACTCGTGATTGATGGTGCGTGACCTTAGTCATCATTGCGGTTGATTGCAGCGATGATCTCCGCAAAAAAATTGTAAACATTCAATATTACATTCTGAGCTTGTGTGCAGTATGCTACTCCTTTTCCAATCGATGGCATAATTTGATTTCTTCCAAAATAAAACTTGTATTGTCGTGGTTTACACAAAAACTTGACCGTAAATACGCTCACCAGGGCTGTATTGGGTACCAGTACTGTTCGGCTTGAAATTCTCTTAAGATGGGCCCTTGACAACCAACCCAGGAGGAGGGTAAATTACAGAACAATGGTTAAAAATGAAACACTAACAGTCTCAGTAATACAATATTGTGAATCATTTTTTTTATTAAACATTGTAAAATACATGTTTCTTTGGGGTTTTATAATTTAAACTAGGGTTTGTTTACACACTCTTATCTTGGCGAGATCGAAATGGGTTAAACAACCTTAAATTCTGGTAGTTTCGTTATTCCTCCCTTCTAATTATTGGTTAACGACCGTTAATTTTCGGTCAGTTTAACTCTTAATCAATTATTGTTTTAAACTTTTTAACCAATTAATGTTTAAAACGCTCTAACCAACTAAAAGTTTAACAGTTAACTAACTTGGTTGCTTAACACGTTTAACCAATAACTGTATAGGATTTAGTATAACGCTTTATACTGTTATTGTTTATGGAATCAACAGTTTTTTGCTGAATTTCAGCCGTGGGCCCATCCGAGGGATTAGTTCTTTCAGACTTTCAGAATTTGCATCAGCAGGTAACTCTTTGAATGCTTCCTGATCAATGCCATTTTCTGCAAGTTAAACAAAGAGAAGACAATATATTGTGGGTTATAAGCATTATAAGCTTATCAATATCATGATGCATCCGGGGAGTCATGACCATCCATCCAAAAATTTACCGAAAATCGCTCAGAAAACATCATTTAGGCCTACCTGGCAGTTGATTTGTGTAATTGCAAAACGTATATTATAATCTTACCTTCAAATATCGCTGTCAGCTCTGATGATAGGTTCCAACTTGCCAATTGATATTTAACCCATTCGTCCGCCATGATGTCACGTTGACCAGATGCACATGGATAAGTTACCTAAACTGATTTAGTTTATGAGTGATGCAGTTCGTGTGTGAAACCAGTCGCGGTTCTTAAACCGAGCTAACGCAGCCCTAATTTCCCTAAAACGTTCTTAAAGTTTAATACCTCATAAAACCGAGAAAAATTAATGAATATTGAACAATTTAGTTTAACGCCACCGCACGCAGGTATAAACCAGAAAGGTTTAATGGAAGTAATCAGTCGTTGTAGAAAAACCTTAAACTTTTCCTCTTAAACAGCATCATTCTTATTCCAGGACTTAAGAGTGCGTGTTTAAAGGGATTAATTTACCCGCTGACTGTATGTATTAATTTGTGGGATTGTCGTGTGATATAGGTTCTATTAGTTTTACGGTATTTTCAGCATTGCACGGCGCTGGGAAAAAGATTATTTTTTGTTTTAGTTTGATAAAAACAAGTTCCTATACCTTCATAATTGATGACTAAAGTCTTAGGCTGCTGACACATGTTATGATGGATAATGATATGCAGTGTCACACTATTCATGAATATGCATGTCGAGATGAATAGTTGTTTGCGCATTTTGACACGGTTGACACCGCGGCTCGCAAACAACAACAAAATATACTCGAGTAAAATAATTAACGCGGATTATGCCCAAGGAACTATGACATGGAGTAGTACCACTTGAAGTCCCCCGATTTTCATAAATGCTGGGCGAAAGTCACTTTCACCCCCGACTTCGATATAAAATGTTATTGGTTTGATTGGATAAAAATAGTTGTTTAATCTAAACTTCAGGAGATACAATAATGTTGGTTCATGAAACAAAGTTAAATGAGTTCTACATTTGACCACCCGTCTTATTCAAATAAAATATGTTCAATTTTATTATCAAACTGATTTGATTAGTGACAAGGAAATGTAAAATAAATGAGTGACAAAAAATTGATATTTTAAGCTAATTACAAGTTTTATAAATACTCACTCATTGAATTACGTTCATCCCTTCTGATGCTGATACTTTTGGTTGCATTAGTCTGTTATTGTGTGCATCAATAGTTGCCTTCATATTAGGCATGCAGCTGTACGATACCTTCAGGGTTTTCCTGTTGAATATCTTTTGTAAGGGTTGTGCTGCATGAAAACTATCGTCTACAATTTCAAGGAATCTCCGTTCCACGTTCGTTGTAACCCTTGAGTCGAACAATGGATTGTACCAGGTTATATTCCTTTTTCGAGTTCGGTGGATGTTTGGTTTCCGTTGTTCTTTCTGCTTGAATGCAAGCTTATGGTTATGTCCGCTGTTATGCGCAATATTTAGTTTGTGGTCCGTCCACTTATTTTTGGATTTGGCAAACTCAGCTTGTGATTGTGGTCAGCAAATTATCTGTATGGACCATAGGCATAAATCTTAGGGAGCTAAGGGGCTAACACCACCGCCCCCAATAATATTGACCAGGGGTGGCCTATGCAATCATCCCCTAAATGCTATGTATATGTGTATGAGTTGATCTAAATCTTCATAAGTATTCACCAAATTTACTTTTTACCCCCCCCCCCCTTCTGTTTCTCTAGTGGGCTTAAGTGATCAAATAGTTGATTATTAAAAGATGTACAAAAAGCAAAGCAAATGTCATTACTTTTAAAAGTGTTATTAGGGTTAATTAATGTTTTGAGTATATGATCAGCTCTATAAATACTAAACATTTTACTTCAGGATATCTTAATTTTATAAGTCTGAATTTAAAATGTCTTAACTTCCTTACCTTCTGGTGATCTGGGGTATTTTACAGGACAATGTGTCACATTGTCATATCTATTGGACCTTTTTGCCGCATAAAAAGTCACAGCCAATTGTAGTGCATACCATACGCTACTTGCATGGTACAGATAGAGAGTGAGGCTCTCCCCTCACCACACGCTATCACGCCACACTGCATCGGTGGTTTCATGTAGGTGTGTGCATCGCGAGACGAGATTGGGCCCGCTGATAAGAGGGGAGAGTCTCGCTTTCATTTTAAAATGGCGAAAGTCAATTTGTATACCATCTGTGTGTTGTGTCAGTGACAAATGTATGTTCTATGTGTGTCCAGTGACAGTTACTGTCACTGGTTGTATGTATTTTAATCAACTTGACTGCCCTCTGTTGGCCAAAAAAACAATACAAAACAAAAGAATTAAAAATTGATGCCTCTGGGCAATTCCATAGATTGGTGATATGACCTGAACATTTTAAATTCAATTTGGATGCTTATTACCCATTTTATTTTATTGTATACACTTGTAGGTATATGGGACAATCAAATGTTTGAATGATTTGTTTGTAAATTTCAAGAAATTATCGTCATAAGTTGGAAAATGGTTTTTTCATAAAAAATAAGTGAAAATGTGTGTTCAGGTTATGTTGACCTCTTACATATTAATATTAACTGTAAATATAAATATTTGTTGATTTCTGAAATGCATAATACCTTAGTTTCGAGTTACCAACTATGAAAAATACCTATGCATTGACACAAGTTGGGAGGAATCTCCTGTGTGTCCGATGGTAATTGAAAATGTAACGTGAGTAACGATAAACATCAAATAGTTGTCCTACTCAATTGTTCTTTGCTTTTAAATTCTGCCAAATGGAATAATAATCATACTCCAGGTACTTCATTTGAAAACAGGAAATATAATGGGCTATGTGTAGTTTTATTAAAATGGCAGAGGTTTGAAAACTGTAACGTGAGTAACAATTGTAACATGAGTAACAAAAATGTAACGTGAGTAACGGCCTAAAATGCATTGTAGCAATAAGAAATTGATCTCTTTTTGCTTTTAGTGCACTTAGTTTTATTCATTTATCAGTCTTATGTCAGTCTGGCACTTCCATCACTTCGTACGCACTATTTCCAGGGGTCATTGCGTGTCTTTCCAAGTTTTTCAACAAGTAAAACAGTAACTTTGTCCTCTGAAAGTCACTTTTGAAGGAAAGTATTCAATTTTGTTGGTTACAAAGTGTTAAATATACATGCATAGCTTATGTACACAAATATTGTAGAGCATTTACTGCATATTTCTTGCGTTCATCGTTCCTAAGTTCAAAAATATTGATTTTGCGCAAAGGTGCTGAATTCGGCAACCTTGATAACTATGGTGTAATTCATCAATTATATGCAATTATTTTCACCTAACACTTGTTAAACATAATGTTAAGTTTCAAAAAAGAAAATAGCTCTCAAATTGTTTCTGTTTTAATGCAAAATGATACCATTTTCATCAAGATATTGTTGATGTAACATGTAGAGAGTTTGCAAAATGTCCTGTGAACTTGTGTAGCGGTCATAATTGACTGTTTGGAGACATATAATAACATTTTGGGAAATTAAATACATCATGTCAAGACTATTTCATAACATTTTGAGCTAATCTGCATGAGCTATATAAATACAATTTGAATTTGCAAAAACAAGTAACGTGAGTAACGTAACGTGAGTAACAGCTATTTTGGTCAATTTTCTGAAAAGTGTTTGTCTAATCAGATTAGTTTCACCTTGCATTTGTAGATCTTAATGTTAGCTTTATCAACCATGTTAAACTTGTTTCCAAAAATATCCTGTATGAGGACACATTGTGAATGAAGGCTTGTTGCCATTTTATGATGGCCAATCAAATGTAACGTGAGTAACAAAAGTGTTTTCCTTCTCACTCGCAAGTCATGTCTTGTATTGCAATTCTAATTGTATATCAAGTTAGTGTTGGGTCTTGTGTAACTACTGCAGAAAAAATTATTCTGTCAAGCTTGTTCTTCTAAAAAATATGGCACTTCCAAAAGTGTAACGTAGTGAAAAAGCGTAACGTGAGTAACATGGAATTGCCCCTCTATGCTATTTCAAATGAAAATGGGGCGTACACTCCCCGCTCTCCCCTATATAATTCAAAAATCACTAATATAGTACTACTAACCAACAAAAGTGAAACAGAGATCTGCATCGCACGCTGCCATCAGATTAATCGAGTGACAATGTTTATAGTTGAAGTACTTAGAACCAGACAGCGGAGGAGTTTGGATCCGTATATGTTTGCCGTCGATGGCTCTAAGGCAATGATTAAAGTTCTATTTCTTCTTCAAAGTGGCCAAAATGTCTCTCCATTCCTGAAAATGCAGAACCAGTGGCGTAACTAGAATTTTTCATTTGGGGGGGGGGGGGGGGGCAAGAAGGGGCAGTGACTTGAAATGGGGGGCAATGGTTCCATTTAGCAAGCATCATTAAACTATAGACTTTGGCCTGGCTTAAAATCATTTTGCTTATGATTTAATGAAAATGTTTAATTTTAAATAGCGGAAATACCAACATGTCTGATTGAGAGATAGCCTAAATTTGGCTCATATTGGAAACTTGAGCCATAATATTATGTACTGCCATATAAACCTCTCGTGTACTGGGGAACTTTAGCACCTCGTCCTTCAACGCTTCCCATATAGCGGCACATGTTTCTTTTACGACGGTGCGAACCGTGGACTTGCCAACACGGAATGTCCACGCAATGCTCTGCATGGACTCTCCAGATGCAAGGAACCTTTTAAGAAAAAATAAATGAAAAGAGAAATGGAGTGATATATTCTACCAGATATCTGGGCTTGATGACAACAGATAGTAACGCAGAAGGAAGCGGGTGCACTGGCCAATAACAACACCAATAAATTTAAAATAAATATGAAAAAATAAATAAGAACATTTTGACTTGCTCATTTAATATAAATAATCATCAGCAAATAAATGTATGCACAAAAAACATGAACATTCTGTGTTGGTCACACAGTCCAACACACGCATGGTAGTTGTATTAATGCCATGTTCCTCAATTTAAAGGATGTATGGTAATAAATTAAATAGTCATTGATGATTGTTAACCAAGATGGAATCCCGAAAAACCTATGAACAAATCCATAACAATGTATTGATTGCAATTAAATTGAAATAAATGAGATTGAATTGAATTAAAAACAAATTAATCAAATTTACCCCCTGTCTCCTGAAGATAAGCATATGACAATGTGGCAAGCTTCTTGTTTGGAACTCAATGACTTATATCATTGCTACTCTCCATCCTCTCTTCACTTCCCGTCCTCAGCTCCACTTTTCGTCCTTCAAAACTCACCTCAGTCGCCCCTGCCATTCGCACAAGTATGCATGGGCACGTGGTGGTTAGTGTTTCCCTGGCCTCAAGGTATCGTAGGCTCAAGTGTGTCCCTACGACCCTCGGGCGGTCCCCACCTATGCACACTTGATTAAAGAGGGCGAGGATTGGCTGTACATGCCTGTCTCCTTCTCGTATCTCTATTCCATCCTCACCTACATCTTTACTTCCTCCTTCCATGGCCTACTGTTTTCATTAACTGGACTGGAAATTGCAAACGTTCCAGAACAAAGGGAAGTGATGGATCTGACCAGGAATTTCAGTTGATATTAAGACTGTGGATGTCATTTGGTTCTCTTACTTTCTTGATCTACGATGATAAGCATATGATAATGTGGCAAGCCTCTTGTTTGGAACTCGATGACTTATATCATTGTTAGTCTACCAAGGACATGTATAACCATAATGTCTTTTGAAGCTCTTGTAAGTGTCTTTGAAAAAGCTCTTGCCACAATATCTGGTCTATAGGTGAACGTGATATACAGAATAAATCATTAAGAACTCCAATATGATACAGAGACATAATTATTAAAAATTCGTGAGTTCCAAGTTAAAAAGTCACAAATGTAATATTGCATAGGGAATGATAAAAATGGACCAAAAAACATCCATTACACATGATTAAAAAGATGGGTCCATGTTAATGTAAGTTGGGCTATTGTGCCCATCTGCTCATGATATAAGAATAGACCTGCTTTAAGCAGATGTAATGTCTTATATTAACGGAAGAGTTCAGTTAGATCACCACGGTCGCCACATAGGATCATCCGTGACATGCGTCATGTGTGTGATGGTTTGGAACTGGATTCAATATGGCCAGCTCTTCCTTCAACATGTTCAACTAGCGCCCCTTCGCTGTGAGGCAGACTTTCTGTTATTTCTGAACATTTGGGGTTGCATGTAATGTAAGTAATAAATACATCAGGCTTTCCAAATGTGGTAACTATAGTCATTGCATCCTGGTAATTTTGCTGCATAGCTCGTGGACTTCCTGAGAAGGATGATGGTAGTATAACTCATTTTCCGGGCTGTAAATTTTGCTCTGCTGCTTGAGAATTCAGATGGTCCATTAGTCCTTTATATTGATCAACACGTAGTGCAGTTTGATTTTTCTTGATGTAATCTAAACGGGATGCCTCTCTTTTATGCACTCGGGAACACGGTCAACAAGTTCTTATACTAAACTTACGACCATAGATATAATGGTGGAAGTGTTTGACACTGGCAACTAGAGCATACAACTCCTTTCGTACTGTAACACAATACCGCTTTTCAGACTTGGTCAGTGTTTTGCTGAAATAGGCAATCGGTCTCTCTTCCCCATCCTCTTGGAGTAATGATAGTACTCCTCCAATGCTGAAATCTGAGGCATCACAGTCTAGTATGTATTTGCTGTCTATGGTTGGGTATGCAAGAATGGGTGCCGTGCATTTTTCCACTTGAATGAAAGTCTCTTCGCACTTCACCATCCATTCAAGCCTCTTGTGTTTCTCTGTTAGAGAGAACAGAGGGGAAGCTATTTCTGAGAAGCCCCGTATGAACCTCCTGTATGTAGTATGAGGTAAACCCTAACCATGATCTTACTTCCAACACATTTACTGGTGTGGGCCATTTCTGCACTGCCTCTATCTTCTTCGGGTCATGTGGAAATTCTGTCTTTCAACACCACATGTCCCAAATAGGCAACACTAGCTTGAAATAAGTTACATTTCTTAGGCCCGAATTTGAGGTTGGCATTCCTCATACGCAGGAAGATCTCTTCCAGCCTTTCTACTGCCAGTTCGAAAGATTCACAAAAGCATATCACATCGTCTATATAGTTTAGTTTTATTTAGTTTTATTTCCTAGTACATGAGGCCATCGGCCCAAATACACAAAATATTGCCACAATTGGCATGATTTACAAAATCATAGTAATATTATAGTAACATACATGTAATAAATATACAGTACCGGTAACTTTGATAATATAACGATATAACGATTAGTATATAAATAACGATTTATCACCCATTCAGGAATGTGTCTCTCTGGGAAAAAGCATTATAAACATAAAATGCAAGTGATTTGATTGCGCACGGATAGTTTGAACGCATCAATGAATTGAATTTATTGCGGTTAGGATTAACAGTGTAGCGAGTTGGTATATTCACTCGTAGATCAACATAAAAAGGACAAATTAGGACAAAGTGGTATTCGTCTTCAATCTCACCTGAATTACACAAAGGGCAAACACGATTACGTAATTCAATGTTATTTATACGACCCGATTCAATCTTCTGTGACATGGAATCGTGACCTCGAGTAGGTATTGTTCAGGGCAAAGAAGTGACTTGAATTCTGTATAAGTATGTAGTTTGGGTAAAGCATTGATCTCAGTGAGCCATTCTTGTGAAGAAATGTCACACACATCCTATTTGACAGCTGTAGTAAAAAGTTATTTACAGAACCAATATCTTGCATAGAGAAAGCATGATTGCCAGATAGCGACGTAAGGGGGCGACTGAGAGTTACAGTCTAGTTTAACCATGTTAACCCTTCACAACTATCCTGTCACAGATCAATCAGCTGGGTAGGGACGCATTTTGCGTCATCTTGATTGACGGGGATGCATGTTGCGTCGTCTTGATCGGTGGGGACGCATTTTGCGCCGCTGGGGACGTATTACACGTTGCCACACATTTGTCAAGTTTCATACTATTACATTACTGATAGAGACCCCTGGTAGCAAACTAAAGCAACGAGAGAGAAAATTGTGACATGGCATTTCCTGTGTAAGGCCAGAAATTGAGTCAACTTCAGTCCTTAAAACAACACATTTTTCTATAAATTTGATTTTCTTTCATCGATTGTTATTATAATACATATAATTTGCAATGAATCCTGGCGTTTCATAATTATTTATTCATTATTTTGACCAAAACGGCAAGTTTAAAACGTGTAAATGTCAGCATAGCTGACAGCCAAGATAGCGGCGCACGCTGGAGGCCTACTATCGGCTCACATGAATCACCTGTAAGTCTCTAGAATACATATATTGGGGAGGTCCATTACCTTTGTTTTCAGGTAAAATGTCCTAGTTTGTTTATTATATTTTATACTACATCATTCATGAGACTCTGTTATTTGCAATGTTAAAGTTGAAACAAATTGTTTTTCACTCTCCTGTAAAAGAGATAAAAATGTGTTATACTAATCTTTCATTGTTTTGTTTTTTGATTGTTTTTAACTTTAACTTTTAACTTTAAAACTGAATGTGACTAGACTCATTTACCTGTCTGTTTAGCAGTGATCAGTATATATTCAGGTGATAAAGGAACCTGGTGTTTTCTCTTTGTATTCAGAGGGTAACACATGGTCATTCTAAATGCTAAATGTGACTAGACATTGTAGTGAAATAAGGGTCAGCTGTTCAACAATGATGTCACGTAATGTGATTGTTTTGTTTCTTATTTTCAAAAAAGGTTAAATGCAAAGATTTGTAAGAACATGAGCTTTGATAAATGAATGAACTATATGGCTATATCTTGCCAGACGTCCTGTGCGGAATAAACTGTGGACAACTACTATGCATTTTAATTGGTTTGAGCATGCGCACATGAGTTACGGGACGTCTAGCAAGACATTGCCAACTATATTTTAAATGTAACAACAAATAATGAAAATGAGTACAAACATACATTATAAGCTTTGAAACGTCCCAATGTTATTTATTAATTTAAAATGGTTGAATATGTAGAGGAAATGATTACAGTTATAGCTGTTTGGAATACTAACTCTTTTTTACTTGTATGTGACAATCTTGAAAAGATATTATGTTGTGAAAAAAGAAGTAATGCGAAAGTATTTATGGATTAATGAAATATCTTTGATATGTGATTGTATGAAATGTGATGAAGACAATGCAATGTGTGTAAATGAAGAATGAAAATAAATTTTGAAAGAATAAAAAATAAATTAAAAAAATACTTCCTTTTACTTGCAATAAATTAAAAGCAAGCACATATGTATGGGAAGAATCAGGTGTAGAGCTATTTGCCTAACTGTCCACATGATTAGTGTAGATTTGTTTCTTGATTACAGCTGATTAACACAATTAAATTTTAATTTGATACAGTATTATTATTAATGATCATTTTAATCACCCACTAGCCAGTCTATTTATTATTGCGCAATATCTACAGAGGCTACCAAATCGTTTCTAGGCCACTTTCAGCAACAGGTGGACTATTCTAGACCTGACTTGATCAATATAATATATATGTCATGCAAGCTCAGAGAGGTGTCAAGTTGATCTTTCAGGATTTTTATGATTCTTTCAATTTTTGGTTAGAATTTCGTTAAATTTACAACTTTTTTTAATGAAATTATCTGTGATTGTTCTGTTTAAAGGAATAGTCAGAAAAATATTTTGCTTAAAATAATCACTGAATGTATCTGTAAGGATTATATTCACAAACAGGTAATGGTAATAATCCTTAGATATATTGATTAGAATCATATGTATAGTCACTGTCATAATCCTATGGATGAGATTCAAGCTATTTTACACGAGCGTGATTAGCTGTTGTTCCCGGAGCTACGTCCAAACGCATAATATGCGCAAACAGCTATGCATGCCTGCACGTGGTGACCAATCAAGACGCACAGTCCATTTTTTGAATGCTTGCGGTACGCACTTCCAGGTTTACGCACATACATGCGCACTGGTGAAATTTTGTCCATAGCATTATGATGCTGACTATCAAATGTTGTCAGTCATAAGTAGATAAATTAGATTTAATTGTTACATGATATCTTTCATTGAGTATTTAAGCATGGTTTATTATGTTAAATCACATATGTGTGGTGGTATGGGAAAACCCGTCGGAAGTCGCTAGTGTTAATATTGAGATATCTGGGTCATACCAAAATATTTCTTACAAAAGAGTTCAAAGTCAATTTTCCAACTTTGGTCCCAAGATAGAGATTATACCTTGAACTTTAGTCTCCAGGAGTTTTTTATGCAAAATTCCAGATGTTAATTTTATTTTAGTACTTTTCTGAACCTTGTTTATCAAATTTTATGTGTAAAATGCTATGTTTACGTAAAATGACATTGTTACCAAGGTAACCACTTGTGAATTCCGACAATGCATTGTAAAGATTTTGAAAGTGACTAGAACTTAAAATTGTTGATAATATTGCAAAAATCTAGGTTCATATCAAATGTCCTTTTCATATGACTAGCTATTCTGTGTGATGTAACAATGTAGTTTTATTATTATTAGAGCATTTAAAAGATTTTGTGTACACCTTTGAATTGCCAGTTTCAATTTTTAGTATTGCGTTTAAACTTGCCAACTTTAAAATACTATAACTGTAGTTCTAGATGGAATTTCTGAAAAATTTAAACAGTCCTGTACTCAGTAGAGTGTGAAGCTCTCTGCCAAATAAAAAAACCAAGTTGCTAGAAAATGACCATGTGCCACCACACATATATTGGAACATGGTGATAGTCATTGTAATGTTATAAAGATTAAAACAAAACGATGATCAATGCGAATCTTCCTCAAGCTACATATTGTATATATTTATGCTTTACCAAAATATACATCTATCAAATTCTCTTCATTGTTTTAGTGAGATCACAGAACATTCTTATTTGATTTGCTTTTCACATTGTCAAAATGGACATGATGGAGGCACAAGTTTAAATTCTGAGTTATCGGTATGACTTCAAAAGCACATTTAAAGCTTTGAAATAATATCATGTTGAAGGCAATCAGACTTGAAGTAGCATATTTTTTTATATTATTTTCTTTATATTTCACCAAATATATTGGCCTCTTGGCCTCTATTTTAAAACGGTTTGTCGACAACATGTCCTTTTTGACGTGTCTGGTCACATATTGCTTCATAAATGTAATTGATTCCATACTCAATGTAAGGAGCTAACAATTTTTTGATAGTTTGATGTTCAGCCCAGAATTTGTATCTGATCATATTTTTTACCATTTACAATTCTGTGCTTTCAAATGCTGTCGGTCTTGTTTGCTCTACAGATGTCTTGTTTGTTATTGTGCCTTGGATTATATATTGTTTCTAGATAAGGGCGACTAAAAAAAACACCCTGTTGTACGGGGAAACGGACCTCTCAGTTCAGGTCGATCGGTCTAGTGTTTTTTGTTTTTTTTTGAAAATGACCGAAAAAATCTGTAAAATTCAAAAAAAATCTGTACAAATGTTGCCGGTTTTTTTTGACAGACTTCTAAAAAAAATATGAGTCGGTCGAGCCCATACAACAGGATTTCCTTTTATGGTCGCCTAAATGAAGTATTTTGAGTGCTTATTAATAGTATATTAAATTCATTATTGAGTATATCTGTGGTGTATGACTAAGGATCAGCATAATTTGATGTTGTTAAAAGGAACATAAATAAAATAAACTGTATGGAAAATCAACAGAGCTTCAAATTGTCTCCTTTAGTAGTTTTGAAATTACTCTCCTAAGAAATTGTGGTCTGGGAACATCATCAGAGAAAATAATTTAAAATTGATTGGGGAGCTATATAGATGTCTATTTAATGAGTGCAGAGTGAAAGAAATGGGTGATTTTGATCTCAATATTTTGATCAAGCATATCATTTGTTCTTTTAACTTAAGTGAAAGATATGGCTTTTATTCATTTGAAATTGGATCTAAATGGAAGAGATCAAACATATCATGCAAGTATCACTTTATTAAGAATGCTTTGAAACACACATATTAATAAGAGATGTCTAGAAAACTCGCCATGTCAATTGCGCTCAGGAATGCGAAAAATAGGTTAAATGGTATTTTATTGGTGGGCAGGAATTGGTTGCTATACTCTATTTGTCTTCCTCTGGACAGTGACGTAACTTTACAGGCGCAGCATTTACGCAGGCCTATGTATCTTCCATCTTTCTATGCTCAAGTAGACGCACATATATGTGCTGCAATGAGTAGAGTATGCAGTTACGTCATTGTCTTGTGATGGATATGAGATGCAAATCAATAAGCAAACATCTTTGAATAAATTCATAAGAATTGCCAAACATTTGGGAATACCAAAATTCTTTGAAAAGGTACAAGCCCTGATCAAAATAAATCCAAGAAGCCATTTGTATTCAGTGAAAAGCACACAATATTATAGAACAAAAGTTGAACAAGTGTTCCTATTTTCTTCGTGCATCTATCTCTGTGCAGTGATGTCACATCATATTCTTGTAATTAATGCAGCATTTATGCATAAGTAGCAGGATTTATCTTTGATTGTGTGTGCCCACACCAGCGCATTACAAATCACATGCATGATAATGAGGTGCAAGCATAAGAATACACTCAGAATCACTGCACAGAGTTAGATGAACACATTATTGGTCATGTCTATGACCCTTTGGTTACCAGAGTTGTGCCCCAATGAGAGGCAGTAAAGAGTCCAAAATAGTTCTCTGGAGAGTTGGGTAGACCTTAAAGGAGGTGTCTCACAAGCATAAAAGTGTGCATTATATATTAGAAAAATAACTAGCAAGCCCAACTTTTGTAATTATATTGAACAAAACACCACACTTATGACAAAAACAAATAAAAACCGCTATCTCTCAACATGCACTTTTTATCACGGCGTTCGAAAGTCCCAGTGTCGATGATGTCATAGTTATACAATGGACATGCGCAAATTTTAGCACCGAATGACGTCATCGACACCGGGACTTTCGATCGCCACAAATTTTAAAAATTGCATGTTGAGTGATGGCAGTTGTTATTCTTTTTTTGTGACTAGTATGGTGTTGTTCTATATAATTACGTAATTTCGGCTCGATAATTATTTTTCTAACAAATAATGCTCAATGTTGTGCTTGCGGAACACTTCCTTTAAGATAGAACAGGCTACATAGATATCAGGCCAGCATATTCAAAACCAATGATAGTGCTTAAAAGACCACACATTTGGCTTTCATTCAAAAAAAAGTTGAATTTGATCAGTGTGTCATAATGTCACATCAATTAAAGTAGAGCCCGGTATTTTAAAGTCAATCCACAGGATGTCAATGGCACAGTATTGTCATGGCTGGTGTGATTCAGAGATGCCCCTAGGTCTCAATGAAACTAGTGAAAACCTCAAAAGGCGATGCATTTTTGATACAATTTGTTTTAAAAATGACTGAAAATAAATAAAATCATTCGATCATGGATTGGCTTTGAAATAGCAATCTTTACTAAAAAAATTAACATGATAGATGTAAACCAAATTAATGGTCTTTTTATCAATACAATACCATTGGTTTTGAAAAAAGCTTTCCTGAGATCTTCGTAAAGCCTTTTTGAAAAAAGTGGCCGTTCTTTCAGACTCTCCCTGTATGAAACGTGATAATTCAAAATACAAATAATAAGAGTAAACAAACCTTTCGCTTTCATATTCAGCAAATGGATACATGTCTTTATTGCATTTACATTATCACCTTTTAGATCATATACAAATATACAAAAATATACATCGAATTGCAAGATTAAAACATTTGGAAGCTTGGTTATTTCACCCCAAGCAATACATCACATAATACGATCTATTTAGGCTTTGGTTGTGGACCATGCGTTACATAGCAGCAACATTGAAAAGGTTGCGCTTGGGTTAATTGACCCAAGTGTTAAATCATATTGAAAGGTTTACATAATTGGGCACTTAGCTATCAGACAAAGAGTTACATCACATATAGTTGGGGGGCTTAGGGATATTTGGTTCACATTCTTCTAAAAGCACCACATTTGCCCATATATTGCTCATACCATGAACATGTTCTGATTTTGACAAACGATAATATATCTCAAATTGTCAGATCCCAAGGGGTCAAAGAAATGGTAGTTGCTACCACCTGGAGTCGTTTTTGTGCCTTGTACAGGGGTCAAAAGGTCAAATTCTAAATGTGTGGTATGAGCAACATATGGGCCAAATTTGGTGCTTTTAAAAGAATGTGAACCAAACCTCCCCTGTGATGCCCTAACAGCTCCAACTAATAAGAGTTTGCATATTGGTAAACCAAGTCACACAGGATTGCAATATATTAACAATTGGGCACTTGGGTTTCATACCAAGAGTTCAATCACATAGAAAATATTAACAGTTATCACTTGGGTTTAACATTGATGTTGGTGGGATTTTATCCTATATTGAGACAATGAAAGCATTAGAAAGCGACTCATTAGGATTCCAGTGTTATAAGAATTAATCTTTTGAAATATGGTTTAAAATATGAGACATTGACCTGTCACTTTATAATCAGCGATAGCATTTGAAAGACCCAAAATATGATGCCATATGATTTATATGAAGGACAGGTAATTGAACATGCACAAACTGTATATAGTTCAATCAGTTCCAAATTGGCAAGAAAATTCGTTTTTTATCTATCTGCGCGCAAAAGTAATCCAAGCGTATAAGCACGATTTTGGCATATGCAAGCGTCACGCATAAAATGACATTGCGCCATGCGAGCGACGCTCTTCTGAATTCATTCACTGCTGTAAACAGGTTTCGCCAATTTGGAACTAACTGAACTATAGTATGTAAATTATAAAATTGTACCAATATCAAAGGCACTTAGCTTCATGAATATATATAATATACTTGTCTTATTATTAATCTGCATACTAGGATCAACTTTGCACCATCTGTGTGATATGAGTTTCATTTCTATGTAAACATATTTGTTGAATAATTAGATGCCAACACACATTTTAAGCACTTCTATGAAAAATGGAAGACATAAATTTGATAATTACTTGTACAAAAACACACATAATTTTATAATAATATAATATAAAGCAGTTTGCCAACCCATGGCGTTTACAATAGACAATATAATAACAAATATTCACAAACACTGACGAATGTCACAATGAAAAATAAGCAGGGACATCCACCGGCGGGGACTTGAACCACGGTCTCCTGAACTCTAGACAAGTGCCTTAACCACTCAGCAACCGTGGTTGGTAAACTGCTTCATATCATATACACATTATTAAGACAAATGTTTAAATTGGAAGACACAGATTTCATGCTTTCTTTTGATGATATGTTTACTACAAATCCAGAAGAATAAAACTGCTTATTAAATTTAAATACATACACCTGAATAGTTATCATAGATTTATTTGTAACATAATTCCAGAAGTAAACTTATTGTTCCCGAAAGTTTTAACATCTGACCTACTTATATGTGAAATATGCCTGCTGATACCAAGTACCAAGAAATATTAATTTCATCTTTGGTATTTCACATTTTCTTTAAACTGATTCCTTGTATTCCTGAAAAGTAGCCATCCAGTTGCATGGTCAGCAATACAAGCCAACCTTCAGCCCATAGGACCCTGTACTCCTTGCATACAAGGAATCTACATTTTGAACATGCAAGATTCAAAGGAGGTATATTGCTATATCACTGGTCGATACTGCGTATGTGCTAGAAGAATGGATGTTGACCAAAACAGTACAATAGTGGCCGGCAGAGAAGTTCAGCATGATAAATAATGAGCATTTGGGGCTGTTACATATATCGAGGGTTCAGCGCCAGAAGGCCGTATCTCAAGAAATGCTATTTTGAGATATAATCAACTTTCAAATAATTGGGACTCATTACAATACACAGTAGCACCCAACTTATAACTCTAGTTTTAGTCAAATTACGAGTTTTTATGAGTTATCTCTTCATGGTTCTGAAAATCTAGGTTATATGGATTTTTTTTGTACCAAAATATCAATTTGCCCAAAAATTGAGTTACAGCCTTCTGGCGCTCAGCCATCAATATACAATCGGGCCAATCAGATGTACGCATCGGCTCAACGTCACACTGTTTTATTTGAGTCACCTGAACTTCTTAAGTCTCAGGCATTATCAGGTCATTGACAGAAAGAGTTATGATATCATATGGTTCAAACAAGACACTTTATTATATTACTTGTAATTGATTCTTGACCTGAGACCTAAAGCATACTTTATCAAATGTAGCTTATACACAAATGAACGTGACAATATGAGTTTCACATAGAGTTTAATGGGATCAGCCTTCATATCACAGAAACTATGGTAATATCTTAGTTTATGAAATACCTATTTGATCTCAACTAAACATGCTCAGTTAAGTATACACACAAATAAATAGACATACAATCAATGACCCTGGTTCCTGATTGGTCAATCGTAAAATTGTCACGCGCATGCAGTCATAGTTGTTCGCGCATTTCATGCATATGGATGTAGCTCCGCGAACAACCACAAAATACGCTGGATTGAATTTTGTCCATAGCATTATGACAGTGACTGTATCCCTCACGTGTTTGAGGTGTTACTCTTGACGGCCTATGAGAAAGCTGTGCGCCGACTTATACCTAACACATTTAAAAATATCACATACAACAATTACGAAAAGTCAACTCAGATGAATGGTTAAAACATTTGTAAACATTTGTAAAACATTTGTAAAATATTGTTAAAATATTTGTAAAACATTAAAATAGCAAAATAAATTCATAAAATATATAATATCTCTTTATTCTTCTCCGGTTTTTGGAAAACAGTCATTTCTACTATAATTGAAAACCATTTAAGATGATATACTATTCTGCTAATAACTACAACAATATGCTCACTGATTAGTATATACTTTGTGTCATTTCAACTTGGAGGTCATGTCAGTCAGTGTGTAATCCAGTGAATGCATCATGATGCTGCATGTGTAACTCTAATGTGACTGTGCATACGAGAGACACCACCGCCTGCCCCCTCCCCTAAAATTTCATGTCCCCCTAAAAAACTTACAGGTACGTTATACTGGACCATTTAAGTGTTAAAATACATTAAAATACTTTCAATGTTTCATAAATTTAAGCTTGAATAAGCAAAATTTGTCACACAAGAACGTTTTCAGGACCCATTTTAGTTCAAATACCTAAATTGTTTGCACGCTTCACACACATTTGTTTCTAAATGAATCAACATTTTAAACAACATTTGGGCTCATCCCCTCAATGTTCTAGCTTTCGCCACCACTGCTGAATTCACCTCCTTACTTGAGCTGACACAGAGCATTAGACATTTTATACTGTAAAACACTATAATTTTGTGGATACTTTATTTCGCGAATTTAAAATTACTGCTATTTTAGCGGACATTTAATTTTGCGAATCTGGACCTTTTACTGTTACTTTCAATGTAAAATTTCAGTTTTTGCGAGTATTTAATTTCGCAAATCCACATCTCTCACCAAATTAAGTAGTTTTACAGCATCCCAAATCAATCTATATCACAAGCTGCAAGGTTACAGTCTGCTGAAAGTATTTAATGTACACATAGAAAATTAAGGTTTAATTTAGAAATATTTTGGCACAAGTCAAAGAGATGGAAGCGATAGTTAAATAATTTAACAATTAGCAGCATATTCAGAGACAGAGTTGAAACAAGCGGGCACTTTATAATGACTATTCTTGGGTTCTTCACCACAGATCATTGGTCTTTGCGAATGGTGGGAGAGTGTCACATGGCCATATCTTGCTTACCTATAGTTTTGATAGGTAACTCAAATTTTCCTGTTGAATATCAATTATGAATAGCAATAATCTATTATCAATCTCTTTCCCTTGCCAATTATCAACACCTCCCCTTCCTCTTTCGCAGCATATAGTTATCTAATATGTTGAGTTCATTGAGTGGTGGTATCAATACATATGGTAAGGTAAACAGATGAGTGTGTCTCATTTAAGTACAAAAGGGTCAAGTATGCTGAACTTGTTTTTCCATAATATGTGATTTTTGTGCTTTTCACCAATTGATCAAAATATAAATATGAAGAAAATAAATCTTCAAAAGATCTTTTTAATGCTATGTATACGAGACCCTCTTCTCTTTGCCTAATATCCATGTAGCGCAGTAATATATAAGAACCGATTTGCTAATTTGATTTGTTACATGAATGCTTGCATAAGCCATTCCACTCAAAGAACACACATTTGATATAAAAAGAGTATATTCTAGTAAACATTGCTTATCATTGGGAGTATCACTATAATGAACTGTTCCGGCATGCACATCTCGATAACAAAAGCAAAATCTGGGCTTATAGATGCTTCAGGAGAAAATGGTAAGGCTTTTATAAAAGTATCACATCTAACTAGTGTAAGTATGCTTCACACATCATAAGCTGTAACAAACGCCCAAAGCATTTGCATATAATATGTGCAATGCACACTTACACCATATGTGATGTTGTGCATCATAAGGGGGGACTTTGCAGATGAAGTCAATTTTGAGTTTATTATGTGTGCTCTCAGAGCATTTCTAAACTTTAAAATTTGACCAAATTTATCTAAACTGATCAAGGCATTCAGATTTTACAAGTGAAAATGACTCCTAAATTCTTATTATTGTCCTTGTTTTTTCTGTCCGTTTTCATCAATATCTTGAAACACACAGCCTAAAGTCCCCCTTTTGAAGTGCTGCATCACATATGCATACAATAGTAGGGATTCCTTTAGCATGTGAATAAATACAAGCTCTAAAATGTTCACCCATTTGGTAATGAACAAAGTATATTATTGGAATATGCACCCATATCGCATCCGTAATTCAGTAGGAATAGAATAGGGCATTCCTATAAAACAAACATTATAAGGACAAAAGTGATTGTTACAAAGATCCATCTACACAATTAATAAATATCGTTTTTAACACACCTCTTGAGTATTATAAATTATGTCGCTAAGAATATACACTTGTAAAAAAACATAATCTAAATGAGTCTTAATGGTTCAGCATACTTCACAACGCTCCTCTGCTGAGCGGTAACATTTGCCATCGCTGAGCGGTAACATTTGCCATCGCGGAGCGGTAACATTTGCCATCGCTGAGCAGTTACATTTGCCACCGCTGAACGGTAACATTAGTTTGCCACCGCAGAGAGGTAACATTTGCCATCGCTGAGCGGTAACATTTGCCCCCGCTAAGCGGTAACATTAGCGGTAACATTTGCCACCGCTGAGCGGCAACATTTGCCACTGCTGAGCGGTAATATATGCCACCGCTGATTGGTAACATTTGCCACTGCTGATTGGTAACATTTGCAATCACTGAGTGGTAACATTTGCCACCACTGAGCGGTAACATTTGAAACCACTGAGCGGTAACATTTGCCATCACTACGTGTGTCATATTGGCTAAGCACTCCATAACGCACAAGCATATTATATTGTGAACACTACTACATAATTAAATATGCATCTGTGAGTGTGAAAGAGCTGGAGGGTTGTGGTGTATGCTCAGCCCTTGACATGGAATATGATCTGTATAATACAATACTGTACATAAAGGCATGAGAAACACATTTTAAATGTGATTTATCATACACAATGTTCAAGAATGAGGCTATGTGAAGCACAAGCATAAAGAATATAGTAAATGTTTGACATTACTCACAAACCCTATTTTTTAATAACATGCCAAGATATTTTTTCAAGCTATCTGATTGTTCTAAATGTGACCAAGGCCTTTACTGAAAAGGTGATTTCTTTTTAAATTTAATGAAGAAAGTTTAAGAATTCATAATTCAATCTTCATGAAAATAGATCCCCAATATCGGTTGTTGTCCGTTTGTAGTCCAATAACAGTCGCTTTGATGACCGATCACCCAAAATGGACAAGTTCTATGTGTGAATAAAATGACTGATTATTAATCCAATTTTGTGCATGTTTTGCTGAATTAGTTTCTACGATGCGGTTATTCAATGAAAAATGATTGTATGTCGGAGCAGTGTAAAAAGGCTTAGTAAAGTATAAAGAAATATTGGGCTAACAGGGGAAATGCCCATCCACACATCTTGGGCTAACAGAGGAAATGCCCATCCACACAGTTTTGCCATTCACATGAAAACCAAATGTGAAGTACAATGTAGTGATATGCGTCTGAATATATAATCAGAGGTTTCACAAGTTAAAGGCACTTGGAAGATCAATATTATGCAGACACTTGCAGATATCCGGTTCCAAATTCTGCACGCACAATGATATATTCATCTTCTCCTTGCGTCAGCCTTACAGTGCAAATTACTGTTGTAACGTCAACAAATGTTATCTTGTTACCATGGTGATGTGCTGAATACAATGTCTTACAATCTGCCATGGTCACATTAAACAGGCTTAAACAGATGACTGCTTGATATGGTCATCTCTGTAAAAAAGGGGTGCACTACATAGCCTGAGTCTGTAGGCCCTCTATACGGCTGTCATGATATGGCTGCAATGTTGTAGGTTGTACACTTTACGGACAAGTCCATACACCTTCCATATGACAGCCATGTCTTAAGTTGTGTCCTATTAAGACTGCAAGATGGTTGCTATGTTGTATGCTGTTCACTATATAGACTAAGTCTGTAAGCCCTCTACATCACTGCCATATTATGCACCCTGTAGAATCCATGCTGTTACACTTTTCATTGTCTATCAAGACCCATTCTGTCAAAGGCACTCCTCAACTCAGCTTCATTAGCTAAAATAAGAAAAACAATGGAAATGTTGATCAATATACTGTATTATACGGTACGTATCTGCTAAAACCTATTAGTAATCTTTATGTTACTATTATCCAATTTTAACACTCTCCACGCGACAGATGACTGCAGGCGACAGTTTCAAAAGTTCACAAAATGTTTCAAAAATGTCAACTCAAAATAAGTAAGTTTCATTGCGATATTTGGAATCGCTACGAGAAATACATTAACATAAGTACAAACATGCCTCCTATTAATTATAGAGCTAGGCTTTGAAGGTTGGGGAATTGTTCCGAAAAGAACTGTTTTGCGTATAGCATTTGACCAATTCGCCACGTGGAAAGTGTTGGAAGCCTGTCCAGAGGGTTTTAGTAAATCATAAGATGAAAATATAACATAAATATAGGATACCAATACCATTGATAAGCCTGAATTAATAAGTTAAGTATTATATTTTAGTTACTTTAGTCTGAATACTACTTTTAATTCATTAGATGTGTATAACCCTTACCAAAAGTCATACCATTTTATATAATGTTGGCATTAAGAAATAACCTTTCCTGCAGATGTTACAAATAAGTTGGTCATTTTTGCATAATAATGGCACATTCATAATCTTGTACAGTCCTCAAAATAAGTAACTGACCAGGTAATAAATATGCTCTCAACTTCAACACTATAGCTCCTTCGTAAAAATATTAAATCATAAAGTTGTAAGGAAACTTTTTTCCTTTAATTTGAGATAATACACATGAAGATTGAATGAATAATAACTCAGTTATGTGCCTAAAACCAAAACAAAGTCCGTTTTTCATTTTAACATTTTGTTTGCCTACACGCAGCTTCAGACTAGCAACAAGCAGATTATTGATTAACTGGTAGCGACAACTCACAAGCCGATAGTCATGATAGTAAGATGAGGATTGGGGATGCTTCAATTGATCAATGCCACCCATACACATACCTGTCACACTGCCCTGCATGTTCAAAACCCAAGTGTAAGAATGTAAACTGCACTTTGTTCAATCCTTTTCAATGTAGCGATCTTAATTATTAACCGATCTTCGTGAACAATATCTCAAAGGAAAGAGAAGTAATTTCTTTACAACTTTTTTACGTAGGAGCTAAAGTGTTGGAGTTAAGAGTATATTTATTACCTGGTTGGTTACTTATTTTGAAGACTGTAGTTGGACATCAGTTGACGCCAGTGGATATGGTGTGCATGTTGCAATTGAAGCAATGTCAACTTTTATCTGCAGACGCCATATGATGCCCAACGATGAGAATATTACAATTGACCCTACTCTACAAACAATAAATTGTGCCACATAAACCGACATATTGAAGCAGTACAGCCACCAAAGTTAGATATGTTAGTAATACAACACAGATTATGCTAAAGAGGATCTTTAGGTCCCTGGTTTGTATCACAGTTGAACAAAGTGTTTCATTTTCACCATATTTTCAAGAATGGGTGACAAAGATGACCAGTCATATTGATCCCTTGACTGTCACAATATGACCACTTTTTAATCTATCAACACCAAATGAACCCATTATTTAACTACCTGTCACTATAGACCATGTCACCTCGTGTGGATAACAATGTTAAGTGCCCAGGTTCCATTCCATTCATGGGGGAACATGCATTAACTGTTGTATTGACCTGCTGTGGTTTACAGATGACTGGTTTGGTTCGGTGTATAGTTTATAGTGGACACCTCCTTTGAATGCGTGCACATACCGGTAGGCAAGCTTTTGTTTGGTAGGCAATTCATGCGCACATCGGCAGGCAAGCTTTTGTTTGCTTGGCTGCTGTGACATTACAGGTGACATCGTCTATACTTGGTTGATCTAACTCTAAGCAGTTGCATCAGGTTTTATTCCAATGATCGCACAGCGTTTTGTGTGTGTGATTGCAATGTGTACCCAAGCAATCAAGTACATGTGCAGGGAAATGCTGCAGCGATCATTAGAATATGCTCTGACATCACTGAACAGAGTTAGATTATACATGAAACCCTTTTTGTCAAATGATTGTCCTCAATGAATTGAATGCCACAATCATGAACAAGGCATGGACAAAATGCAAGATTCTCACTGAATTGACTCAGTTTTGGGACAAAATGTGGGTTTCTCTAACTAATTGACCCCTTTTTTGCCTTTTTTAAATGAATGACCCTTAGTTTTGAGTCACTGTCCAATCATCCCCATCACTCTACAAGTTGAACCCCTGCCCTGGGTTTGATACCTGCCCGGGATCTAAAGTACACAGTTTCCTCAAGTGGTTATCAAAAATGATATTAAATAGTTGTTAGTCTTTCATACCCAGTCCGTGTAATGGGATACGCATATCTCTAGACCCTGGTGCACTTGTCGTTCTGGGCCTGTGTGTTTGAGGTGAAGCGCCACCTATGTTGTTAGTATCCCGAGAAGGGAGAGGCGGTGGCAGGGACTCTGACGCACTCGATCTTCTGGGTCTGAATGTTAGAGGTGAAGCGCCACCTATGTTGTTAGTATTCCTAGAAGGTAGAGGCGGTGACGGGGAAGCTATAGAAGCAAACAGCATTACATGCATCAGTTAGTATTAGTAAGCAGCCAATAGTCAATAGTGCAGTAGTTAGTTTGGTTAGAACAGAGCAACAGCAAGCAAAGAAGTGCACCCACAATACCAGCCTCATATGAATGTAATTCAGTAGGTAAGTTGGAAAAAATGACATAAATAACACAACATCACATTTTGGCTGTAATTTCCTTGAATCTGAAAAGTGTTCTAAAATTCTTTTGATTGGATTCCAGATTTGTTCATGTAGTAATGATGTCAAAACCTTACTGAGTATATAAACATATATTTGACCTGATTACTTTGTTTAGGTAACATAATTCCAACCAAATAAAGAACATGTTAAGTTTTCAACCAAATAACAAACAATATATCACATCGACAAATTACTTAGTGATGTCTTTTATCCAACATGCCCACTGTGAAAGGCAGGGCTGGAAAAATATTTATGTCCCAGAAAGCAGAATAGTTTTCCCTCCATTTCTTATGTATTTCTTTATTTGGAAAAACAACACCAAATACCAAATACCAACATTTCCCGGGATTGAGATTCCTCAATTCCCCATTTTTCCAGGCCTGGCGAAAGGATAAGACAAGGAGAAATCGTGAGAGGTTATCAGAAAGAGGTTTTTATTGAAGAAAAAGGTTTGTTAATCTGATTATCTGCGCGAGTTAGAATGTATAGTCAAATTTAAAGCCCCCTCCCAGTCCATTCTCTTTCCCCTCCCTCTGATTTATAATTGGTGACTACAATACAAGTGCTAAGACATGTAATCAAAACTGAACACTTAGGGATAGGGAGAAGGTTAAGGATATTATATCTTGTATGTTCTTTCAAAACTGAATTACTGAGAATCGTAAGAGGGAAACATAAATGTTGGAAACATGTTTCCGGTTTACACTGGTAATAACAACCGACCCAATCCTCAACTCAATTATATGGTATACATATATACCGTACTTGATGTCGACTCTGTGTGACTTCACCAAAAATAAAGTGCATATGCTTGGGAACTGAATAAAGTATAACACTTTATCAGTTAGAAATCCAATGAAATGCAAGTAATTAAATTTCTCAAGTTTTAGCCATGCAATGTTTTTGTCCATGAAAATATCCAACTAAATATGGCAACCTTTTTTATTTAGATATTTGAATAGTTATGACATAAAGAGAAATTCCAAATTGTTGGTGTGCTTTTATTGGGATTTGAAAAGGTGACCACCAGTTTCAATCAGCTACTCTTACCATACAACTTGTCTTTTAACTCTTAGCTGTTAATAGGTGAAGACAGCAAATAAAGGTAACGACTTACAGGCAAAAATTGTAACCTGGATCTTTTATGAAAAAATGCTATAGGAGGATGAGTATATCAGCAATTGTAAATGGATCAAAAAGAAACCAAAGCTTTTGTGAACTTAGTTCATTATTAGTGTGTAGTGGAATGGCAAGAAGGAGAGAGACAAGTGATTTTTTCTTAGCTGTTAATAGATTATGTAATCAGTAGACATAAGAATATGTTAATAAAAGCAAAATTAAAGTGTTTAAAATAAGCATTGCTTTACCATCGATACTAGACATTGATTGTGAATGTGTTTGTAATTTCTGTTTATTGGTCACATCTGGGCGTTGAGGTACGGGTGGAGTGACATGCTGGCTCACTAGCAGCTGTTTACCCATATTAGCTATAGAGGGCAGCAATACAATAAAGCAATAAATTTACAAAGCAAGCAGTACAATATAGCAATAAAGTAATTAACCCTAAACCCTCATTGAGGTTTGTAGCAATAAAGCTAACAGGGGCAAACATGGGACAAATAAGGATAGAAAAAACAGTGTGTGCCACCCGCGGGAATCGAACCAGGGCCACCGTGGCCAGAGTCCGGGTGATAGTGCATCAGGATACGGGGTCGCGCTCACAAAATTAATTTTTATGGGCCTATATGAACCTTTGCGTGATTGGGGGACCACTGGCACAATCAGGGGCGGACTGGGACCGGAAAGCGGCCGTGGCAAAATTATTAAAGCGGTCCTTTTTGACCATGTCAGGCAGAAGTATGTCGTTCCGGTAGTAAATTTTTGTAAAAGGTTGCCCCAATTTTTTTCCCAGTCAGTCACCTCGTGAATTTCACGTAAGTAAGGGGGGGGGGGGGGGGGGGGGGGGGGGGGGGGGTAGGGTCAAAAAAAATTGCACGGTCAAAATTTTTCGCACGGTCACAACATTTCGCACAGTCACAAATTTTCGCACGGTCACAAAATTTTGCACGGTCACAAAATTTCGCACAGTCACAAATTTTCGCACGGCCACAAAATTTGAGTAACCGGCCCTGAGAAGCCCAAACCAAGCGGCCCATGTGGCGATCGCCACAATGCCACAGTGGCCAGTCCGCCCCTGGGCACAATACTTTTGTTGGATTTAGCAGGGTTAGGGTTACAGAAACACGAAAAAGTGGCTCGATAACAGTAACCCCTTATGAGCGAAGGTAGCAAGAAAGCTAACATTAGTAACAGGTAGAAACACAGGACAAATAATGACACACAAAAAGGTGTGTGCCGCCCCCGAGAATTAACCCCTTCCTTTGAGTCCTTTAACAAGTACATGAATTAATCAAATAGTATTACAATGTACCAAACATCCCTGAAAACTACAAAATACTACACAACTAGTTGTGGTATCACTCTCTTGTGACATGATCAGACAGGCTAGCTATGTTGATGAAAATTTTAAGATTTTCGGAGAGAACTCTGTGCTGCGATCAGGTAGGATGGGATTTCTAGTTTATTCCCAAAACATGCCTTGGTGGTAAGGGTTAATCAGAAAGGCAAGCAGTACGGTATATAACAAATAGAAGCCAAATATTAGCCTTTCATCATGGAGTCGTGGTGTGAGCACCATAAAAAAAAAGTGTGAGCGCCATCTGTAAAAATAGTATAATGCAACGCCTTTCTGCAAACACTCTGTGTGTTACATTTTGTGTTGTTTTACGGAAGATTTATCCCGAAACAAATTGTGTTTGCTGATTGGTTAATAATTATGTCATTAATTATCGGGAGACGTCATCGATATTAAGCCCTAATCTTTAAACGTTGTCGTCAATAGAATTGGGGTGTTTGTTCGACACCTAATGCTTACACAGTAAAATAGCAATAAGCGCAAAGACGCCTCACTCGACAGGTCAGCCTCACGCCTCATTTCGCTCAGCACTCAATGGGTAATATTGTGAGGTGTCTTTGGCAGAGACTAAGCAAACATAATACACAAGTAAACCATCACTTTAAGATAATTATTAAACCCAAACATGGAAACAAGAGTACAACTCCATCTAGGATTGCATGATAGGTAGAGGGATTTTGACAAGAAATCACTTTGGTCCAATTCTCTGTGTCAACATAATCACGCAAGTAACTCTACGTAACTCCCTATGATGATAAGCACCTTGTCACTCAAGAAATCTCTTCTTCAGTCAGTTTTCTTAATTTTATATAAGTATTGGACAATGAGCTATTTTTTGTCAAAACTGACTTTATACAATGCATATTACTACATTAGGTTAAAAAGCATAGCATGTATACATCTTAGCAAACAATGATACCATATGCTTTATACAAGTACAAGCCATCTATAATTACAAACAGTAAGTGAATTTTAGCTGCATGTTTGCAATATAAATAATAGACACACACAAAATGACATAAGCAAGCAAAAAACAAACAAACAAATAAAAGCAAACAAGCAAGCAAACAATAAAATGTTCAACAACTAAAAACCACCCTATACCAACCCTGGTAAAATGAATATCAATCATGTTCAAATACTAAAATAGAATACATGCAAACCAAGCATTAAATACAAAATATAATAAAATGCCATACCATACATCCGATACAATTGGTCATGTTTGCAAATTCAAAAACAAAACACTATCAACAATCTATAATATTGTCTATTGTAAACACTGTGGGTTGGTCAACTGTTTTATTTGATATATTAACAATTTGATAATTTCAATCTTCCATTTGTTCCATTGGAAGGTTTAAGTCTGTAATTATTAACTTGTTTAGCACCTGGTTGGGTTAACAATGTAAATTATTTGCCAGTATATCGCAGGAATTCCAAGGACAATTCATGGAAATCTGTCTGAGACTATAATAACAACCGTTAAGTCTCAGTTGTGTTTCACAGGGCCATTTGTAAGAAACTTGTGGGTAAAGACCAAACAGGAAATACCTAGGTGTGTGTAGCTCCAGAAGTAAACAGGCACACATACACATACACCCCCCCCCCCCCCCCCCCACACTTACATGTATTCGCCCTCAAACGAGGACCATGAAGTGGTATTATCCAAAAGAGAAGTTCTATTTTTACCCTGTATTTAAGAGTTTCATTGAGAGTGTTTAACATTATTTCAAGAAATTGAATCGTAATTTAAATTGATTGAAAATATTTGACCAAGTTTATCAATTGAGAATGACTTTCATGTTAGTAACCTGTTCAACATTGGAATCATTATAATCATATGCAAAACTTTGTTAGAGTCAATAACATGCTATACATGTATGTTGGACACATAACCCAAACAGCAAGGTCAAGTATGTGAAGTTATCAATATACAAATAATATGTATCTATACATTATGCACTTATCAACTGAAATACTGGCCAGGCGGAGACTCCGGGCTAACAGGACTTGGGCTGGGACATACAAATACATACTTCCCCAGTACAATCTTTTTACATAACCGGTAGGGTCGAATACCATTTTGCAATCCCTGCATTACAGTCCGGGATCCCGGTAGCAAGTGACAACAAGGCCATGTCCAACAGTAATGAAAAAATGATACCATTTGCATTTTTAATTGATTTAATGCAATAAGGGATGCCTGTTATATCATTCCTATGTATATAACCCTAATTATCCCTTGTACACTGTCCAACATGTCTCTGGGTAATCTTCTTATGATTGTAACATCGCTTCAATATGCCCTGGCTAGCAAGGATATGCTTTGTACATTCCCGGCACATGTCTTGGCATAGCTAGATAATGATTTCTGTATGTCCCTGCCGCAGTCTTGGCATTGTCTCCCCCTGGTGCTGGGATTGCAATTGATAAATCCATTATGAACATATTGGGCCGTATTCGTATAAGTATTAAAACACAGGTTTAAGCTACGGTAACCCATTTGAATTACTGATTAATAAATAAATACCATCCTATACAATGGCACTCTTCAACAACTTTTCTGTAGACGATATTCATCGTGTTTAAAAATATGTTTTGTTAAACGTTCCGTCTGAAAGATAAACTGGCATTTAACTTGAACATGAGTTTAGTTAGCGATTGTTTTAGACTAAAACCGTCTTTAATACGAGAATACGTCCCAATTTATTTGGTTATTCAATTAACCATAATCACAACATGCAACACCATGCTAATAATACCGGTACATTGTGATACTATGCTACTGCATGTCGTATACAAGGCGTGTAATAATGCTGGGTGGGAATAGCTATCAAACAGTCCGCTACTTTGTGATACATGCTGCTGCAGCATGTCATACAAGGCGTGTAATAATGCTGGGTTAGAATGGCTATCAAACAGACTTTTGGTCTGATGAATAAAGCAATAGAATAGAATGAGTCAAGTTGAAGTCAAGTTAGATTGTTTTCAAACAGTTAGCTATGTTATACTTGCCAATTAAATTCAAACACTTAAATTAATAAATTGAGGGAAAGGATTTTCAAAAATGCATTCAAAAATTGTTTTAACTGTACAACATTACAACCAACTTTGACCATTTGTTGACTAAACTAAAATTCTGCAAATCAAAATGAACGTTTTTATAACCAGTAAATGCGTTAATGGAACAGGCGGGCGGGCATGTGATTAGATATCTAGTCTAATTCGGTATACAGGGTGTCCTGAAAAGAGCTTCAACTGGGATGTGCATGACTTATTGTCGCTATTCTTTCAAAACCTTGTATGTTTTTCCGGCCCTTCAGCATGTATAAAGTAAAACTGCCAATGGTTATTCATAGGAAGAGTTGCTTTATACATGTTCCGGGACAAGAGAACTTACAAGGTTTTGATAGATGTGATTTTGTCACTTTAAAATGTTTAGAGCAGACGGCCTAAAGGTCATACATAGGAAGTATTACTTTATACATGCTGAAGGGCTGAATGGAGATACAAGGTTTTGAAAGAATAGCAACGTTATTTATTTGGTATGATAAAGACAAATCTGTTTCATCACAAGAAAGGCACAGTGATCTTGTATCTTAAAAAAAAAAGTCAACGAAATCTCCAATCCAAAGAATGCCATCTGTAATAACATTCAATTCAAAGAAAGACTATAGAGAAGCAAGCCATAGTGCAGGGCCATCGCAATAATTTGTGCACACCTTTAATCAGGTGCACGCAGTATGCCTTAGCTGTGTGGAAACTTTGTTGTTGAGAATGTGCAAGATGTGAGAAAATGGCACTCTATGCACATCAATTCTTTGTGATAGATATTCATAATGGAGCATTCATACACCCGTTGTTGGGCATCGGCAGATATCGATGCGGAGTTAAAACAATTTCAACTTCTATCCACTGACGTCGACTGATGCACAACAGGAGTATGAAGGCTGCAAACCATACCATATTTGTCAGGTACGTTTTTTAAAGATATGCTGCTTACTATCATTTTTGGCAAACATCCAATTTTCTATTATCTATTTATATGCCATAAAGAAGGACACCAATAACGAGGATTACATCGAATTTCTTCCCTTATTTGATAAATAACCTTCAATGCTTCCTTTGTATCCATGACTGCCACCATTGACAGATGTGAATGTGCAGTTATCAAACCAGATATAGCTTTGATAGAAAGTCACAATAATCATACCAAGAAGAAGAAATATAGCCACATCCCAATTGAAGCCCTTTTGATAAAGCGCCCTCTGTTGATTAACTATGCAATGTTCATAGGAATAATTCACTCACAGCTCTGAGAATGGAAATCACTTGAAGTAACTTCTGGGTTAAATCCTGTTGGTAAGGCCGATGTTGATATAGAACGCTTCCTGTTTATGCCATTTGGCACGGCTGGGAGGGGACGTACTACACATGGGAGAAGGGTAGGCGAAAAGGAGCGTAGGTGCGGTGAAAGAAAATGGTCAAATAATAGTAATTGATTAATTAATTAGTATATATCTATATCAGGGCTGACAACCCTTTCTAATAAGGTTAAACTGAAAAGAAGAAAAAAAGCAAATGCAATTTAATTTATAAGTTACATGCTAACAAATACAGGTGTGCAACATTGTCACAAAATGCAACAAATATTAACATAACAATTAATTTAGCTCATACATTTTATCAAACAAAACTAGAAAGAAAAAATAAGCTACTTTTACATTATTTCCCTTCACACCCTTAGGCCAAAATAAAAATGGTTTGGTTGTCCTCAAGAGTCAGTCGGTTGGATTTTTAAAATATTTAACATTTACCGTGTTATACGTGTTCGATTTTCAAAGAAATCTCTGTGTAAAAAAAACCAGGATATTTTTTACAAAAACATTATATGAAATATTGATTTTTCCTCATATTTTCCTCATATGGTTTAAAAAAGGGGGGAAAGGGTTGGGCTGAAAATTCTAATTCTGTTGTTGGAGGACAACCAAACAATTTCTTTTTTTGGCTTATGGTATGCTACTTTTATAGTACACACACTAGCCATCTTCGCTTCATACTACTGTAAAACACTTTAATTTCGCATATTACTGCTATTTTAGCTGGCATTTCATTTTGCGAATCTGGAAATTTTACTGTTACATTCAATGCAAAATTGTCAGTTTCGCGGATATTTAATTTCTTGAATCCACATCACTCTGGAAATTAAGTGGTTTTACAGTATATCACATCAGGATTGTTGTTCCATAAATATCAGGGAAACCTGTACATGTTACTACCAAGCATTGTAGGAAACCTGTACATGTTACTACCAAGCATTGTAGGAAACCTGTACATGTTACTACCAAGCATTGTAGGAAACCTGTACATGTTACTACCAAGCATTGTAGGAAACCTGTACATGTTACTACCAAGCATTGTAGGAAACCTGTACATGTTACTACCAAGCATTGTAGGAAACCTGTACATGTTACTACCAAGAATTGTAGGAAACCTGTACATGTTACTACCAAGCATTGTAGGAAACCTGTACATGTTACTACCAAGCATTGTAGGAAACCTGTACATGTTACTACCAAGCATTGTAGGAAACCTGTACATGTTACTACCAAGCATTGTATAGGAAACCTGTACATGTTACCAAAAAGCATTGTACACATTTTGCCCAAAAGCAAATCTTATCAAAATCAATTTTCTTATTTTTCATTTTTAATCATATATGATAGATACTTAGATTAAGAGTAATACTTCACTGAATAAAAACAAAACAAAAAACAACAAACAAATAAACGAACAGACACACAAAGAAGAGACACATTGAGTAGAAGTATTACTATACCTAACCTTAACCCAGATACATGACACACATGCAGGCACTATTACTACACTACACTGTGCTACACCACACTAGACTCTACCATATAAAGATGTAACAAGAAAACATCTATTTGTTGAACACATGATATCCATGTGACGTTCATTCTATATTTTGTTGTAAAAAAAACCCAGTCGCCAGTACATATTTGGAGATATGGGCCAATGAACCAAACACAAATTAAAAAAAGGATTTTTCAGTAACATATTTTGATTTTTCAGTACTCAAATGAAAATTTTGTCTGAAAAATCTTGTGTTTTTATTGATTTCTGTCTTGGTTTTTTGCCCATACATCTAAATATGAACTGGTGACTTTACACTGGGTTTGTCGTGGATGGTCACATGTGGGCAAAAAACTGAGTGACCTGTAAGCGTCTAAACACCCCATCCATAGCTTTGAAATGACATCATATTTGTGATATTTCGACAATGGGTGTATGGGATGAAATTATCAGGATGCACACTATACGCTACTTGCACGGTACAGATGGAACCACTTGAAAGCGAGGCTCTCCCCTCACACGCACTATATCACGCCACACTGCGTCAGTGGTTTCACGCAAGTTTGTGCATCGCGTGACGTGGTTGGGCACGGTGATAAGAGGGGAGAGCCTCGCTTTCATTTCAAAATGGCGATTGCGTGCAAGTAGCGTATTAGGGCCTATTTCTGTTCTTTCCTTTATCTTACACTACTTCTTCTTGAACATGAATTACATATCCCAATTTACATTTTGTAAGATTTGTACGGCATATAAACCCTACCAATGGAAGATTGTTAGTAAAAGTATACTTACATGGTAATTCCCTGGGAACATTTACATATGGTTCTTTATGTAGTGGTTTCTTCTGAGATGACATGCTCATATATCCACTATTAGATTCTCTAGTGTTATCTTGGCCTGGGTGGTTAGTAGTATAGAGGAGGTACAGTAGCATAGAAACAAGGATTAGACAGACATTCACATAGACAGTAAAGGGTAAAACATACTCTAAAACAGGGGTTCTCAACCTGGGGTCGTGACCCCCATGGGGTCGTTTGGGGTTTTCCAGGGGGTCATGAAGGGGTAATAAATATAGCTTTTTGGGGGACCATTTTAATATTTTGCTCTAAAAGGCTTAGAAAAACCTAAAAGAAACTTTCAAAAATGCTAAATTTCCTGCTCGCTACGCTCGCATCATATAACTAAGCAGTTTCAGTTCGAATAAATCTGGGTTTTTTTCTTTCTTTTTTGTGTGTGTGGGGGGGGGGGTCACGGACTGACCAAGAATGTCAAAAGGGGTCGTGGGCCAAAAAGGTTGAGAACCACTGCTCTAAAATGATACACACATTGGAGACAAAATCAGGATTCATATAATGAAAGGTCTGATTTCAGCTATGTGATAGTTGTTATTATATCATGATAGGCATGTGATAGTATACAAATATGGACTGCTCATGAGGGAAATGGGGTGAAATATTGCCCCGAGGTGATCTGGAGACCGTAAAGCCTACTATTTTCCCGAAGCCGGAGGCTGAGGGAAAATAGTAGGCTTACGGTCTCCAGATCACCAAGGGACAATATTTCACCCCATTTCACGAATAAAGAGCAGTCCATATTTGTTTTATATAACGCATGAAAATATTCACACTTGAACACATCTTTCTTAGTGAATATGCTATTGCTAGTCGATTCTCGACAAAATCAAAAATAAGCTTACTTTTTAAAGTTAGTTTACTCCGAGCAAGTCGCCGAGGAATAATTACTCTGATGCTGAACTCATTTCATCGATAGAGGTCTAGACCTCGTTGCAGAATGCCCTCAACCTCAGGTGAATTGACAACAAATATTTATGATTCATGACTAAGATTCAATGAAATGTTAATTCAGCCGATAAAAGATCTGTGCCAAATATTATAATGCAAAGCAGACGACTTGTTTACTTGTTTTAAAGCGATTCCTCTTTTGCTGTGCACTGAGCGGAGTCCGTACACGCAGATGGTGGTGGAATCGATTTATTGTTTATACCGAGTAGGGCCTTCTAGCGGGCCTTCTAGATTTGTAGAAATTAGAGAAAACTTTATGTAGAATGACGATCACATTCAGGTTTTATACAGGGTCTCTCAAGACGCTCCATGCCGGGATCGCACGAGCCTACGAGGGAGGGCATTTTTGGTCTATTCAAAAAGTACTATTGACCGCCCGGTCAATAGTACTTTTTGAAAGACACAAAATGACCGGGAATGACGTCAAGCATGAAATAGGCCAAAATATTTTGTGTTGTGTAATGTATTATCCACCAATCAGATGTCTAGAATATTTTCATGGGTTATATAATTTTTACTATCATTGTGGCTGGAAAAAAATGATGTGATATCATGATATAAAACAAATAGTGAATGCCTTTTGCTTGTGCAATAGTAAAACTATATCACTTGTATTACCATTTTGTATTATCACACATGTGGGCATTAAATATTTGTATATTGTGCAACAGTATACACATATTGAATGCCTAAGAGTATGATAGTAAAAACTTTATCACAAGGTCCAATTAGGATTTTTCCATTACACTTGGCGAAGCCGAGTGTGGTGGAAAAATCAAAATTGGATTGGATTGATTGAGTGATACAGTTTCACTATTGCACAATACAATATTTGTTTTAATGTAATGATATTACATGTTTTGATTTCAAGCCATGTGATAGTAAAAAATGTCTAGTAAAAAATCACATGGCTAAACTCAGGCCTATAATTATATAATTAAACTATATCTCTTGGTTCAATTTGGATTGTTCCATCACCGCCTTGTGTAATGGAAAAATCCAAATTTGATGTAATGGAAAAATTCAAATTTGACCTTATGATATAGATTTTACTATCACACTTTCAGGCTTTCAATATTTGTATACCATCACAAATTAAATGTGTGATATCAATATATAAAACAAATATTAAATCCTTTTGTATTCGTGTAAAACAATATCACTCGGTCCAATTCGGATTAATCTCTCACATGAGGGGAATGGAAAAGTCCTAATATACTTTGCATTATATACGTCATTCATATATTCTTGTTCATTGATTGGTTAAAAATGGGTCACATGATCAAAAATAAACACGCTATTTTGCCAAAAGTACTATTTACGGCTCCCAAAAGTACTATTTACGGCTCCCAAGAAGACTATTTACGGCGCACTGGTAGATTCACGCGGCATTGTACTTCGCGTGACGCGAGACGGCGCACGATTTACATCCCCGGGCGCAGCGTGACTATCGTTCGATGCACTGCATTTGAATTGAACTTTTAAAACTTTTTAACTGATGAAGATTGGAACTAGTACCGAATAATTTTTGAATTTGAACTTTATGGAACTAGAAATATATGAATGACGTATATAAAACAAATATATACTGCCTTTATTCGAGTCTCTGGATTAAAACTATGGTCCCTCGGTGACTGCAATAGTGCTATTTTGCTGAGGGGATGCAAAACAGAGGCCTAATTCATAATATAGCACTCACTTATTGTAGGCACCGAGCTATAGTGATAACTTTGGTTTATGTCAACATTTAGATTTGCTTTGCTCTTTTTGTTTAACACACAGACACATACACAACAAGACAGACAGAAGAAGGATAAAAGCAACATTTATGGACATGAAATAACAACCGCCATTATCCTTTAAACATCACTCAGAATCACATGACGGTATGCAATGTCAGCCTGGAGAAAGTACTGCACATAAGAATCCCATAGCAACAGATATTGACATGTGAGCGTTGGAATACAATGTTTGACATTGAGCTTCTGGAAAGCTTATGAGTTTAAAAATTGAAAAATGATGCATAAATGCAAGTTTGGGCCTGAATTATGTTTAAAGAATGATGGCGAATGCAGATATTTAGTCAGCCAGGCAACCTCAACATTTCAGTGGAATATCACATTGTCACTGTTTTGTCAAAACCTTGTATCTCCATATGGCCCTTCAGCATGTATAAAGTAATACTTCCTATTTATAACCTTTGTGCAGTCTGCTCTAAATATGTCTAAGTGCACTTGCCCCTGAACATGTATAAAGCATCACTTCATATGCATAACTGTTGGGCAGTTTTACTTTATACATGTTAAAGGGCCAAGAAAACTTGTGAGGTTTTGACAGAACAGCGACGACATACCGTTACAGAAAAAGAAAAAGGGTATTCTATAATTTACAAAGTGATCTCTGATCTTAGATAAGCATCTCATAAAAGAAGCGCTTAACAATTCCCTCTTCATCATCAGTTGACACATAAAAGGTATCTGCTTTGACACAAGTACTTACCACAAATTATATAATGAGAGTCATTCATAAATTCAATGCATAGTTATTAGCTTATAACAAAATAATACATTCATTGCATATTCATGAGGCAAAGAACCAATCGTAACAAGCCATGTCATTCAAATGCATCCGTAGCATTGTTAATTCATCAATGCAAAGCATAGATAGTTACCACGGGAATGGACTAGTCCACTTCTAATAGAGGTAGAACGCTGCTTTCCAGCTAATAAATAAGATGCATATTAAATGTTTGAGCTGCTTTGTATGAATGATGTTAACGACAATGTATAAAATTTCATTTTCCCCCCATTTTTGTTGTATATTTCAAATACACACATATGTATTGTAGCTGAATGGTATAGTCACCATTCACTATAGATCATATCAAGGGTTGACCATGATAACCAGATAAATGTAATTCAAAAAAGAACATTGTGAGAATTTGAATTTGAATAATTTGTAATCCATTGAGTTGTAAAAATGAATTAGGCTTCAATTCCATATGTCCAATGGGGGGTGTTTTTGAGTACGTCTTTTTGGTCCTTACACAATTTGGATGGATGACAAGAATTGTTTGTACCAATATCTTAAAATGACCAAAAAGTGAGCTACATCTTTCTGGTTGTAAACCCTTGAAATTTAGTTAATTTCACTTTATTACAGCAGTGATGTCAGTGAATAATTTACTAGTCATAGCACCAACATGCAAGCAAGCTCTAATAAAGATTGACATCGTAGCCTTGAGAAAACGTAATGAACTTAAATCATCATACAATTTGTTGGAATAAAGTATACTTACAATAGCCGGTGTTACTGCCTTGAACCCTCAAACTTTGTGATGACTGTAGTACAAAAGGGAAAATGCAGGATAAAGAACACCATGGTTTGTTAATATTCAAAATTTAATAACAGATTTGCATATTAGTTGTGAAGAACAGACTTGTAACTTTATCAAAATTATGATTATAAACTTTAACATGATATCATAAAATATGGGTCAATAAATGTGTATCAAAATTAGAAAAATCAATGCACACATGCTGATGTTGATGTGTGAATAATTGCACAATCCCGTAGGGGGGTTGCTATTGTGAGCAGGAGGCATGCATTGTCTAATGTAACATTTTCAAAAAAGGAAAAATATCTGCAGTACAACATTTAGATTTTGTAAAATAATGAGTCACAATGTTCATAAAAATAGGCACTTCTTATATTTGTGTTGAGAAGTCCAGTTACGAGGTTATCTTTCATTGTGAAAACAAACCTATACTTTCACTTAAAGGGACATTAAGTGGTGTTGAAAAGTTTAAATGTTTAAAAATTTACTTCAGAATTCAAGATGAACATTAAAAATCGCCATTATTGTTGTTTCTACTAACAAAAAAACACAGCAAAACTAGATTAAAACAATATCATCGCTATTTATTGAAAAACGCCCTCTATGCATATATGGTTCGCGTTATGTATCACGCGTACTGCACGGGGATACTGTTGGACGTAAAATGCTGGTCCCGCGGGATAAGCATTTTTTGAATCAACGTTTTCTTGTACAAAGAGAGCTGATTTTTCTTAATCCTTATAGGTGTAAGTTCATACATGTAATACAATTATAAAAATAAACTAATCTCAGATTTTATCATAATTGAGGGCGCTGCCTCCAACACATCTCTTAGTGTCCCTTTAAGCCTGAACAGAGAGGGGTACAGTCTTTATTTACAGTAAATAGTACCTATCTATTCCCGATACTTAAATGAGCCCACTCCAATTCCAACTCAGAAAACATCAGTTTCGGTACCATGCATGAAATAAAAACAAACCCAGGTTGAGAATTACACAGGCTAAGGAAACAATCGCTATCAATAGGAAACACAGGTTGAAATCTAAAGAGGAAATACCATCAGATATAAATTGGGTGGTGATTTCCCTTTTCTTTCCAATGAATTGGAAATAAAGTATCGTAGTACTATCAACAGGATGATACAAGTCTACTTAGTACTATATGGTAACACTACCTTGGTGCAAAATTTCATCAAAAATGAATTTTGTGAGTGCTGTAAGTGTAATTATTGAACTATTAATAAAATGCATATAAAAGTATACATTTTTGGAAAGGAAATGGATCAGAGAATCACTTTTTTGACCCAATTTGTTTAAAACAAAGCTAACAAAAATAATTTTGAGTACAAAATACCCAAATCGCTTGATTATGATGTTAAGACACTGACTGAGGGATGAATTTCTCATATTTTAACTTAATCTAATATTTTTTGAAATTTTTGATAAAAAAGGGAAAAAAAGGGAAAAAAGTGGAATTTTTTTTGTTAGCTCTTTTGTGATTTTCAAAAAAAATCAACATTTTTGGTCCAAACTGAGGCCAAATTTGGATTCTCTGATCCTTTTCCTTTCCAAAAATGAATACTTTTATAGGCATTTGATTAATAGTTCAATAATTACAGCACTCACAAAATTCATAAAATGACTTCCTTGAGTCCCAGTTAAGAGGAATCTTAACTTTTATGCAATAGGGCACAGGTCAGCTCAAGACAAATTTGTTGTAACCACACACAGTATGTAGTGATTGTACAATGAGAAGCAGGGGACTTCTAGTATAGGATGTTGTAGTATTCAGCAGTGTTGTGCTTAATGTGCAAATCATTGAATTGTTTCCTGAAATTGCACTAGCATTTGATAACAGCTGTTTAATCAAAGGAAGACCTGCCCTCCCCTCCCAAAGCATATGCCATTTAAGCACCTTTGGAAAACATTTTTCAATGGCACATTATTGCTCAATCTTTTGAGCAGGCACTTGTAATATAGTACTGCAGTCAGACTATGACACAGTCAGTGGCGTAGCAAGGATTTTATTTCAGGGGATTGAGCCTATTTCCACTGCACTCTTCCATAGGCCTGTACTAGTAAATATTTCAGCTTGGCTTAGTTTACCCAAGCAATCCATATGCAACAGGGTTTTTAGTATTGATACTTATCAAAGAATCCATACCAAATGATTCATATAATATTTTCTTATTATCAATTCCAAGGAAAAAGTCCTGTTATCACAATATTAGACCTATACTCAAGTTGTAATTTGCATTGGTGGTCTGACATCGGCCCCTGCTTTCTTATACTAAAAGAGCAAGTGTTACACATTTGGATATTATACCCCCTTTCATTTCGAAGCTATTTTTTAGCCTTACATGTAGCTGTTATAGATTAGATAGCAGTGAGTAGTCTGTGACTCAAAACTTCTGTTAACACAAAGTGCAGCCTGAGGACAAGAGGGAACGCAACAAATTGATGCTGATAGCGAAATAACAGGTGGTCGTCATGACGAAGAATGAGTCCTAGTCACAATAACTTGTTTTTGACATAGAAACTTGACATTGTTGTATAAGATCAAGATGTTTTTTCGATAATTATGTAAGATTTTGACATTTTTGACACATTTTCCCTAAATAATGTGTAATGAATTAGGCATATGACAGCTGACCTGGAAATGATTATATTTATCTCAAGGTTAAGCATGATATGCACATGACACATGAGATCACTGGATGTATTCAATTTTTTCTAGGTACAACATTTTTACAACATTTTAACTATTCTATAACTATCATTCCACTATTAAATATACAATTTATTCAATTGCTTTGCTTTAAAGTGTTTAATTGTATCAAAATCACTTTTCCCTTCAAAATTGAGTTGTTGGTATTAGAGGAAATCCCATTTTTTTCTCATTAGCCCTGCAAAAAACTGGTGGCCTTTTATGAGTATGAGTGGAAATGGGGTGAACTACCTCCAAAAGTGCACGTTTGTGTACTGTTCAATGGGCAAATTTGAAGTGTATATTTTGCTAATATCAACACAACCACTGGAGTAATTTAACACTTTCCATGCAGCAGGCGACTGCAGACGACATTGCAAAATTTCACAAAATGTTTAAAAAAGGTCAACATTATTGAATTTCATTACCATATTTGGAATAACCATGAGAAATGCATTGACATATAAGTACAAACATGCCTAGTATTGGGTCAGTAATCCTTGAGATAGACTTTGAAAATTGTGAGAGGTTTCTGAAATATCTGTTTTGTGTATGGTAAAAATAATAGCTGCGTGGAAAGTGTTAACACAAATTGGAATATGACTGTATGAGGCATCTTCATGTAGAAAAGCAAACATCATGTGAAAAAATTGTATCCATCGAAGTGGATACCTATGTATTAGCAATTCTTAGTTGCTTTTTTTTGGTAGTTTGTTGTTGTTGTTATGGTTGGTTGGTTGGTTCGGTCCTGTTATGACTGACAGCTTGTGACCTTACAGATACTACGCCACAGATAATGATTTTCAGCAAAGGAGTAACAATCACGGAGAGGGTGTCTAGTAATCAATTTTATTTGTTATGGTTAATGTTGTTTTTATCAATAATATGCGCAACCTAACAACCATACCACACAGACAAGTAACACAAAAACCAAAAGTGCACACAATTCTACGTGGCTGAAACAGTCAGTCACTATTATAAGTTTGACATCCTAACGATGTGTAACAAACACATGCCTGCACTAAAAGTGTGATGGAATGTCATCCATGACACTATAGTGCGTTTAATATAACCGGGTTGAGGTACTACCCATAGCGTGATGGCATTTCATCCATGTCACTATAATGCGTTCAATATAACCGAGTTGAGGTATTACTCATCAAATACATCCACGAGGAAGCACTGGGAAAACCCGTGTGAACCAATGGAATCAATACAAGGTGTCGATGTGAACTTGTACAGGTCAAAGTGTGCATGTCTGACAAGCATGATAACTAAAGAGTTTATCACTGGCGCCAAATTGATCAATTGTTATGACAACAAGGATATACGGAGAGTTTGTTTCCAAAAGTAGTTAAGTCCCCAAAGGCTGTTTCCTGACAGAGTTTCAACCAACAAAACAATGCGTTGCTGTTCTGTCAAAACCTTGTATGTTTTTCCGGCCCTTCAGTATGTATGAAGTAAAACTGCTCAACGGTTACACATAGGAAGTGTTGTTTTATACATGTTCAGGGGCAAGAGCACTTAAACAGTTTTGATAGATGTGTTTTGGCCCTTTAACATGTTTAGAGCAGACTGCTTAAAGGTTATACATAGGAAGTATTACTTTATACATGCTGAAGGGCCAAATAGAGATACAAGGTTTTGATAGAACAGCGACGAATGTTAACAATTTAACAGACTTCATATCATCATGTATAGTTATTATAATCTGTATAGCATCAAATTCAGAGAAAAAAGGTCATAATTACATAAATATTTATATATATTCTGTTCTTTTGTGATCTATGTTCTATTCGTCGAAAATTTGACAGGGAAGCAAGCAACTACTAAATTTAACCACTTTTCAGACTGCACAATGTGGATCTATCTGGGCATGTACACTAGCACTAGGAATGAGGCTCTAACACACTGTACACTTTAAATACAGACTCAATCAAACCTATTGCAATGATAATGGTGTACAATTTGGACTATATTTAATGGGCAAAATAGTTGGTTGACATCATTGCACATACAAAAAACAAAAAAAATCAACTTCCAAGCACATTGTTTAACAATAGGTGCTTCATAAAGAGGTACTAAACAAATCATCACTCAGTTATGGAATGGTGATACAGGGCATATTTAAATTATTGGTATCCTTTAACTGAATGTATCACAATACATACTAAAGACCAACTATTTTGAAACACCTCAATCTCCATTTTTTGGCTGCCAGAGGAACATAGGTACCTCATTTCAAGTTTCTGCCCATAATTTTTCTGTCAACTTTGTTCTTCTCATTGAAGTCAACGTTGAACTCCCCAAATCATTCAGAACAAAATTGCCCAACACTTCCAGTAAATAAGCATCGCAGCAAAAAGATACATTAACGTACATCCAGATTCGCTTTACTTCGCTGCTAAGAGTGTTGAATCATAACCAAGAAGAAGAAGAAGAAAGTTGAGCAACACCATCTGTCAATGGTTGCTACCTCACCCCTTTCCCCCTCCCTCCCCAATCCCTGGCAAATAACCTTTATACATACTCTGTTGATTCCACCTCCCGATGGCGGTGTTGCCTGGAAATCATTCTGTGCAACGCCCTCTGTCAATGGTTGCTGAGCTAACGGTGACATGCCGGGGTTGTAACCTTGATTGAAAGTTGCCGGTAAAGATGTCCTATTTGGTCTTGTATTGGCATCTGTAATAAAGTATGGCAAAGATGGGTGTAAAGACAACAATATTGGTGAATATAACAGGATATAACATAAGTGGTAGATGACACAAATCGGTTTTACATTATTTTGCCCTACAATATTACAAGTACCCTTGTGTTTTTACTCAATAATGCATTCAAATACGAAATGTATGATTTACTCATAATTATCTTGTCACAGTAAATTATTGAATATTTTACACAAAAACCTAAATTCATTATTCCTAACATCTCACTACAAGTTGAATGGCCAATTAGTATGCAGCAAATCTCCATACTACCAGATGTACAGATGTACAGATGTAATGCACATAATACTCTATTCAATTTACAATTTAGTCTAATCAATTATTAGTCATATTTCATTGATTACTTCAATATGATAAATGTTTATGTACCCATCACCAAGCATGATCAAATCACAAAATGTTAATTTGATGGTTAATTAACCATTACCATGTTTCAGAATGGTCCACCGAGGATGAAAACATACACACCCAGTTTCTTATGTCCAGAATCAAGGGTCACTATTCTGCCAACCGTATGCCCAGTATTCGTTAGGGTATTCTTAAAGTACCAGTAAAGTAGCAATAAAGTAACTGCACGGTACTAGTAACTTTTCTATTGTGTGGCTACTTTGGTTGTACCTCACAGGTACTGTACAGTTCCCATACAGGTACTAAGCATATAATACTTGTACAGATATTGGCAGCCAAGTAATTATGATTCCAGGCATAAGAAGATGGCTGTGTATGAAATGTGATACATTTCAAAATGGTCTCTTCATCACACATTGTCAAAAAAGTTTTAAACCTTGAGATACAATAAGGAAATAATTGAATCAAAATCTGGAAATTACTTTTGCAAACCAAGTGCATCCAACACACAGTTGAGCAATTTGTCGGGCAGAAATGTAATCAATTATTTCCTTATTTATTGTTACTTGATTACTAAGTATGTTAATATAAATAGTGATACAATGTTTACAAAGGGAAACTGTATGTAAACCTGAAATTCTGATCAATTAGTAAACTAAACAAAACAAAATCCCCTTAAGGGGGGTGTGCACCTTCAGGTACAGCCTCCGTAAAACTACCGTAACTTCTTCATTATTCATTTCATCTATATAAAAGTGTACATTTTTTTTGCAGAAAAGGGTTCAATGAATCCAACCATGATCATGAAATTGACAATTTTGGAGAAAATTATAAATAACCATTTTTTGACCCATTTTAGGTTTGGAAAAGATAACTCAAAATGTATTTTGTCAAATTTTGTCATACTAGTTTTATTATATTCCTCATACAATTCCCTAGGATTTTTTTAATATTTTTTTTAATCTTTATTATTTTTTTAATTATAGACCAAAAGGTGCTTATAGTTGGATTCATTGAACCCTTTCCTGCAAAAAAATGTATACTTTTATCTAGATTAAATGAATAATGAAGAAGTTACGGCAGTTTTACGGAGGCTATACGAAGGTGCACATCCCCCTTAAGGGCGATGTTATTGAGTGCTACAAGTCATAAGAAAAACCCCTTCGCTGTTAGCTCCCACTTCCACAGTTATTGCACAATCTTATTGCATCTCATTACACGACCATGGCAGAATATGTGCTCAAAAACTTATATTTGCAAATAGGCAACTCTCTCATGGTCAGAGACTGTTACTCCCATACCGGTGTCTGTGCCCCCCAACCCCCCCCCTATTTGGACCGTTTGTTCAGTGATATGTGAAGGATTTACATTGTAGAGGTGGGGGGGGGGGGTAGGTTCCCCATTCCCCGAATGACTTCACACCATTTTGCTAAAATATCTGTCCCTAACATGTGTGCATAGCGCGCTAAATCTTTTTTTATTATTTACAAGAATCTGGCCATAATAAAGATTCATTTTGGGTTTATTTAACAGGCTTCGGAAATTATATTCCTGAACATATATGTGTGCGTGTAGTCCCTGAAAATTTACTATTTGTATACTAATTTGGTTTCGATTCACCCATCTGACATTTTGAAATTGGATAGAAATTAAGTAAACCATTAAATTCCAACCTTTGCCGCACCCCCCCCCCCCCCCCCCCCCCCCCCCATAATAAAGGTTCATTTTGGGTTTAAACGGGCTTCGGAAATTATATTCCTGAACATTATGCGTGCGTGTAGTCCCTGAAAATTTACTGTTTTTATGCTAATTTGGTTTTGATTCACCCATCTGACATTTTGAAATTGGATAGAAATTAAGTAAACCATTCAATTCCAACCTTTGCCGCACCCCCCCCCCCCCCCCATAATAAAGGTTCATTTGGGTTTTTAACCCCCCCCCCCCCCATAATAAAGGTTCATTTTGGGTTTTTAAACGGGCTTCAGAAATTATATTCCTGAACATATATGCGTGCGTGTAGTCCCTGAAAATTTACTGTTTTTATACTAATTTGGTTTAAATTCACCCATCTGACATTTTGAAATTGGATAGAAATTAAGTAAATCATTAAATTCCAACCTTTGCCCCCCCCCCCCATAATGAAGGTTCATTTTGGGTTTTTAAACGGGCTTTGGAAATTATATTCCTGTACATAATTGGTGCGTGTAGCCCCTGAAAATATACTATTTGTATACTAATTTGGTTTCGATTCACCCATCTGACATTTTGAAATTGGATAGAAATTAAGTAAACCATTAAATTCCAATCTTTGCCACCCCCCCCCCCCCCCCCCCCCCCCCCTCCCATCCACTCCACACACACACACACACACACACCACTGCATTTGTTCCCCTGATAGTTTGATTCCCCCAACCACTCTGGGTTAACAGTGAAAAGATGTGTTGCAATAACTAGGCTTAATACTGATACTGTACCAATCCCACATGTGTCAAATCAAGCAGGATAAATGACATAGGAACCAAATGGATATGGTTTATTTCCTTGTATAACCTGCATTAGTCAGTATATAGTGTTAACAGATATGTATACAATTATTATGATCGGTATCCTTGTTATGATAAATGTCAGTCACGGATTATTGCTATTAACCTTGAACCTAGACCAGGGTACTAATTAGTAACTTATCTTTTTGACAGCATATTAAGTACAGGGTGAGTCAAAATTTCAAAATATTCAGGTCCCGTTTTAGAAAATCGGGACAAATACTTCGTGCTAAAAATTGGCAAATTACTTCATTGTTTATAGGAGTAGAAATACTTCTTCATATTTGGTGACATTTCTAAGCTAATACCTTATTCCAGGCCATAATTACAACATATTAACGAAAAAAGCGCAAAATCCATAGTGTTCCAAACATACCCATTTTCGATTGTAGGCATTGTGGATACCAACATGCTATTGATTGACATATTCAAAATGTGTGCATTAAACTTTTGCATTCATAGAGGTACATTGGAAGTTAAGACAGATTAAAGTCACAGAATTTGGGAAAATTCACATATATCTCCTGTTTGGAATAACCAATTTGAATGAAATAAAATTTAAGATAAGCTAACAAAGCGTTCTTATTGTGCATATCAATAAATATATTAATTTTTGCATATTAATTGGTATAAAAAATCTGTAAAATTGGGACCTGAATATTTTGACTCACCCGTAGTTGCAGGTTGATAAAATTATACTCAGGTTACATTGTGCAAACCACGGATAGCCTTATATAAGGGTTTACCTTCCCCGAATCACCGTTCTTTTATGGAGCAGGACAAAATAAGCTTCCGTGCACTTAATAATTGCAAGGCAAGGTGATAGACTATCTGCTTCACTACCTGTACACCATAAATGGGATCAACTGCATGATACTGATCAAAGTTGATTTTTTTTTCTCTATTTTTTGTACACAATGCCTAAACCTATTTGTCTTTTTTAAGGACAGTTCTTGTTTAAACTACTTGGTACATTGGTTTTGACTTGACAGTGTGAGTCCTTGATAAAACAATCTTGGAAAGAAAGTCTTCAAGCAGGTATGAGTTTAAACAAATGAAAATTGTCATCCATTTTCCCCATGCACTGTTGATTCTACACCACTAAATTATTGTAGTTCTTGCCAACGACAATCAGATTTTATCTCTATTTTAATCATAATCATAAGTGATCAGGAAAGGTACTTATTGTCCCCAAATTATTATGAGATGACTACAAGTCTCGAATACTGTGTTTGGTAGCATGATTCTGATCATCTCCATTTGTAGCCATTTTTTAGGGGGTTTTGTCCGTATGTGTTGTGTTATCACGGACCAGTTACTGCCTTTTATCGTGGCTTTTTATCGTATTTTTTGTGGCACAAGAATCTTGAAAAGTAAGGACGTTGGTTGAAGGAAATTTTGATAAGTTGTGTATTATATTGATACCTACTGCATGAGCATATTTTTGAGGTCCAGAATTAGGCGTTACTAAGATGTTTTTGGGCCGTAACCAAGGCACGTTCTCTGTTTCACATTTAGGTATATGTGTTAGGATGTAGTGATGCGCCCCTGCGGTAGTTTCTACGCATAAAGAAGTAGACCCCGAATTACATGGAATTAAAATGTGGTTTGTGTTTGTATTTATTGTATTTCATCAATCATTTTCCTCTCATTCTTCTCACTGGCATAATATGTTGGTGTTTGTTGTCATTTATACGCTATTTATAAGGTTATTTGCCTACGTTAATGAATGCGGATAGATATAGTCAATTATAATTCAAGCAAATCGGCTGGCGTGAGTTCATTGATACCATGAGCTCACGTAGTCCTTTTCAGTACTTCTTCAGGCAAATGAATAAGGGGGAACCATACCAAAAAGACAAGGCTATCATGTGACTAATTTTAACATAATAATTAATGTCTAAATTCGGTTTTTCACGGACATATCGGACAGGTTTAACTTAAAAAATGAGTGCTCACCTGTTTCTTGACCCATATGCATCTATTATTCGGATGAAATTCAATCCGGTAGCCTTACATGCTTACACAGAAAAACAAAATTACCAATGTGATTATTGTTTTTTAAGATGGCCGACGAAGATTTTGTCTGAGACTAGTACGTATATACGGCCACTCTCAGGATTTTGTATTAATACCACAGTTGTTTACTTGCTAGTCATAAATAAAAAGATCCAATGCGACATTTCTGAACCACTTTTGCTAGCTCTTAGTTTCATAGCAATGTCATGAATTCCAAAGAGAACATAAAAGGACAAGTTTGAGTCTCCAAAAATGTGAGTGAGTCCATGGACGGTGGGACCAAGTGGGCCATAAAAATGATTCCCTTCCAACATTGTACTTTTACCCGATACCCAAATTATAGATTTGGTACCAATCTATCGAAACTAGAGCTTACATCAGTTACGAAAATGAAAATACCCGGCGAAGAATCACATTTTAGCGAAAGAGTAAAAATAATGCACAGATTAAATACAAAATAAATCAATTTCAAATGAATCTCCACATTAAATGTGCATTAAATAATCGTGATTTAGCCGACAATTTTTTTTTAAATAAGCTTATTATTATTTTTTATTATTTTTATTTTGATGAATGAAATGATGGATAATTCCAGAATCAAATGTTTAGAGACATTTTGGGAATCTCGGGTCCCAAAATGGGCCCCGGGATATCGACTTAGTCTAAAAAATGATGGATACCATGATAAAATGTGTCCCGATGTGATTTTTTGGATGATTTCACATTTTGAGCTACTTATATAATTATAAAGTCTGTGTACTGTATTCCCTTTACGAAAATGCAATCACCAAAATGTGATTGCAGCAAGGTGGTACCAGGTTGCACAAGGTTGTCGCACGGTTGCACAAGTTTGTCACAGGTTGTCGCACGGTTGCGTAAGGTTGCACAAGTTTGTCGCAAGAAGGTTGCACAAAGGTTGTGGATGATTGCTTCAAGGTTGCGCAACCTTCTCAGAACAACCAAACTGGTTGCGCAAGGTTGTATTTTTCCAAATTTAACCTTGCGCAAGGTTGCAGAATTGATTGCGATTTTCATAAGGGACGGGTCAAACTGCAACACATTTGACGCAGAAAAAAAATGTCCAGCAATTTAGCCTAAAGAAATGAATGGACACCATAAAATGTGTACCGATTTGAATTTTTGGGATTTTTTTCACATTTTGAGCTACGTATGAAGTCTGTGTAGCTAACCGGTCAAACCGCAACATATTTGACGGAGAAGAACAAAATCTGACAATTTAGCCTAAAAATGACAGACACCATAAAATGTGTCCTGATTTGATTTTTTGGATATGATTTCACATTTTGAGCTATGTATAAAGTCTGTGTAGCTAGCCGGTCATACTGCAACACATTTGACGGAGAAAAAAAAATCATACAATTTAGCCTAAAAAATGACAGACACCATAAAATGTATCCTGATTTGATTTTTTGGACATGATTTCACATTTTGAGCTGCGTATCAAGTCTGTGTAGCTAACGGGTCAAACCGCAACACATTTGACGGAGAAAAAAACATTCCGGCAATTTAGCCTAAAAAATGGCGGACACCATGAAATGTGTCCCGATTTGAATTTTTGGATATGATTTCACATTTTGAGTTACGTATAAAGTCTGTGTAGCTAGCCGGTCATACTGCAACACATTTGACGGAGAAAAAAAAATCAGACAATTTAGCCTAAAAAATGACAGACACCATAAAATGTGTCCTGATTTGATTTTTTGGACATGATTTCACATTTTGAGCTGCGTATAAAGTCTGTGTAGCTAACGGGTCAAACCGCAACACATTTGACGGAGAAAAAAAAATTCCGGCAATTTAGCCTAAAAATGGCGGACACCTTGAAATGTGTCCCAATTTGATTTTTTGGATATGATTTCACATTTTGAGCTACGTATGAAGTCTGTGTAGCTAGCCGGTCATACTGCAACACATTTGACGGAGAGAAAACAAATGCGACAATTTAGCCTAAAAAATGACAAACACCATAAAATGTGTCCTGATTTGATTTTTTGGACATGATTTCACATTTTGAGCTGCGTATCAAGTCTGTGTAGCTAACGGGTCAAACCGCAACACATTTGACGGAGAAAAAAACATTCCGGCAATTTAGCCTAAAAAATGGCGGACACCATGAAATGTGTCCCGATTTGAATTTTTGGATATGATTTCACATTTTGAGTTACGTATAAAGTCTGTGTAGCTAGCCGGTCATACTGCAACACATTTGACGGAGAAAAAAAAATCAGACAATTTAGCCTAAAAAATGACAGACACCATAAAATGTGTCCTGATTTGATTTTTTGGACATGATTTCACATTTTGAGCTGCGTATAAAGTCTGTGTAGCTAACGGGTCAAACCGCAACACATTTGACGGAGAAAAAAACATTCCGGCAATTTAGCCTAAAAATGGCGGACACCTTGAAATGTGTCCCAATTTGATTTTTTGGATATGATTTCACATTTTGAGCTACGTATGAAGTCTGTGTAGCTAGCCGGTCATACTGCAACACATTTGACGGAGAGAAAACAAATGCGACAATTTAGCCTAAAAAATGACAAACACCATCAAATGTGTCCTGATTTGATTTTTTGGACATGATTTCACATTTTGAGCTGCGTATCAAGTCTGTGTAGCTAACGGGTCAAACCGCAACACATTTGACGGAGAAAAAAACATTCCGGCAATTTAGCCTAAAAAATGGCGGACACCATGAAATGTGTCCCGATTTGATTTTTTGGATATGATTTCACATTTTGAGTTACGTATCAAGTCTGTGTAGCTAGCCGGTCATACTGCAACACATTTGACGGAGAAAAAAATATCAGACAATTTAGCCTAAAAAATGACAGACACCATAAAATGTGTCCTGATTTGATTTTTTGGACATGATTTCACATTTTGAGCTGCGTATAAAGTCTGTGTAGCTAACGGGTCAAACCGCAACACATTTGACGGAGAAAAAAAACATTCCGGCAATTTAGCCTAAAAAATGGCGGACACCTTGAAATGTGTCCCAATTTGATTTTTTGGATATGATTTCACATTTTGAGCTACGTATGAAGTCTGTGTAGCTAGCCGGTCATACTGCAACACATTTGACGGAGAGAAAAAAAATCAGACAATTTAGCCTAAAAAATGACAAACACCATAAAATATGTCCTGATTTGATTTTTTGGACATGATTTCACATTTTGAGCTGCGTATCAAGTCTGTGTAGCTAACGGGTCAAACCGCAACACATTTGACGGAGAAAAAAACATTCCGGCAATTTAGCCTAAAAAATGGCGGACACCATAATAATGTGTCCCGATTTGATTTTTTGGATTTGATTTCACATTTTGAGTTACGTATAAAGTCTGTGTAGCTAACGGGTCAAACTGCAACACATTTGACGGAGAAAAAATAATTCCGGCAATTTAGCCTAAAAAATGACAGACCCCATAAAATGTGTCCCGATTTGATTGTTTGGATATGATTTCATTTTTTGAGCTGCGTATGTAGCTAACGGGTCAAACCGCAACACATTTGACGGAGAAAAAACATTCCGGCAATTTAGCCTAAAAAATGGTGGACACCATGAAATGTGTCCCGATTTCATATTTTGGATATGATTTCACATTTTGAGCTACATATAAAGTCTGTGTAGCTAGCCGGTCATACTGCAACACATTTGACGGAGAAAACAAATCCGACAATTTAGCCTAAAAAATGACAGACACCATAAAATGTGTCCTGATTTGACTTTTTGGACATGATTTCACATTTTGAGCTACGTATAAAGTCTGTGTAGCTAACCGGTCAAACCGCAACATATTTGACGGAGAAAACAAATCCGGCAATTTAGCCTAAAAAATGAGTGACACCATAAAATGTCTCCCAATTTGATTTTTTAGATATGATTTCACTTTATGAGCTACGTATAAAGTCTGTGTAGCTAACTGGTCAAACCGCAACAAATTTGATGGAGAAAAAAATTCCGGCAATTTAGCCTAAAAAATGACGGACACCATAAAATGTGTCCCGATTTGATTTTTTTGATATGATTTCACTTTTTGAGCTACGTGTAAAGTATGTGTATAATGAACTGATCAAACCGCAACACATTTGACGTATCAAATGATGTTCGCATTTCAAATTTTATCTCCAATATAAGTTTACATTAAATAATCGTGATTTAGCCGAAAAGGTGTTTTTAAGTAAGCTTATTTTTATTATTTTTGTTTATTATTTTGATGAATGAAATGATGGATAATTTTCAAATCAAATGTTTAGAGACATTTCGAGAATCAAACTATCCATTATAACAACACATCGCTATCAATGTGAGTGTGACAGTCATCGAATCTGGTTCCGCTGGGATCCTAAAGTACCAACCACATTAAACATGTCTACCGAAACCGCTCAACCAAAAACCATGCAACCCGATAACCGCAAAACCCGCGAACCGCGAAGCCCGAGAACCGCTCTAGTTTAATTTGGAATCTAATCCAATTTAAGGACTAATATATATTACCACAGTGCAAAAAAAGATCTTTTCAGTCCATTTTATAGGTTTTTTGGTTATTTTGATTGTACATGTTCTGTCAACACTGCTCAAATATTTGATGATAAATGAGAGCAATACACCAGCTGTCCAAAAGTGGGGGCTCATTTCTCGGAACTTTCAGGGTTACCCTATATACATGTTGTACTTCAATGATCCCAAATATCATGAACTTGAAGGAAAATGTGAAGTTGAAAAATCTAGTCGCTTTACAAGCGAGAAAATTGACGTTTTGTAACACCCCTTCAACAATGTAAAAGGATAGAGAACCTATTTAGTGGCATGGAATCTGTTGAGAAATGTCAGTTTGCCAAAATGTTGACAGCATTCCAACATTTGAGTGCTAAGAAGGTGAAGGCTGCATCCTTGTCATATGTGTCCTGTTTCATTTTAAACATCACAAGTGTCACGCCAGGAATCACAAACTATAACTAGGAACAGATTTTTCTGTAACAATTGTATGACCTAGCGTTTCAAGACCTTTTTCCCTCAAAATTGTAGTGAAATTTGTGACAAATCCTTGCACTTGATACCTGACACATCATTGTGAATTATAATGAAAACTACTGTACTACTAGTAAAAGATGAGCTGCCTATGATTTAGCAAACTATACAAGTTAACACTAACCTTACCAGGGGTGTTTTAGGAATGAAATGACAAGGGAGGAAGCAATTAAGGAAATATTGCAGAAACATTGGACATCCCCCAGTGCCAGGGCTTGAACCAGGGTCATCGTCATCGGATGACATTCACCCTAACTCCCCGGGCCTGGTTTTGGGAATTTAACTATCAGGGGAGAAGAGCGGGTCAAATTCGAGGGGTAAATCAGTCTCTGCATGCCCTGGGGATCAAACCCGGGCTGTGTGCGTGCAAGTCTGAGGCTCTACGGACTGAATTATACGGGTCAGGTTAAAAAAAACTTAAGTGTTTTTAGCAAGTTGAATGCCTGGCGAGAATTGTTACGAGATTGACCGTGTGATCGATTGTAGCAGTGTCAGGTTTTGTAGTGTCTAGGAGCGTTAGGATTAACTTGAGACCAGGGTTGTCACTAAGCCGGTCGGTGCCGGTCGGGCCTAGCCGGCACTCAAGATTGCCGACCAGCACTCTAAAAAAAGGGTAAGAAAACAGGCACTCTTTTTTTTAATTTTAACAATTTGTGGATAAAATCATTAAAAATGCATTAAAAAAAACCTAAAAACACACTAAGAAGGCCTCTGGACCCCATGCCATGATCCACTACACTTCGTTTGCTACACTTACTCTGTTCGCCGTTAACCGGCACTACATTTTGGCTAGTGACAACACTGCTTGAGACTAGTTGGTCATGCCCTTAAAACTAAGTTGTTCATATAGCCTGGCATTATTGTGCAATGAGAGACTCCATAAGCTTAGGCAATCAGCCAAGCTAGCTCTGTCAAGATATTATGTATATCAGAAACAGTATTCCCCAAGTTGCAATTTTTTTTATGTTATGAACTCCATTGAGGTTGGTGATACACATACAGCCGTATTCTCGTACTAAACACGGTTTAAGCCTAAAATCGCCACTAACTATACGCATGTTTAAGTTAAACGGAAGTTTATTTTTTGGACAGGGCGTTTAACAAAACACGTTTCTCATCCACAGAAAAGTCGTTGAAGTGTGCCATTGTATGGAATGGTATTTATTCAATAATTATTTATTCAAATGGGTTACTGTATATGAAAGGAATGCATCAAATGTACGTCTATATATTGTTCAATTCGATACGCACCCGACATGCGCCATGGTGTTGCGAAAAGGAAAATTACGATGTGCACTTGCCCCCATACCCATGTTTAAAGCTAAGACACTTACTTTTCAACGAGTTGATGCGTGTTTAGCTTAAAACCATGTTAAAAATATGTACGAGAATACGACCCTATATCTTCAGCTCCTCTATGCAAAGAGACACGAATTGCTAACTTTTCTAAAGTCAAGAAAGTATACAAAATACAAATGTTGACTTAATTTCATGAGACAGACTATATCATATTCACATTTTCTGTATGATTGACAGCCACTGCGGATTTGCTGCAAAATGGAATCAATTTCCTGAAAACCTTTAAGTCTGCCAATTAAATTATATGAACTATCAGATCACAAGTGGATATTGGCCACATGTGGTTGACAAACTAGTTCAAGTCCCCCAGGGAAGGGGAAATCTGTGCAACGGGTTTAAAGTTTCCAAATGATTTGATAAAACAGGACAAATTGTAGATCTTATTTTGCCACCACATGTCAGTCAGACAAACCATTTAGCTAGTTGAGGTCCGTCCCAGGGGAGGAGGACCGCCACAAGGACGCTAATCAACGAGTTTGTGGCAGTATAACGTCTAATTGGATAGGATAGCTAATTCAGCATTGAAGCATTGCGGTCAGTGTCCCCCTTTTTTCAACACATTTGACCAAAAAAAATCAAATGATGTTCAAAAATAGACAAGAATTGCCTTTTTGGTATAAAAATGGACATAATCATTCAAAGATGTCAATAGAGGTAAAAAAAAATTCATGGTCATGTTTTAGATAAATATGCTACCCCTCCTAGGCTACCCCTCCTAGGCTATGGCTTAGGATAAACTATGAAACATGTTTATGTTTCTTGTCAGTAAATAGAGCAAATCTAATCTACGGTGCATCTAATAAACCCACTGAATCCAGTATATTGCAATAAGAAATAAAAATAGAATGATTTGCAACATAAATAACCCCAAATAGTTGGATATATATTTGAAATTCACTACATAAGTTTTGTGCATACATAAAACTTGATCTGCTAAATGTGCTTTTTAGTAAGTGCATGTGAATTATGTGTAGCTCTATCTATATAAGCTCTCATAAAACCCTAAGGTAAGTTAAAGGTAGATGTTCCGATTTTCAACTTGAAGTTTTCTATTCTACATGAAAGGTCATCCTTAAAAAAGTCGTGTTCCAAAGTTTGAGTTGCATAGCTCTAATGGTTCTTATTTTAGACGCACAAGATGCTGTGAACTGTACCCATGAGTAGTACACAAACTATATCGGTGGTTACCACCATTCGCGGTAATTCGACGTTATTTCATCGATTTCTCCGTAATTATACCGATTTAGGCCGTCAAATTTCAGTATGATGAGAAAAATATGAGCTTTCATATGATATACATATGATATGAAAATCTCCGTATGTTTGAAATAATTCTGTGTTACGAAAATGTGATCGGGTCATCTACCTTTAAGTATGCACAAAACAAGTTAGACCGGGTCTAACTTATACCTACAATCCTGGAAAAAAGTTTTGGAACACTCACTGGTTAACAGCGGTAAACTTAACTATCACCCCCGTAGAGCACGTGTGGCGTAGTGGTATCAGCACTGGACTCATAAACAAAGGACCTGAGTTCTAGCCCCGCTGTGACCAACGTCACACGTGATAATGTCCTTGGGCAAGGCATTTAATCTACATTGCCTACATAAGGGGTAATTATTAAAAGGGTTTGGATTGTTTGTACGCTGTTTGTTTATATGTTGTACCTTGCCGCTGATTTATCGATCTCAAAACGTAGCTCCTGTATAGAGACGCTCTCGTTTGATCGATAGCTGCTGCCTGGACATTGCATTGTGTATGTATGTATAATTTGTAATTTGATTTGTAATATTGTAGCAATTCAGCCGGTTGGCTGCGATGACAATAAAATTATACCATGATTTATTTTTTTTATTTTTTTTTCCCCTGTGCAATGTTGATGAATTTTAATGTCTTCAGCAGTTGTTCAAGGTGTCCCAACATTGATCGATGGGGTGTGGGGAAGGGAAAAGTGTTGTCTAAAATGTCCTATTCACATGCACAGTTTAACAAAATAAACATCATTTAAAGATCAGCAAACAAATTCTGCACATAATGATCAAACGTGTAAAGCGTTCCAAGGACTTTTTTTCCAAGATTGTAGTCTAAATGAAATGAGTAGTACTTCTGGAAGGACAGTTTTATATCCCTGTTTACTCTATTGAAGCAGTAAGATTGGAGGCACCAAATTAGGCTACTATAACACCAATATATATTGCCCGTTACCAATGCAGGATGCCCTCATCTAAGCATAAAAAGATCCTTCCTGGGATGAGGACTATCCTTCATTCAAACCAGGTCTAAAGGTAGACAAGATCCAAGTTGTTTTGTGCATACCGATCCAAGATGATAAAGCCTCTAAAGCCAAAATCAGAATTGGTTTGTTTGCCCTCATATCCACTTTGTTGTCCTCATATCTCACTCCTAAAGGTTGGCGATATTTATCGTGTGATGCGGTGCTGCATTCGAGCCTTACTTCTGTCACAGTGTATGGCAATTCATCGCAGCGCGGGGTTAACGCAATGCGTCCCAGCTGGCCGCGATAACAGTTGAATACTTTTGAACTCCATTGCGATAACGCAACGCAACGCACGGTAAATAAAGTCTAGTGTGAACGGGGCTTTAGGTAGATGAAGAGAACAATCAAACAATTATTCTAATGATGTGTAAAGTAGGCCTATGGTGATAGCAATATGGCAATAGATTTATTAAAATGCTACACAATTGTGGACCCTAGTAAATTAAAAATGTGTAAACTCAAAGTAGTCGCATCACATGCAATCTTGCCAACTGAAATTAGTCCCAAACCGCGGCGCAAGTGCCCACTACAAAAAAGAGCATAATTTCACTGAGCCAGCCCATAGAAAATAAATTGGAAGATTCAAACAAAATAATTGCGTTACAATCTGGAAATAATAACAGCAAAAATTAAAACGGCAAAATAAAATGCAGCAATACCTTCTCCAGGAGTTAGATAGGTGTCGTTGCTGCTACCAGCGTTGAGCGTTTTTGACCGGTGTAGAGACAGCCTGTTTCTATAAGGGGTCTCACCATTTTCAGGATTTATTCCTTGCGTTACTAGACGGTAAGGAAGGAGTAGAAAATGCCAGGATAAGAAATATGACATGTTTGCACCGAAGCAACATCTTGAAAGTCTCTTTCACACTTGTTGTACTGTCACGTGGTACTGGGACGGGAATAAGGTGAGCCGATAGAGACGGGTGAATGCTAACAAAACATTGTGGAAAAGCCTACGATTTCTTTCATGAGAGCCACCAACTTTCATGTTACAATATTTCAATCATTTATACGAAAACAGACCGAAGAGCTCACAGGCAGGTAGGGTAGGTTTTGAGTATTGGTAATGTTAATATATTGAAACTGTTAAAAATGTGTCCATCAAATATTAGGTTCATTAAAGGATTAATTAAATTTGGTTTATATTGTAAGGACAATGTTTGCAATATTTGGTGCCCTTAAAACTATGCGGTTAGACGACAGAAAAAAACACCCTGTTCAGTGGGCAAACGGACCTCTCAGGTAGGGTCGGTCGGTCGAGCAAGGTTTTTTGGGGGGGTCTGGGGAAATGTTGGTGAATTTTCAGCAATTTTCGACATTTAAAAAAAATCAAATTATTTCAAAACAATAAAATGTTTACAAAAAATTAACCATTTCCAAAAAATGTGCAAAAATTTCCAAAAACAACAACAAAACAAATTGCAAATTCGACAAAAATGGGTTGGTCAGGCTCGTAGAACCGGGGTTTCTTTTTTGTTGCCTATGGTAATTCGGAATAGATTATTGCATAATTATTTATACTAAATTTGGTGACATTGTGATTTGTGCTCTCGAATAATAAGTATTGCCATATTTGTGAAAGAGACTATTCTAGATATTGCTTTGGAAACAAAACATCTTGTATATCTTTTGGATAATTATTCAATAATATCCAAAGTATCATGCCATGCTGCATGCAATGTTTAAGTTTAAATTAAAAAGTCACACATAACATATAAAAAAAATAGTTCTAAAATCTTACAACAAGATGACTCAAAATGGAGATGTATGAAATGATCAAAACCAGAACGAAGAACAATAAATGAAAGATTGAAACTAATTCAGTGATAAATCTTGTGTGAACGATGTAGCAATTGTTACTCAATTAATGTGGGCGGTGTCCTTATGAAAGGTGACATATTAAAAGTTTCCTGTATGTCAAGAAGTACACTAACAATTAGCAGACATACCAGACAGTACACTAATTAGATAACATCTTTGACAAGTGTTACAATTATAAATCAATTGATTTGAAAGTGGAATGATTAGTCAATGTTTCTGAGAATTAATGAACGGAAAAATTAGTCCATGGATATGTGAAATGTATATTACTAATTATTAATCGAAGTGTGCTTAAAATTAAGGGAATGGGTGTAAAAACTAAACTTAAAAATCCTGATGCAACTTGCTTCAAAGCCTTACAGGTGCTTTAAACATAACAAACTTTGGAAATAGGTCCTAGCAATGCATCAAGTCTTTGATAGAATAAAGTGCATCGTATAATTACAACGAGGCACTTTATTCTACCGTGTAATTGATGAATGCCATGGACCTATAGTGCACTTGATCCCAAATCTTTTTTAAAGTGAAAACTATACTGGTTCCCTTACAAACTCATTCACTGGTGCAGATAATAATGATAATTTGCAAGCATTAATTCACGGGTGATAACGTCAATCAATTGAAAAGTGAACTTGATCATTGTAAATCTCATGCTTAGGAACCACAACAAATCTGCTGGCTGGCACAAAAAACATGGCAAATGCGCACACAACAGCATCAGACTTTATAGTCTACGTATGGTGTTGCACCTTCCCATTGTGCCATTATAGCCCTGGCAGTACAACAATGCATTCCATATTTCATGCAGCACCTCTACTGCAACTTGCTTTGACACTCTGTTTGCCTATTCCACACCAGAGCAACCAAACTGTGTCTGTGAAGAGTTCACTTATGATGATCATGCAAAGCCCATACTTGCATCTATGGATGAGTTGTGTAGGGGAACTAGCAACGGTAAAAACTAAAATAATATGTGATTCTGTGATATTTTCATGCAAAGAAACTACTCTGGCAGAAGAAAGAGGCATGCAAGCAGGCATAAAGTTGAAAAGAAAAATTGATGTGTGCCTTTTATCAAAACATGATAGTGATCTCGTACTCCTTATAGGGGTCTGCCACATATATCCAAAATTGTACTATTTATATTAAAAGACACACATTCTTCTATGATACTGAGTGAATTCTCTGACTACCATGGAATTGAACCTGGTATACTCTGTGTCAGCTCAAATTGGGGGTAACGTCAGGGTATAATCCAGTATAGGCGCAGCACTTTCTACGCCATGACCGACAATCTTCTTTGATAGCAAGCAAGGATGCAATAGCCGTAGCATTCTAATACCCGCAAGGTATCAAGTTGCGTTCAGAAGAATACAAGCTGACCTCACCTCCAAAAATGAGATGACAAAAATATACCTATCAGTTAATCATCTAGTGCTTGTGTAAAAGAAACAGTGATGTTATCATCTATCTTAAGAACAAAATAAACGAATGTTGGATGAGTGAATTCTACTACATGCAGTGTTTCTAGATACTCACATTGATGGAATCTATGTTCATATAGATTGTCTGGTAGTTTGAGTACTTTAGGATCTCTTGTCTGGATAGGTTTTAAGTTGCCACCGCTTCTCTCTATGAAAAACATGATGAGCTCATACATGGAGGCTAACTCTGGTTGCTAAGAGATTCAGAAACAAAAATAAAATAGCTAAGCATTTATTTATTGAAAAAATTAAGAATTCACTGGGTGAATACTTTCTGGTGTTAAATTTGAGTATTTTAATGATTCAAATGAAATGTCAATTCCAAAATAATGTATAATGTGGAAACACATTATTAAAATGGTCAACACTATCACAAAATGTCTCCACTAAGGTTCATAGTATGTGACCACAACTAAATCTACTTCATATTAACCCTAAAAGTGTAGCAGTAGGGATGGACTGAAGAACAGGGTGAGAAGGTAAAATGGGGGGGGGGCCAAAAAGATGTCCACTGCCCTCTGGAATTGCGAACCCGGGTCGCCGGGGTGACAGGCGAGTCAAACAATCACCACACCACGAGCACAGGGCTTGCCAGGTAAATTTTCACAGACCATATATGTGACCCGTCACGTCAATATGGACATGTTGGAGGCCTGAGTCAATTCTAAGTTATTGGTATGACTTGAAAGAGAACATTTTAAGCTTTGAAATTATACCATTTTGAATGTAATCAGACTTTGTAATCACAGGATATGAATTGAAAAAGCATATTTTTGTCTATTATTTTCTTTTTATTTCACCAAATATATTGCCCTCTATCTCAAAACTGTGTTTGACGACAACATGTCCTTTTTGACGCGACTGGTCACATATACCCGGGGTTTGGTGCAACATGGGATAGAAGTTGTGTGCACCTGTCTAGAAGTGCTGATGGCTGTGTGGGTCTATATGGTGTAGTAGGGTTAGGGTTAAAATACAGCATCTCAAATTTCGGATTTTTATAAGAAAACTATTATGACGCCATAAGTATCATTTCAGATAAATTATTATTTAGAATAGGACAAGTGGTATTATTACAATTTCAAGGTGGGTGAGAGGGAGGCAAGGCATGGTGTGCACAGATTTCATAACCCTAACCCCGGTTTAGGATTTTTGACAGGGATCACAATTTTCGAGGAAAAAACACCAACTAAATCTCCGGGAACCTGCAGGGATTCGATCCGGGGACCCTCCGTTCTCAAGCCCCACCTTCCAACCACTAAGCCACGGCCCTCAGCTACACATTCGTGCAGTATACTGCACTCATTATATAGGCTCGGTTGACTACGTCATCGAAAACCGACGGCGCATGCGTTTGGAGAGGGACTTTGGATTAGCATTTTTTAGCACTCAGGGGGGTTAGGGTTAATAATCGCTTTCACTTCCAAAATCGCTCATTACATGATACACAAAATGATCACCATTTGGAATTTGACACTTTTTGGCCAATCCCTAACTCTAGATCACCACACGGCAACAGATTTCTTTTCCGACCCCCAAAATTCACCATAAAGGTCACCCTCCCCCACACCGAGATTTGAACCACGGACCTCCAGCACCCGGGCCCAGATCCTAGCCACTACACCATGGCTGTCAGTCAACACTCGGCGAGTATATTTGCCTCGTTATATAGCCTGGGTCCGTTTTGTAGCCCAAAAACCTGCACGCCGGGTTATAAAAACATTTTTTCCGCACAGTTGCTGTGTGGTGTAGTAAGTAGAGTTAGGGTTAAGGTAAACTTTAGTCTCATACTAGGAATTATATGTCAAGCACAAGAAACCAATGCTCTTCCTTACTGCCATATTTCAGAAGGGAGATAAGGGGACATTGCAGTTGAGAGCTAGATTTCCCATCGACAGGGTATTTCCCCTTTTCCCCCCTTTAGCTATGCAACTGGATGGAGCCACTTGTGGGTTCTTGATCAAATACACATTTTAATAAAATAAAGATATCATTGCATAAAGACTTAATTCAACAAGTTATTAACCATTCCATTGAGTCATGTTACAATCGGAAATTGACATTTGCCTGTAAGGATATGTATGTCCTATAAGCTCAAGTTGTCTGTTTCATGTTATGGTGTCAGTTTGATGGCTTAACTGTTATTTTTTAACACATCAATTAATTTAATAGCATATTTAATTTTAAAGCAACATTTAAACTTTTAATATAATCTGGATGACTTAGTTCATGGTTAGGCAACCTTTACAGTTCAATGGTCCAAAGAGGTGGTAGAGAGCGACAAACACATAACATGCAAACCAAGATTATGTCTATACACTGGACTGGGTTTTCAATCATGCCTAGCATTCATGAGAAAGTGTAGATGATACAAATATTATCAGGGATAAATAAAATATCCACAAAATAATATTAGATGCATTATTATTTCCCAATTTTATTTGATTTTGATTTTGTTTTGAAAATTTCGAAAATTGTTGAAAACTCGGCAAAATGTTTCACACAAAATAAAAACATGTCCGACCGGCAGACCCTAACTGCTGATAAACTCACATATATCAAATCACACTGCATAACATATTTTCACACTGCATAACATAATTATTTGTCTTTACCAAAAATTCTAGTTATTTTTAATTTTGGAAAACAATTTCAATGAAAATAAAAAAGTTACCGTCTCTGTTAAATTGTCCTTCAAAATGAAATGGTAAAAAATAGCATAGAGTACAAACAATCATATCAAACTTCTTCTTTTTTGAGGGGGGGGGGGGTTATATACATCAAATGTAGACGTGTTTTAGATATTAAGTTTCACATACTCCCAAAAATGTTCCTCATGAAGTAAATTTGCTGGGAATCTTTTGTACATTTCAAACAAACACAACAATCACAATAGCAACAATACCATACCTATTATCTGTTTATCAATTAACCCTGTGTGGAATCTAAGGATCATGCTGATATGACAACAACAGACTACAGCTAGGTTTAGCCAGTATTGTTTTGTTACAGTCAAATATTATGTACATAATTTGTCACAAAATCTCCATTTGCACGGAAACCATAACCGCATATCAACCATCCTAACAGAATTTGCAAAGCAAAAATGATCCTGATCATTGTCATTTTGGGGGTTTTTTTTGGTCGTTTTATTTGTCGTAACAAAGCATAAATACCAAGAATATCTCTAAATTCAAGGCTATGTCAAAAGGGCAACAATATGACTATATTAGGGACTTCCCCTTGCTATCTGTCTGGTATTTTAGGCATTTAGAAGCGGGTAAATAAACAGTTCTACTTGTTAAATTTTAGATTTCTAAATGAAGGAAATGTTTACCAGAATTACAACAGCAATCTTATTATTAGTTATTCATCCTATAAACTAGCCACTTGTAACAACTCAGAACCCAACATATTCCCTCTCTAAAATCATGAACAAATTCTGCAATTTTTTTGTCAATATAGTGAATATATTCAGCAATTATTAAAATTATGATATCATGCTGAAAGGTTGACACCAAGAAAGTTGGCATTTGTAGTTGAAATTAAAGAAATACTGAACAATTTGATAAATGATGCGTCTCTCACTAGAATGGATGCACTGCGCATAGCCTCCTTGCCACAGTAAGACACACGAGCGCATGCTTAAAATCCCACCAAATTGCATTGAACAGTCAGATCCGTGACGCAGAGCTTACGCAATGTGCACACCAGGGATGTCCATATATATGACTGTTGAAGTTAAACTTGCTTACTTGTACACATAGTCACAACACATACCCTACCTCAGATGGGATGAGGTATAGATTCTGTGCATTGATGACCCCTTAAAATATGTCTTCGAAATTGAAGCATTTATCAAAATCGTACCCAACCCCAAATCAGACTTACCTGTTCATCAATAAGCAGTTTAAATGTGCCATTTTCCCATCTAAACCTGTAATGTTTCACCACGATACCGCCCATATCCTGCCTTACAGAGAGGGAGAATTCACCCGGATGAGACTCACTAACTCGGATTAACAGATGACCATGATTAGGGTTCTTGAGAAGGATTTGTTGAGCGTGATCTCGCGATATCTTGTGAAAGAACCAGGGTGGCGGTGTTGGTAGTTGTGATTTGAGATGGTCAGGGTAGAATTTATACTGCAAAGAGAAAAACAAAATGGTAGATACAGTTTAATTTAATGCCAAAGTAAACAGATTCAAAAAGAGAACTTATAAGAAAGCAGTATACAATCTTAACCACAAAGATATATTATTTTGAAGCATTCTAAAAGTTCGTTTTGTTGATATTAAGATCTCAACTTTTTTGTTGAGAGACAACTGCACTAGTATACCCTTTTGCCGCGACTGCACAATATAGTGTAAATCCGCAATATAGTATACATCATTGTGATGCATTTTGTTTTAAATAATTGAGATTTTCAGCATTATTTCATATCTTTTTGGTTGGCGGGGCAACCGCCAACCTTATAGCATCAGATTGCATATTCTTGGACATTTAGGTCTTTCTACATATACATGGAGGCTGCCATTTTGTTTTTAGTATATGGAAAATTGTCTAAATTATTTTGCAGTCTTTGTAAATTACATGTACCTATGCAGTTTATTTTAACAGTCCTGCAGTCTGTGATGGAGTCAAAGCTATATTTGTTTAGCCTTGATGATTCAATCAGAGAGATACACATTACAATTGTGGTCTCAGATACTACTGAAAAGCTCAGAGTGTCAACTGTGTCATTAAACATGGTCAAGGTTTGCATGAAATATCTATGTGTATGAAAAATTTCGCGACTGGCTAGGATTGGTGAAATTGTCATGCTCACAAGCTTTTAGTATTCTTATTAGACACTAGCGGCGTACCCTCGCTACGCTCGGGTCCCCGCTAGATGGTTCACATTAACTACCTCTGAAACCACATAAACCCCCTACAACACCCCTAAACCAGGTTGATTTGTAACCATATCCCTTCTAAAGGCATTATAAACCCCCTATAACCCCCCCCCCCCCCCCCACAATCAGAATCAGAATCAGGTTGATTTATAACCATGTCCCTCCTAAACCATTTACCGTGGCTACTTTATTAACCCTGTATACCTCTCAAACAGCATCAAGTTAACCCTTGGTACTTTTAAAACCACATAAACCCCATACAACCGCCCCCACCCCCCCCCCCCCCCCCCCCCCCCACACTGCAACTACACCAACCAGGTGGATTTATAATCATAACCCTCCTAACCATTTCCCGCGGCTACTTCATCCGCTCGATGGTTATGCCACCTACCTCTGAAACCACATAAACCCCCTACAACACCCCCAAACCAGGTTGATTTATAGCCATATCCCTCCTAACGGCATTATAAACCCGCAACCCCCACCCCCAATCAGGTTGATTTATAACCATATCCCTCCTAAACCATTTACCGTAGCTACTTTATTAACCCCTATATAAAACCTCTCAAACCGCATCAAGTTAACCCTCGGTACATTTAAAACCACATAAACCCCCTACAATCCCCCCCCCCACCCCCCCCCCCCCCCCCCCCCCCCCACTGCAACTACACCAACCAACCATTTCCCGCGGCTACTTCATTAACTCTTAACCATGTTAACCCTATCCTAAAACATTTCCCGTGGTTTTCCCCCCCTCCCATGCACACACCCCTGTGCGTAAGACGTGTGAATAGGGGATATGGGTTCCACACTATGCAATAGGGGATATTGTGTATACACGCTCACCGGGCGGATTGTGGACATTTTCCGCCATTTTGTGTGTATGTTTTTGTGTATAGGACATCGTACTATCTAACAGGGGTGCACATGGTGCATGCTAATAGGGGTCCCCTATTGGATAGCACTATAACATGATTTGCAGTAATTTGCACCTATCTAGAGATTGGGGATATCCCCTATTGCGGGTGTATCCCCGATTGGGCGGTAGAGAGTGTGTGTGTATCCCCGATTCCCACCCTAAACATACGCACCCAAACCAGTTTGATTTATAATCCCTTAGATTGTTGTTAAAGTAAAGAAATCAGGTTGCTTCATTAACCCCCGCAAAACGCTAATTGTACCATTATAACCCTAGGCCTATCCTAAACCATTTCCCGTGGTTTTACACCGCCCCCCCCCCCCCCCCGCCTCTCCCCCAACATGACACTGTACACAGGCCTGTAACCATTTCCCGTGTGGCTTCTGCGCCACATGTGTAAGGGTGCGTGTGCCGCGGCAGTGAGACCTTGCGCAAACATGCACGCGACGCGTTACCACGGTAAGATTACGCTGTAGTAGTACGCGCAACGCACAATGTTGTTCAATTCTAGTGGCATTTATGAGCCAAATCTGAGAGGTTTTTTGCTGTTTTTGGAGCCAATTGTTAACCAATTTCAGTGAAATAAACTTTAACACCCTTCCCGTTATTTCCTCTATTTTTCATGCAAATTAGGCGCCACTTTGATCACAACTAACGGAGAAATAAGGATAACAAACACACAAATATACACCATTTCCAGATTTATAGTAAGATTATTAGAAAGGTGTACATTTGTAAACATTTCATGATGAAAAATGTGGGTTCTTCTGCATCACGAACATTAAATGCCGCGAAAAAATAGTGCTTGCTTTAGAATAAACCTACCGTATGTGTCCTTCAGATGGTACCTCCCCCCTCCATGCACAAACATCAACTTTATTGGTTTCCTGTACTATTTTTAGACTGTTGTGTTTTGATTTGGGGTGGGTTTTTTTGTTTGAAAGATACATACACCATATCCCTGGTATTTTGGTATGCAACAGAATGAACAGATGCTTCAGAAAATGGTTACAAAACATGATTCTTTCTCTTGGATCGCCCCCATTCCATTTCAATGGAATTTTTTCTATAATAAACAAATAAATTCTACTTCAACCATAGTTTTACTTTACGAATATTGGCCATATTAAATTGAATATAATTCTAATCAAATTAATTGAATATATATGACATATTTAAAACTTAAATTGATTTATTTTATAAGTAATTTTTAATATTTTAATTTTTAATATGCGTGTATTTATGTATTGATTCATTAGTTTATTGATTCATTTATTTTCGATTAAAAATGTAATTTTCGATTTATATTATTATTTATTAACAAAATGATTCAACTATTTATTTATGTATTGATTCATAATAATAATAATAATAATAAAACCATGCTTATTGAGCGCATAACACAATTAAGTCCCTATGCGCTATAACAAATAAAACCGAAACGCAAATATACAAAACTATACATGTAGTAGTAACAAAAGACATGACAAAAAGGAAAATCATGCATTAACCCTAACGCTACTACGTCTCACAGTCACCTCACAGCCAGCACCACGTGGCTTGCGCGCGCACAAGTTCTATCTCCTGTAGCACTAAACTACGGGTATATATGGTCTCCGATTTCTTAGCCTGTGAAGCCCTCCCCCCGTGGCTGAGTGTTAGTATATCTCGCCTGTCACGCGGCCGACCCGGGTTCAACTCCGGCGCCGGCGGACATAATTTTTCCCATTTTTTATTTAACCCCCTCCCCCTGTTCTTCGTTCCATCCCCACTGCCACGTTCTAGGGTTAGGGTTAATACGACACCACACAGTGCATTTCTTTAACCCTAACGCTACTACGTCTCACAGTCACCTCACAGCCAGCACCACGTGGCTTGCGCGCGCACAAGTTCTATCTCCTGTAGCACTAAACTACGGGTATATATGGTCTCCGATTTCTTAGCCTGTGAAGCCCTCCCCCCGTGGCTGAGTGTTAGTATATCTCGCCTGTCACGCGGCCGACCCGGGTTCAACTCCCGGCGCCGGCGGACATAATTTTTCCCATTTTTTATTTAACCCCCTCCCCCTGTTCTTCGTTCCATCCCCACTGCCACGTTCTAGGGTTAGGGTTAACATTAAATAGGTAAGTTTTTAGCGATGATTTGAACTGTTCAAGAGTTTTGGCTGATTTAACATGATATGGTAATTGATTCCAAAGTTCAGCAGAAGCATCTTGAAAAGAACGGCGTCCATATGATGTCGAAGGTGAAGAAACATGAGCAAGAAGATATTGTGAGCGAGAACGGAGATTGCGTGTGGGCTTGTAATGTTGTATGAGATCTTGGAGGTACATAGGTGCTAGTCCACGAGAACATTTAAAAGTTAATAGAAGAATCTTGAACATAATGCGTGATTTGATTGGTAACCAGTGTAAGTCACGAAGGACAGGGGAAATGTGACAGCGAATCTTGGAGAGAGTAACAAGTCGAGCAGCTGAATTTTGTATGCGTTGAAGTTTTGAGATCTGCGTTTCAGGAAGAGCAAATAGCAGACTGTTACAATTATCAAGTCGACATGTCACAAAAGCATGGATTAGTCTTTCAGTTGTTGGCTGGTCAAGGTATCGACGAATTTGACCTATCTTGTAAAGAGCATGAGAGGCCGCACGACAAATATTATTGATATGGACATCCATCATGAGATCATTTTGAAGAATAATACCAAGATTGCGGGCATTAGAAGCTGGTTCAATTAGAGCATCGTTGATGTTTATAGATGAAATAACAGAATTGTTTCTAAAGCGAGATGTAATATGCAGAACTTCAGTTTTGTCGTCATTCAGTTTAAGGTCATTAGCTGTGGACCAGGTTTTGATATCTTTCACACAAGCTTCAAGTTTCGATATTGCACCTACTCTGTCATCATCATTTTTCAAAACAATGTATAACTGAGTGTCATCAGCATAGGTCATTTTAGAAATGCCATGAGAATCAATGATATCTTCTAATGGAGATGAATACATTGTGAAGCCTAAAGGGCCAAGTACTGACCCTTGAGGTACACCCTCTTGAGGAACATGAACCGATGACTCGCGACCATTTATTATAACAGATTGTGAACGATGGGTGAAGTATGATTTAATCCATGAAAGCGCAGATCCAGTAAATCCATATTTATTTGAGAAACGGTCATTAGTTTATTGATTCATTTATTTTCGATTAAAAATGTAATTTTCGATTTATATTATTATTTATTAACAAAATGATTCAACTATTTATTTAAAAGTATTTTTTAAAAAATACTCATTTATTTATTTCTACATTTATTTATGTATTGATCAAATAAATTGAATACATATGACATATATTTAAAACTTAAATTGAATGTTAAAACCGTGTTTATCACTAAACTATGGCTGTAATTTATATTGCTTTCTAGTAATGCCATGCACAATTATCATCTATGCGCTTGCTTCTGCCACATAATTTTAGCAACTAAAAGCCGTATTTACAAATGTTGCTATTTTTGCTCTTTCTATTTGCCTTATATCGCAATTTCCTTTTGACCGCCAACTTTCCATTTTAATGGAATTTTTATCAGAAGTAATTTTGGTTGCTTAAATTATTTTTTTATAGTAATAAGATATTTCATTATCGTTTTATCTTTCAAATGTTATGAAAACTACAACAACCCTGATAATGTTATATACAAAGAAATAACAAGATTATGCGGCGAAAAAACAAACCCTGCTTTATGGGCGAACGGATCTCTCAGATAGGGTCGGTCGGTCGGCTTTTTTGTTGTGGTTTTTTGGGGGGATTTTGTCAACGAAATTGTGAAAATATTGGCACATTTTAAACAACTGTTCCTCTTTTTATTTCTTAATTCGTAAATATGGGTCGGTCGAGTCCGTAGAACGAGGTTTTTATTCTGTTGCTTGTGCAGTGCATGAACATCTTTGCCCAAATTTAAAAGAAATGAGGTACTGTAAAAGCCAATATTTTTGCGCATTTTGATATCATAGACATTTTGCAAATTTTTTTTTTTTTCGCTGGCGAGCTTCTGGATGCCAGCGATGCCTGGATGAATGTTGAAAACAATATTTTCGCAGAAAAATAGTTTGCATGAAAAGCGCGAAAAATAAAACCACCGCAAAAATTTCAGCTTTTACAGTAGGTTGTTAGAAAACAATGAATCCCCTTGTTTAACTTTTAATAGCTAACTACTTAAGTATATCGTAAGAAGCATGATTATTTTATAAATAAACCAAATCTAGTTAAGTATAACATCTATTCTTGGGTTCAGGGTCCCAAAATATCATGGCTATTATTAGTGTGCTTCCCGCGCATTTCCTTTCATCAAATCACATCAATATTTTTCAAATTCATTCATGGGCTGTCTGTATCTAATAAAATCTAGTAGATAGGTTTGATCTTGATGGTGGCCACTGGTTATACTCAAAAAGGCTATGATGTTGAATTGAAAAGAATAAATAGAGAATTTTGTCATCATAAAAATGGTTCAATCTAAAGTTCCATGTTATGAAGATAGAAGTAACATAAAAATAGTATAAAAGCATTTTGAACATCTCACATTAACAAATGCGCCACACTCATTTGAGGTTTACTGTAAAACCAGAAATATTTGTGAGTTCAAAATGTCACGAATCAGCAAAACTGGCCTTATTCATGGCATGAACATTTCGCCAATGCAAACTTTGTAGTTACATTGTGTAACTTTGCAATGGTTATGGTAGATTAAAAATATTTGCGGCATTACATTTTCGTGAGTAAGGGCTCCTTGTGAAATTAGAGAAATTTAAATGCATGCGAACAATTCTGGTTTTAAAGTATTAATCTGATCATCATAATATTGATATAATTGATATATAGACATTTGAAGAATTTTGTTAGCTACATTATGATACCTACATTTGCTACCAAAGACGTATGAATTGTTAACATTTGATAGTAGTTATGAAAACATTTGTATTCTAAAATGTCACAATTTGTAATGATCATGCAAAATACATTGGATGCACACGGAGTGTTTGCATGCACACGGAGTGTCAATTGGAGCTATGTTGATCGTATGCGATGCACAGAATGTTTAGGCAGGCTCTTTGATTTTAAATCTCTGCATGCATGCATTAAAGCATGTAACCTTTTTAATTTGAGTTTGAGACATTTGTAAATGAGTAATTCTTTGTAGCATTGTAGCAAATCAAGTTCCAATAGTTAGCTAAACAGCATTCTCAAAGGTATTATCCTGAAGGTATGCCATAAGATGATCCAATTCTAAGTAATGGCCTCTCTAATGAGTGTGGACTTTGGTGTTTTACATTATTTAAGGGGTCACACCACTAAATAGAGCTCCATAGGGATATGTACAAAAACACTGATATAAAACTCTGTTTTAGACCACAAAATTGCGAAATTGGACCCTGTAGAGTGATTTTTTCTTAAAGATTATCACATTTCCCCACCAAAAAGTGAAAAAAATAGGTAGGTTGACCTGCTCAATTTTCCAAAATATGCCCATGGAGTTGACTACATCTCTGATGAGATTGGAAATGTCGCCGTAATCGCCAATGTTTCCAGTAAAAAGCACAAATTTGAAAGATCTCTCAACATTTACCTAGATGATATTCACAGTTTATAGTCAGGGTGCATGTAGGTGATGTCCCATTAATCATAATTAATTAAAAATCATAGGCATTTAAGCAATTGTATTACTGTCAAGTCTTTTTAAATTAAGGATTTTGTGACATACTTTCCGATTCTAGCTTTAAACATCGACTTAAGGGTAGGGGATACCCCCATTTAGTGTAGTGCACCCTTAACTTCAATTGAACTCGGTTAAGAGGCTATTGTTGCCATAAAATACAGTTAAGGGCATTTCATATATAACATATTTAATATATAACTGAAGCACATATCCAGGGATTTCCACGTTTTTACAGCACTGTTTTCAAAGACCTCTTACACATGTACAAAATATAAATTACGTGAAATAAAGATAAAATTGCTTATCATAAGCTAAATTATGTCATTGTTTTGATACAAAACGCTGTAGATAACAGAGAGAGAGAGACAAATTTCCGGGCAAATTTCTAGTTCAAGTTCACGTAAATTGATAGCTGATGCAACGATATATGAGCTACCCTTGACTAAATATCTAAATATTATTTAATATACACTTTATAGTGCACCCATGCATACCAATCTGTAATCATCTATCTGTAAAGTACATTGTAGGCTGTACCAAATTTAGTGACACGATACAACCAATGAAGCTTGTTAACATTATATTGTATTACTTTGGGAATGGCACACTAAACAAATAGTTGGACCTAAATATAGTTTTCTACTGTTTTTAAAGTAGCGTAACTGTCAATTAGCTGACTTTACACCCCCTAGCTATTCTATTCTTTATTTGGGATGGATGGTCATGTCATATTTATATTTTAGAAAGCAACCGTGACCAATAGTTTTTAAATGAGCAAAACAAAGTAAAAAGAGCGTACCAAACATTTGACTGCCCCCCCCCTGCCCCCTCCCTCTCCAGACTCAGCCCCTGCGTCCCTCTATTTGGCTGACATCTATAAAATGGCAGACCAAATTGAGGGACTGGAAAACACACAGCAAAAAAGTGAACGGAGGTGTCGTGGAGTTTCACAACACTACGAACACTTCTAACTTAACTGCCAATGCGCACGTCTGCCCGACAACAACTCTAATGCCTCCAATTGGTCCAATCTGGACTGTAGCACATCTAGTGATCCGTCATGCTGCACCATCGAGCACCATCAGCGCAGCGCACCCCATCATGTCAAGTGATGTACAATGCTGCTTGATGCCACCGGCGCAGTGTAGCGTGATGGTGCGTGAATAAGCTCATGTTTATTCACGAGTCTAATAGCGCAAACTTTTGCAACTGTTTGTTTTTCAGTCTTCACTTTTGAGCAACACACTTGAAGGATGCAGTCTCATGGATGACCTTAAAAATTGAAAAGGTCACTTTATCAAAATGCAACCCTTATTTGCAATATCAGACCGTGTCCTTGTTACAAGCCATGTCACATTTTGAATACATTATTGCGTCTCTTTATTTGCTATTTATATTATAAATATGAAAACTAACACATTTAAAATGTAGAATATTAAGTGTACATTTCCATAGTGAACAATTATATATTTTCTTTAGTCTATAGGGTCAACTCTGTATATGTTTACATTGGCATCTAACCACCTTACAATTATATGTTTACTTTAAAGACTGTACAGACAGTGAGTGGCTAGTTTCTAGAATAATATATTTTATTGATTAAATATCTTCAAATGTTTAAATTTGACTGGATGATTTACGAACATCATTATAATTGATTGATTCAATATAATTATATGTACACCATATGTCAATATCGTTAAACATAATGACAAGATAATTCACATGCACCTTGACAATTTCACCCTACAAATTCATAATAAATATTTAATTGTGTCAAACAATCAGTCATAATTTCAACACCAGTGTGCCCAATCAGTGGTTCCATTGAACTCGATAATAAGCTATTTATCTTTGATATTTAATAGACAATTGGCAGTATGAGAAATTGTTGCAATTCATCTAGTTTGAAAATCAATCTAATCGAAATATGGTCAATTTAGATATACTATAGGATGCTGATATGGGTTGGTTTGGTTATATAGCGTAGCAATCCCATGGCATTGGTAGACATTACTAACCCAAACCCTACATGTACTACACCATACAGAACCACACAGCCAGCAGCACTTAGGTGCACACAAACAAGTTCTATCCCACGGTGTACTAAAATGGTCTGCAAAAATTAAGAATGACAAGCCCATCGATCGATCGATCGTGGTGTGGTGGTTGGGTGACTCGCCTATCACCCCGGTGACCCGAGTTCAATTCCTGAGAGCGGCAGACATAATTTGGTTCGATCTCCCACTTAACCCCCTCCCCAATTCTTCGGTCATTCCCCACTGCTCATTCATTCATTCATTTTATTTATTGAATATATAGGCCTCTGGCCCTTCATACTACATGGAACAAACATTATAAATACACTTCTAGGGTTAGGGTTATGGGTAGGCCTATTATACTTCTCTACCAATCTATCTGGGTCAAAACTGAAGAAAAAAATGAAATATTTACTCTTTTTCTCAAATGTGTATACGTTTGATCTCTTTATTACATAACATGCCCAGGGAAAACTATCCCACTGATGTGATTTGTTCACACATAATACCCTTTGATTAAAACCACCGAACCCTATATTTCATTCCTAGCCCTTTACCTCTACAAGCAATATTCTGATGCCTATATCAACCCTAAAGTTAATTGTCAGTCATGCATAGCACATTTTGTTATAACCACTGACCCCTCGAATTCAGATATCCCCCTACACCTTTTCCAATAATTTTTCCAGGGCACTGAAACACCTCGCCTAATGCCAACCCTAACTTTATACGCTAATCATGCATAAAGCACTGGGAAAGTTCGCCTGATAGATTTTGGTAGATTCAAAACAATCCGCTTCACTACTGCTTCTGATGACAACACAAATTGTGCATTGGACTGTACTGACTGACCCTCATTGCCAGACATACATCAAATACAAAGGATACAAATACGTAAACCTGCATTAACCTGAAATGGGGTGAACTCTATACAGGGTGTACCAATTTAGTCTCAATGTAAAGCCCAATTAATTATTATGATATTCTGATAATATGAGATCAATCCGATGAAAAATAAGAAAACTAGCATACTTTGTGTAAACCATGTCATTTACTGGTTTGTACAATGGGATTTACATGTAAAGACCAGTAAATAACATGGTATACGTTTCAATACGTAATACGTTACAATAATTAAATAGAAAATAATCTATAAGTCAATAGCAAAGACTAGATTGGTAATCCATATAATTCTGGCACAAATCAATACTGGCTAAATAATCCACGAATCAGATGCATGCATATTCTGTGCAAATAAAAAAAGTTCTCGAACCCACTGTAGATGGTTCATTAGCATGATAAGAAGTAGAATTGGCATACATAGTGTGCGCGTTCATGTAACTCTACTGTTACTGTGTGAATGACCATTGTACATACTACAAAATAGATTGCCTTGCCTAATAGGTCACACTTTCCTTAATTAATGATGGATTTTTCTCATCTTTTCAGGATTTTATCTTTATCGGTTGTACTTTACATTGAAATAAAAATTGGTCATGCTTCAGTGATTTAACAAGGATTTAAACCATCATCAAAAAGTGTCCTAATTTTTTTGATACACACTGTACATGTACCTGGTAAATACAAATCTGTTTAATCAATATTGAGTATGGCAGGTATATACAATCAAAATGTTTACAATTTGTCGATTTGTATTGTATAGCAAAGCAGGTTGTGTGCCCAAAATGACCCAAAACTTTTGACTCTGATTGATGGTTCCAAACAGTCTAATATTTTTTGAATTAGAAAACTTAGAAATAAATACTTTTATGACGGGACTCCATAAAAAGTAGGAGGGTTTAAAAATATGATACCTGGCAACTTAATTGGTCACAATTTCATCAGATATGGTTCTAACTTTATCAAATCTTGGAATTGCATGCCAATTGAAAACAAAATAGGAGCCAAGTATTGTATTTTCAAATAATTTTAACTGCTGAATTATGTTTTCAAAGCTTAACACTTTCCACCCGGCAGTTGTCTGCAGACGACGGCAAAATGTCACAAAATGTTTCAAAAATGTCAACATTATTGAATTTCATCACCATATTTAGAATCAACATGATCAATGCATTAAAATAAGTACAAATATGCCTAGTATTGGTTCAGTAATTCTTGAGATGGACTTTGAAAGTTGGGAAAGGTTTCTGAAAAATCTGTTTTATGTATGGTAAATAGCTGTGTGGAAAGTATTCGGCAGTACATTCTCCCTGGGTTTTTGTATGAAGCTATGTCTGCCTTATCCAAAGAATACTCTCCAATGAATGTTGCTCTGGAACATGTTTAACAGAAGCCTACCATGAGGTTAACATACACGGTTTTCCTTTTGAGCATGTTCAGGGGCCATGACACATAGGAGGTTTTCCCTAACTTATGACAATGTTGAGTATTTGATCTAAAACTGATACATGGTACATAATTTACACAAATAATGTGATGGTGTCAGAGTATTTTAAAAGAATATGCTGCAGTCAAGTGACATTAGCCTTGTAAAATGATGAGTACAATATGATGGTGCAGCTTGACACAGGGTATGGTATAGAAATCACCAAGTGTATCTATCCTACACACCTCAAATAGTGTCAATGTATGCTAAAATTCACAGAAATGGTTTACAATAATAGTTCTGGTTCGATTATTTCTTTCTACGCATTAGTACATTACAGATAGGTCAATATTGGTTTAATATAAATTTGTCATTTATTTTACAGAGAAAGAGAACATCACTTTGTCAAGAATTACAGGACCGAAGAAACCAGGATTAGCCTTGTGATTCACTTACTAAATTGAATCCAACATCCCAAATATCAGGCAATGTCTGATGTTGTGGTCTACTTTTAAGATATATTATATATTTGGAGCATAGAGGTTTCATAGGAGTGTAAGTGGTTGGATTGACACTGAGTGGCAACAATATTCTATCACTTTAACCTAGGGATAGGGAAGCGTAAAAGTGCATAAAAAACCCACTTTTTTTTATCCCACAGCACAATTTTGCAAAAAGTTGTCTAAATTTTTAAAAAAATGTCTGTTAACCAAAAATCAACATACTGCATTACTGTGAAAGTATTTATTCTTGTTTGATTTGAATTTAGTTTTTAAATGAAAAATGATGGTTTTGACAATTCAATATGAAATAGAATAAAAATCGAAAAGCACAACATAGCTACGCATTTTGGTTCATTTTTTAACTCATAAGGCATATTTTTGGGCAGAAAATATACCTTTTGCCCCAAAAAGCACCTTTTCCAAAATCTGGCTGCACGTTTAGTGCTTTTAAAAAGCGCAAATTCCCTATCCCTACTTTAACCCATATTGAAAACTCACTATTGATTGGTCAGAAAGATGGATAGATCATTTGTTGCACCAATCAGAAATATTGTTAGAATAATTGGATTGAAATATTTTAGAGGCAGTATTTTAATTGGTTATTCAAATGAGTATATAATGTAATTAACCAATCATTAACATTGTTATATCGGCAACTAGTGCTCAGGGGGTTAATTCAATACTGCTACCTACAAGTGAACTTCATCGAACCTTTTAAATTTAAGTGACCATGTCTGGGTGGGGTTTTTTTAAATTTCTTGAAAAGCATTCGGATGTTGTAAATTTGCTAATAATATTGTTTATAATAATTATTTCATATCCATTTCCAATTTTCTTTTCCAAATCATGTTAGCAAGCATAACACATCACATCACATGTTATGTAAACACATCACATCACATGCTATGCAAACAAACATGTATGTGTAAAGCTCAATATACATGTATAATATGGGAGCATTTGGTTAATACGCCCACATAGGCTTCCCAAATACCAAGGGTTGTCGGTTGTTTATCCAAGCACTCATGTAGAATGTAAGGAAAGAGCATCAAAGGGTATTTGTAGTGGGTTTATTTTTCAAACAAATATATTGTTCCTTCTTACACCAAAAAACCCAACTGATGTTTAAAAGAATTCTACATTAGAGTGCTTTCCTTACAATACATCTGTTTTACCTTCCCAACATTAATTCACGTTGGTACCCATTTATACACCTGGGTGAAGAGAGGCGCGGTTAAGTACCTTGCCAAGGACACAACACGCTGGCCGTAACGGGACTCTTACGCACAACCTTTGCGGAGCGAGAACTTATCCGCTGGATCATGCGTGCCCGGGAGTGCTTAGATTTTTAAAATATTACCAGTTGGAACCTGTTTCATTGAACCGCTGTTTGAGACTGTATCATAAGTCATGGTGGTTACCAGGGCTGTGATGATTGAAGTCATGTGTCAAGTCTGATTTGTGTCACCATAACTTGTGACCTGATTGATATGACTTGAAGGCAAAAGACATGATTTGATGATTTGACTTTGAGCAAAACTCTCATCTTTTTCAAATATGATGACATTTCACTATTCACATGCTTTTCACTCAAGTCTAAGACCATTTAACCATAAATCAAAAACGGAACATAAGATTCGAGCATAATCAAAATTATTAAAGTAACTGAACTTTTTTTTGTTCTTTTGAAAATAAATTGCAGACTATACTTTATTTGGCTTCCTCTGGACAGTGACGTAACTTAACAGGTGCAGTTTTTACACACGCGTATGTATCTTCCGTCTTTCAACGCTCGTGTGTATACGCCAGCGCCTCGAGTAGGAGCGAGCGTTAGCGGCTGCAATTAGTACAATACGCAGTTACGTACATCACTGTCTCGTGATGGCCAAAATAGACTAGAGTATGAAGTTAAAATAATTGTTCATAAAAATGCTTTAAAATGTATAGTTAAACATATTATGAGGCTCATTTGACATCAAGCCAAATAGTACAGTAAAACACAAAGTTTTGGATGTTCAACAATGTCAATACAACATTTACTATCTACCATTTCAGTGAAAGTAAAAGTCTTTTGACAAAACATCAAATGCCACTATGAGATGCTTCAGGGAATCTGGCCAGCTTTCACTTTTGGAAATCTATTTATCAGCCTTGTGTTTGTTTTCTCAACCATATGGAGATGGAAACTGAAATTGACTGAAGGATATGAACAGATTAAACAGCCTTTTATTTGTGCCACTTGTTAACACTATTGCCCCCATGGTGACCTCAACAGTACAACAATCCTTTGGAGTTGTGCCTCTCAAACATGGTTCTGTTGATATCACCCAGGTCAAAAGTGTTAACACCCCAGGTCAATAGTTTTAACAAGAAAATATTGTAAACACAACCTCTTTACTCCATTATTATATTTTGATGAGTCCCAAGTGTTGATAATATTGGACCCAAAACATAATAATAACTTAGATGTTTTTCACCTAATATTTATTGGTCTCGCTATGACTAAAATTCTAATTCTAAAATATCATTTTTTAAAACTCATAACTCGACCAATAAATAATGTCCTCTGAGAATCCAATTTTATACCATTGTGTATTCTCCAGCCATGACAGCGGAGGGAACGGGTTAGAGACCATGTACTTTTAAGGTCTTTGTTAATTTAATTCATGCCATATTTTTCTTACTGTATTGCTCTCATCTAATGGTTGGGACAAAGGTCTAGGTGTTGGTGTTGGTGCCTCTGTGGAGCTGACTTTCTGTGATTGTGGTCTTCTATAACTAGCCGATGTACTCCCACCTGTTGGTATGCCTCCGCTGATACCCATCATCTTTCTGGCTTTCTCTTTAGCTGCAATGTCTGCAAACATTTGTTTTTGACCGGGAAGAAGATCCCTCTCTGTGGGAATTACACCCTAGAAATAGTAAAGAAAATTGAAAATAATTGGAATCATTAGTGAAAATCATTTAGTGCATTAAAATAATGGATTTGACCGACTATGGACAGAAAACCATAAAATAAGAAAATATTGTAAACAATAAATATTTATTTGTTTCACTTCAATTAATAATTCAAATCTAGGGAAATATCAAAATGGCATAGAAACACTGAATAATAAACCCTCCTAGGAATGGTTCTCAGATAAAGAGAGGTTCTCTGTGTTAATAGGCTCAGATTGTGAAAGAATATAGCCTATAGTAGTAGACTTTTAGTGGATATGGAAATGTTCAAAGTTGGTGAATTTAATTTGCCTCCCTGATGGATTTATTTGAACTTGGCTCTCAATTTTTGTTTCACCCTATATATATAATTATAAGATGTTGTCGATATTCTATCACCCCTGCAATTCGTACATATCTAACACACACAACCTTCACTCATCAACTTTACCAGGCCAGCCAGCAATGATCTGATTCTGAGTGTACGGCAGTGTTCCCAACAGAAATGTCTCCATCGATTGGCGCAAGTGCCGTCTACACTGCAGCCAACGACCAAAAGTAGCCCGATTTTCGATGAGCCCATAGCTCAATCTTTGGAATACAGTGGCATCTGGGGGTTTTCTGTGATTTTTAAAAATTTCAGTGGCGGGTACACAGGTTAAAAGTAGCCCAATTGTGTGGTTTAACTGGAAGATTGGCAACACTGGTGTATTGAGTGATGCCAATTTTTACATACAGCAAAAAGCTTCCTGGTCTAGCAGTATACAATATCATATGCAGGCTCTCAAAATGCCTTTTATATCTGAAGTAATTTTAACATTATTTGACACAAAACATAATGCAAACAATACAATTATATTATATTATGCAAATATACAATTATACAGATTAGCAATATAAGTGTCAGGAGATCAATCAATGGTACACTTTCAGGAACTACAAAAAATTAAGGGAGTTTTGACTGACTGAAAATTGAAGGGCAGAGGATAAAAACGGAATTGTGTACAAAGAATTGAGTAAAACTCAAAATCTATTTGAAATGTGGTATTTTTAAGAATACACAATTTAATTGGAGATGATAGCAATAAAAATGAATCTGGAAAAATGAATCTGGCAGGCTGTCAAAAATGCCTTAAAGTAATTTTAGAATTATTTAGCATTAAAAAGAATGCAAATAATACAATTTAACAGATTTTAAAACAATTTGTGGATAAGCAGTTTGCATTCAGCTTTTACATTACAATAAACTTCTGTCAAGTATTATATAGGATCAAATGTAGCCTTTCAGTACACAAAGCTTGCAGAAACAGGTAACAATACGCAGGGGCACGCATAGGCAACAAAACCGTGTGCATGTGCCCATAATCGCGCATGTACGCTTAGATTAATGTTTGCGCACAGAGAGGTAAAAACCGAATATTTCTCGCCAATTTGGAACTGATTAAACTATACCTTTTTTGTCACCATATAAAATATACTAGTAGTAGAGATGTTTAGACAATATAAAAGTTCCTGGTGTATTTACTTTTTTTCTTCTTGAATTCATGTTGAATCCTATTTTTAAGGAAAATAGATCCCCAAGTGTTTTGATCGGCTTATTTTGCTAGTTTCAAAATAAATCTGGATCCTAGAAATGAAAAATTATACTAAAACCTGTTTGCATAGAAATGTACCCTTTTCAAAGTGCAAGGTATGTGAAGGTATGTCTGTGGTTTTTCTGCATGGGTCAGTTCACTGGTGACTCAGATCCAAACCATAACAGTTGTTACAGTAAAGAAAAGTATAAATCCGAGGGTTACATAATTTGAGGAAAGTTACAAATGAGAGAATGATAAAAGAGAGGGTTTTTTTATTATTTTGGATAAAATTTACATTTTGCAGGTATACATATTTTATATATCAATTGACATTGATAATGGCTGCTTTTATTTTTAGTAGAGCATATGTTCAGGCACATTGAACAATATTGTCTTGGCCAGGAGAGTTTTGAGAAATAAACAAAATAAAATTAAGAGAATTCAAATATGGAAAACTATTCTAGGTCATAGGACTGACTATAGAGAATCTCAAAAGTGTCAAAGATCATAATCGGTTGCCTTTTTGTAACATAACTTGACATATATTGTTAATAAATTTCTAATGCTATCCTGATGAATTTTGTATGTAATTGATTCCAAACCAGCGAGGCTACACTCAGTCTAGCCAGTTTGTCACTCGCTCAGTCACATGTTAAACCATATTTGGCCAAATATTGTATGTATTTCAAACAATTAATTAACAATTGTGCAGAAGTGTGTGTTTCAATGACGTCAATCTGATAATTATGGTCATTAATTCAGATGTGAATGAACTCTAGTGATTACCATGTGATGTCATCCTAACCACTATAAAATAACAACTTTCTTTATACACTGTGTCATGTAATAATCCCTCTGATTGGCTATCTATATGATATACTCATCAGAATAACCAATCACAACAGAGTTTATAGCTCTTGTAGCAGTTCTTACCTGATTCCCTATTAAGCCATAGCACCATTCTTACCCTGCTTCTTATTGGCTCAATAATTAAATGGCTGTCATTAAACCAATCAAAATGGATGTAAGATGCTGCAAGGCAGTGCCCTTGTGGTTTAAAAGATGATTACTCATTCAATATGTCTAAATAAAGAAGCCTAATTTTTCAAATTGGCTGTCTGTCAAATCAATGTGGGTGTATCTTGAATGATTTCCAACATGGGATCATAATAAGTTATGTAACAATAACTTGTTTATTATTATGTAGTTAATAATATAAAATAAATATTCACATTTCCTGTTTTGCAATAGGATTTGTCAATAGTATTTATAATTCCATTGGGAAATCAATAATTAGTGGATCGAATATTTGTGGGTTTATATCATTCATAGTTTGAATAAAAAGTTGTCACAAATTGACACTTATCAGGATTATATCTACTTCATAACTAACACCCCCTTTTGTATTGTAGAATAATATGTCTTTGAGATTCAGAATTCATTATTTTCTTGTGAACATTTTGGTGTATACTTGGTGTAATTCATTCACAAGTTAGACTGGTGTTAAGCCTCTATTACTGAATAAAGCTGTCTAATCCTTTAATCCTTTAACACAGTTTAACACAGATAGAATTACATGAAGGATAAACCAACATTTTGATCATGACACATTAAATATTGGTAATGTAAACTTACTGATGAAACAGCAATAACTTTCAGCCATAAGCTTTCTAGATCTTCAGCTGATGTAGCCTGAAATGTAAAGGAAAACAATAAAAGAAATAGTTTTACAATAACAATAAAAGAATTAGTTTACCAATCACAAATATAACTTGTCTGAACAAATGTGCAATTGCATTCTTGTTCATATGTGAGGAAATGGTCCATGATCCATGGTACATTCAAGATGCTGTACTTCTGGTAAAGTACATTCGTTATTGGTTATTATGATTGGTTCTTGTATGTAAGGTGTCAAAAAAAACCTGTTCCACGAGCAAACGAACCTCTCAGTTAGGGTCAGTCGGTCGGTCGGGTGTTTTTGTTTGTTTAGGTTTTTTTTCTTCAAATTTATGTGAACATTTTGGTGAATTTAGAAAATTGTTTATTATATTAAAATATTTAAGAAAATAAAAAATTACAATTTCTAAAATTATGAAATTCAAAAAAGAAATTGGGATTAGTCTGGCCCATAGAAAAGGGGTTTTTATCACCTAAGCACCATTCAATATGACTCCATTGTTCATACAGTTTTGTCATACAGAATATTAGTTCACCTGCCCTTCACAACTTTTTCTATTATCTTTATGGATTTCTTATTTACTTTGACCTAAAGTCAGGTTTTGCCTTTTGTACATTTCTATTTTTGTTTGTATAATTTCAAATTTTATTATTATTGCCTCAGCGTATTATTTTTAAGCGTCAGTGAACTGTTTTGAGCCATTCCATTGATCCATACAGATAAATTTGCTTTGTTAATAGTTCGGTCACTATTGAATTTTCTATTAGGCTAAATTAAAAAAATCTTTTGTCTCAAAGCTCTTCAGTTTTTCAAAACCTAATGAGGAATGCGGTTTTTTTAAAGTTTTTTTATTTTATTTTTTAAATATAAAATATTGAAATTCTTGTAGAGTGACTTTTTGTATTTAAAAAGAATGTGATCAATGAAAATCTGAAAAATCTGTGAAATTTTGGGATTTTTTGGTTGTTGTTTTTTTTTTTTGAAAAAAAAATAAATTAAATTTAAAAAAAATCTTTTTTAAGATTTTTGTTTTTCTAATGCGCATCAATAAACTAACGCGCGCAGGAGCTTTGAGACCAATGATTTTTTTAATTTAGCCTTATTAGACAACTTTATTTGGTTTAATTATTGCTCCAAACTTTCTATCTATATAGGCTAAACAAATGTTCAAAATGATTCAAAACATGTTTTCCCAAATTTATTATTTCACTTTCTATGCTTCAATAAACTGCTTTGAACAACTCCATTGAACCATTAGATACATGTCTATTTACATTGTTGATATCAATAGAGGCTATTTCGGTCACAATGTTCTATTTAATATTAGTGAACTTTATTTGGTTTTATATTTAAAACCAAACCTTTCCTACAGGGACCAATCTCATTCAAACATGTATGAAAGTATGACCTATGAAAGAAATGAACACAGATCAAACAGCAATTACTCCATATAAAACCAATTGTAAGCTACATTCAAAAGTCCTCCATTAGGAGACACAAAACTCTTGTTCTACTGCAGGATGGGCCTCTCAGGTTGGGTATGTCGGCAGTAGCGTAGCCAGGGGTGCAAGTGGGCAGAGTGCCCCCCCCCCCCCTCCCCACCCCTGAAAAAAATTGACAGGGAAAATCAGGAAGGCAGTGGTAGAAAGGGAGAAAAGGAGACAATATTTCTGATATATAAATTAATTTGTCAGCCCTTTTTTGGTCGACTAATCAACCATGATTTTCTTAAATTCAAGGTTTTTGGACACATTTGGTCACAAAACTATAAAGTTTCTATAAAATTATATTGATATATATTTAAAAGTGGCCCCCTTGAAAATCTGGACACCTGCTTCCAAAGGCAAAACATCAACAGGTATTTACAGGTTAAGTGACTATTTCTGTGAGATGAGTTCATCAAACTATAGCTTCAGATGAGTCACTCAGTGTCTTCATTCATACACCAAAGAAGATTTTAAAGACAGCACCACAATGCATTGCATTTTTGCAAAACGCTGTAAATCTGGTCGTCGATTCATCTTGGTTCCCATACACATATGCACAAAAGTATGACTTTATAGCACCATCATCGTACAACTTCTTAGATTCTTGTTTACATCAGTAAATAAATTAGTTCTCAGTGTTCATTTTTCTTATTTCTAAAACATAAGAGCTCGACTAGTAAACAAATTACTCACAGTAATTGGAATTTTGGAAAATCAAAAAAAAAAGGGAACCATCGATTTTCCGATACATGTCATGCGTGACAGAAAGCCACGCTATTGATATCTCGGGTACAAAGATCACTAATATATCAATCGTATTGATATGAATATCGATAAGGGGAAATCCAAATGCATCATGGGGAAAAAATCTTGAGTTGGCGCAATGCATTGTGGGTGCGACGTTAAAAAAGTTCCCTTTTTACATCTATGCTTCATTGTACAAATCATAATATCAGGAGGCATTGTTTGATAAATATTGTCAACTTTTATTGTTTGTTGTAATATTGTGGTTATTGCATTGTTTATTGTTTTGAACTTTCAATAGAAATTTTGCATTTGTATTTGAATGGTAGCACGTGAATTTCTGAGTTGAGAAAGTTTTCATGTGCAACAATGCATAACGTTTTGAAGAGGAAATAAATCAATTGTTTATTAAATCTTGAAGCACTTTATTCTTGATCCTATCTGAAATATGATGCAGCAACTAAAACACAGAGTAGCCATTACTCCCTGGGCGTGTTTTTGTGAATTAATCTATCAGGGGAGAAAATGGGTCAAAATTGGTGGGTGATGGGATTCAGTCTTCGCATGCACCAGGGATCGAAACCCGGGCCGCTTGCGTAAAAGTCAAACATTCCACCGTCTGAGGTATATGGGTCAGCTTCAAAAAACTTAAGGCCAAGTAAAACAAAACAACAGTTGATTGTTCGGACTTTTCAAAAAAAGGATGCGGGTGGGGCTTATTATCTTTTTCTTTTTTTCCAAGATGGCCGCCGGCTTTTTGAAGTAAAGATTTTACAGTCTGATCCTCTTTACATTGTATATGCATTATTTAATGAACAGATACAGTTTTAATAATGTTTTACTGGAGCAACTTAAATGTTTAAAAACATTTAATAGTTTTACATGCAATTTTTCGAAAAAGTGTTACTATAAAAAAATAAAAAAATAAAAAATAAAAAAATAAAAAAATTAATGCGGCAGGAAGCGGGCGGGGACGATCAACAGTTGTTTTGTTTTACTTGGCCTAAGTTGTTCTCACAATTTGATAGCCCAGGGGAGCGTGGCACGAGAAAGACCGGCGATCGCACTGTACCGGTTTGTAGCAGCATAGGGATTTGTAGTGTGGGGGTGTGTTAGGTTTAAACCTGTGTATTCATTTTAGGCAACTTTCAGCTGGCAAGTGAAGATGTGAACGTGAAAGCAAAGCATTCACAATCTCCGTCTTATCTTTGTATTGCATGGAGTATGCAGACATTTAAATTTATATTTTCAAAGTCAAGAAAAATGACTATTGGTGAAAGTGGCATTCAACATACTATAATTATTTAAAAGGCATCCTTATTTCAATCATTGGCGATTTTCTTACCTTTTAGCACGGGGCCTGCGCTGTCTTTAAAAAAACCTTAATCTGCGATTTTAGTCATATTATTTGTACAGATGATTTCAACTTTACCATGCTCGAGTACCCATCCTCCCATTGAATGATACATAGGATCAGAATAATTGTCTGCCGACCTGCCCTCAATACAATGTTTATCACATACAGATTACCTTTATCTTATAGTTATTACCTTTATTTTATATGATCCTTGTTTACATTTGATGGTCATTCTACATCTGTCCTTAGCTTCTGGTATAGCTGATGATGTCCTGTCCAGTGATAATGTGTCTAAGGGCTGTAAACAAACAAATAGACAAACAAATACACAGAGATAATTGGTATTGGTATTCATTCGTCATTATTAACCCAACCCAAACCATATAACAAAATACCATGCCTGCACAGTGCTTTGATCTTGGTGTTCCTGGGTCTCATTGCATCATCATGGAAGGATATCAATGGTGACAAATCGGCGATGTTGCGTTTGTATATCACTTCCCTACCGCGCGGCAGTCCCAGGTTCAATCCCCAGGGCGGCCTAGACTAATTCCTTCTGTCTCCTAACATGGCACACGGACGTGATGCTGTGCTGTGGTGGAGATTGAAAAGCAAAGTGTTCGAATCATGCTGGGTCTATGCGATCTGCGCCATCATGTTATCGCGCGTTCAATTTCGAGATGAGCTTCACACGCATGCACAGCCGCTGCTTGCATTGGGTATCGAATCACCATGACTCATGAATAAAAAGGCAGCCAGTGTGAGTTTCTTTGTCTCACCTTTCACTCATTGCTTGGTACATGTGCATGTATACAAGTACTTTGAATACTGTCTGTCAGAGTGTTAGGGTTAATGGAGAAGAAATAAGAGTTTCAACATCTGAACACAGACAGATATCAATTATATATAACATTTATCAGATTTACTTATCACTTATTTGGAAAACACTTTCGATACTGTGACACACAACAAACATGACATACAAAAAACATGTACGAAATGTTTCAAGTTTCTTTTGGATTACAACCCAAACAACCCACCGCCCCCCCCCCCCCAAAAAAAAACCCCACCAGACTGTTAGGTGAACCAGGATCTTAGATTGTGAAAACATCCTGTTGTTTATTTGACTGAGTGCGATGGATATGGATACAACTATAGAACCAGGAGATTACCAGCTATCTTATAATAACCTTCCCAATTTGTGATGCAAAGTTTGCATAATATACATGGGGCACTTTTGAGGTGAACCAGGACCTGAAAATATATTGTTGTTTGTTCTATTTCGAACTGGGTGAAAGGGATACAACCAGGACACGACCAGATAATATGCCTCAAAGGGTACTAGGTCTAGGCACTGACAGGATCAGGAAAAGCTGTATCGGCATTGCCCCCAGTGATCAATTTTTGTGAACAAATATGGTTAGCAAATTGTTGTCAATTTCAACCGTTCGTTAAAATTGATAAATTACTACATTGAAATGCATACAGTATAAAACTGCTATCAAATTTTAAGATTGTATAGCAAATTCTGTAAAGTGTGGAGCATTTAGCGACGTGACATTGGGTAAATTGTACCCTGATTGCCACACTGAAGACCAACATCCCGCCTACCAATATAGCGGTTACTTTTGCATCGGGCGGGTGAAGATACAAAAGAACCATCCGGACCCGGCCCTATGTCCCACCCACTAAGCAACGGCCCTTGCTAAGCCACGCTACTCGTTCGAGCAGTATACTGCACTCACTATAAAGGCTCGGTTGACTACTTTATCGAAAACCGGCGGCACAGGCGCTTGGAGATGGACTTAGGATTAGCATTTTTAGCATTCAGGGGGTTAGGGTTAAAGGTACTACCTTAAAATTCTTTAAAAAGAACTTCCTTAAAATTCTTTAAAATGAACTTCCTTAAAATTCAGCTTCATTAAAAGATTTATATTTTTCCTCAACAATTTCTAATATGATAAGTAGCCCACATCCAATTGACAATTTCCACCAAGTGCCAACATACTCAGTCAAAAGTGTGCCCCCTCCTCTTTCTCCCTAGTGGCAAGTTTCAAAACACCAAGTCGGGGGGGGGGGGGGAGTGGAACTCCACTTGCCGATAGGAAGCCACTTGTTGGGAATGACACTGGTAGTTGAAATGTCGGTGACTTTTACCGTATACTTAATTGAAGTTTACACAGAATCGCTGGAAAAATTTCACAAAAATGTGTGCGAACTCGAAAAAATAACTTTTGATAGTTTTAATTTGCCTAAATTTACATCATTGAAATCCTTGTAAAAATAAATTATAAACTCTCAATCTCATTCCTCCCCCTTTAACATTGTGAACTTATGACGCCATACTGATCTCCTCAAAAGTATTTGAAAAGAAAAGTCAAATTCCAGTGTCAGATTAATTGAGGTACCATGTACTGAATTCAGTACCTGGTTGTTTGCAATCTTTTAAAACCACTTTTATCAATGAAATTGTAACTGGTCACTCCAACCCAGACTTCATTTGTATGCAAAACTTTATATTATTCAGCAAATAAATTCAGCAAACACAAAGAAAATATAATCAGGAAATCTTGTGAAATTTGAATGAACCTGTTGGAGCACCTCAGGCATATTGACGTAAAATAAAAAATAAAATGTGGAAATTAACTTCCAAAATCAGCTGTGTAAGTAATGATTCTCACAATTGAACCCAAAGGCAACGTATGTAGAGAAACGTTTCTCTTGTAAACTATTTTTCACCTACTGTTAACATATTCTGGTGGTATTTTTACATTTCTGAATAACAATTTTGCTGAACTTTACCAGACACAAAGTTGCCAAATTGTGCATATACACACACTTAAATTTCCTTTAGATGTAGTTTACCAGATTCAAAAAGAATCCATAATTGTTTTTCATACTCGTTAGCCGATATTAGGCCCCCCCCCCCCAAAAAAAAAAGTTGACTTGCCCTTTCCGACCGACCCGAATTTTCGGAAATCTAGGGTCGATTTTTTTTCTTTCTTTCTTTTTTCAAAGTAAAAAAAAAAGAAGTGATGGCGCACACCATCGGGAGAACTTATTCTACAAACAGTCTTGTAAATGCACCCATATCAAGGTCAAATCCTATTTATATAGGTGCCTGGATATCTTGTCATTCATAAATTCATCTTTCCTTGACCTTGTAGCCTACACATTTGTCACAATAAATATCTTTCCAAGGTCGCTATTTTCTCTATGGGGAAATCCCATGTAATTCTCGCCTCATTAATATTCATGAGCTCATTATCGCTGTAATAGCGCTATGGGATATCCTTGCATGCGAAAATCATCTCCGACAAATCATTATTTTTACATTATTTTACAAAATGCAACCACGTAATATTATTATGATGGGGATCTGTAATGCTCATTAATACCTAAAACATGGTTCGTGTTTTGACAAGGTTACTGGAATTTTCCCAAAAAGCTGATATTTCGAGACAAAACTTTATTAAAGTTTTGGTTGTAGAATGATACCTGTGGCGTACTGGGAACCAGCAAAATTCTCGAACTAAAACTGGCAGCAGCAATTACAATTTCACATCAGGGGTATTCTGTCATATTGCAATGTGTGCATAGAACATGGGTTATAAAACACATTAAACTGGTGGACATGAAGTGAACACAAAACACACCATACATTTTGTATACAGTATTGAGCTCATCTTGGTGAAAATGGCTGGTTAAATTGTAATCTTCCCATTTTTGAGTTAGAAAAATGCTCAAAGTTGTGACACCCCCTAGCGAGACGGCTTGTCAGGTCCGTTTAGGGAATGTTGAGACTAGCCAAGTCTGACCTACGCTATTAGAAAATATTAATCACACAATATAAGTGTAGTTACCGCGTGATCCAACATACATTATTTTGAATGGACTTGTTCGAATCCTTTGTTAGACTAGAATCGATCACCCTTTTAGCGCATTCTTTTATGAATGGTGAAAGATAGAGATATCGCCCAATTAAAACACATCTGGCAGTAAGTTCGATTGCATAGTATGGTGGTATAGGCTGTTGGGCTATGTTGCTCCAATAACAGGAGCGCAACTGATGGAAAAGATATCGACTGACCTTCGCAAAATTGTACATTACATATGCATTGTATTATGGAATGCATATCATTGGCGCGGTAATTTTAAAACCTGCCATGGGTCCTGTGCTGCCTCATGCGAGATACAGACAAACTGCGAGGTTCTCTGTCGTGTATTGGATCACTGATTTGTAAACCAAAATATTGAAATTGTCTTTTAAATGTCAGGTTTTTCTTGACAATTCAAATTACCTCCTCAGAAAATTACCATGTTTTAGGGATTTATAAGGACTGCGCATCATTATATAGGAAATTACAATTATGAATATAACAATTAATTATTAAAAAACTCAATTTTTCAGAGAAGGTGTAGATGAGAGAGAATGTTCCCATAGCGCAATACTAGTGGTAATGAGCTCATGAATATTAATGAGGCAAATGATTTTACTGTGTAGATTTTGACTTGTCTCGATTTATTGAGTTTTGCATGAAATGTGGTGATCGTAACATGCAACAAACATGAATTTATGAAGAAGAACTATATAATGAACACATACAACATCGTTACTTGTGAAATTATTCAATACTTTGTTCATAGAAGATGGATTTTCTAAGATATGATCACTGCGCCATCACTTTTGGGCGGTAGTGTACATGTAACAAGGAAAGATGAAAACCTGTTTTGTGTAGTATCTCCTGTTTTTGTTTGTTTTTTTAAATCCGACCGTCCGACCCAGACTCTGGCCCTGAAAGGGCAAGTCAACTTTTTTTTTTTTTGGCCTTGTCAGGGTTTCAAACTTTCACATCTAAACAACAACAAAGTTTGAATTTTTTTTAGAGTGCTGGGCGAATATTGTCAGTGCCGGGGGGCGGCCCGCCCAGTGCCGTCCACCGTAGCTAGAACCCTGGTGAATTAACACAAATGTGTACTGTCGCGGCATAAGGGTGCAGTTGTTAGTACAGTTCATTTTGAGATATTGATGGCATTAGGCACTATTCAATTTTGAAATACCACAATGCTAATTTTCTTGGAAAATGCTTGAACAACTGATCCCACCTATTGAAGCAGATCAAATTATTTTCAGTTTTCAGTATTTAATCACCCAATTCATTCAAAAGCAGAATGGTTTGGATTTTTAGGGGGTTTTATTTAAATACATTTTTGAAATTTTAGAATTTTTGTTTGAAAATTGCTAAACCTCACCAACATTTCCAGACACTGATGGTTTGAGCTTGATTTTTGTCACAAGATTGAGAGACGCCACGTCACAAGTTTCTGAATATGCGGCAATTCTCAGAAGTTGACAGCTTGGTAAGCCTAGCTACGAGATTTGTGAAAACAGGGTGGGTTTTTTTCATCGCCTTAGCCTTCTTCTTTTTTTCGATTGCAATGAACTGACACTCAATTTTCCCTTTTCTAAATTGAGAAATTTGCTAAGCAACAATGTGTATTTTTGATATTCAGAAGTTAATAAAGATCACCAAGATTGCAGAGACAATATTCACAGGTGACCCACTTACTTTGCAGAGTTAATATTATATTGAGATAATACCCATTTACAGCTGCCCATTTAAAAACGATTCAACACAGATTTGGTGTATAAATCATGGACTGTAGGAAAGGTAATTGACTGTAAAATAATTGTTATCTTAAGAATCTAAATATTTTTTGAGATCTGAATCTTTCATTTAAATCATAAAATTATAATTGTCCCATACATTGATTTCATATCATAACATGGCAAAGGGGCCTCAAATAATACACATATTACAAATATTTCTGTTATTTTATTTGGTAGGCCAACGCAGAACCCACGCATGCACACACATATTCAATATGAGGCCAAACAAATTTGTTGTGTTGCCCTCAAGTGATCTTTGGTCGGTACATTGTAGGTAGGCTTTTTTTTCTTCCTACAATTTTGCAACTAATTGGCCCCTTTTCACAGAAAATTAAGCTTTCAGTGCCTAGCAAATGTAATACATTCACAAACTAACATGATCGGCAGAAAACATGGTTGATTGTTTGTAACTTGATTAAGCATAAATAAGGAAAATGTGGGATAAAACTACAGATGGGGTTCCAAGGATGGGGGCTTAAATTCCTGAAACTCATTCCTTAATCAAATGAATTCAGATTTTCACTTTTCAGGATGTTAATTTGATTTTAAAATCTTCATTTTTACAACGTTTCCCCCTTGAATATAATAAATAATTTTGTAGTTATTATAACAAATCCATTTTAAGCGCAAGTGTTGTAATGCCATACCAGCCATATTGATTTCAATGGTCCTGGTAATAGACTTGCCATGGAGGAAAGAGAGCTATCCCCAGTTCCCACACGGTAACACAGTAACGTTATGAAGGATTGAGTGATATTCATACATTATACAGTCCTCAAAAAAAGAAACTGACTAAGTAATAAATGTGCTCTTAACTCCAACACTATAGCTCCTGCGTAGAAATATTAAATTGTTAAGTTGTAAAGAGATTTCTCAATTTGAGACACAAGAAGATCGGTTAACAATTAAGAAAGCTGCACCTGAAAGATTGAAACAAAGGGCAGTTTACATTTTAGCATGTCAGGGTCGGACGGTCGGATTTTTTTTTTTTTTTTTAAAATAATTTTTGAAAATTTACTGCACAAAAACACGTTTTAAATTTTTTTTAGATTTTTTTTTAAAATTTTTATTTATTTTTATTTTTATTTTTAAACAAGCAGATACTACTCAAAAACACGTTTTCATCTTTCTTTATTGTTATGTGCTTCTTTCAATTTTTTTTTTTTAAAACAATTAAACTTTTTTCCCCTTTTTTTTTTAAATAAAAAAAATAGCGACCCTAGATTTCCGAAAATTTTAGACGCACAAGATGCTGTGAACTGTACGCATTGAGTAGTACACAAACTATATCGGTGGTTACCACCATTCACGGTAATTCGACGTTATTTCATCGATTTCTCCGTAATTATACCGATTTAGGCCGTCAAATTTCAGTATGATGATGAGAAAAATACGAGCTTTCATATGATATGAAAATCTCTGTATGTTTGAAATAATTCTCTGTTACGAAAATGTGATCGGGTCATCTACCTTTAATGCTGCTAGGTTCAGTATATTCGCCTCGTAATATAGCCTGTGTTCATTTTGTAGCCCAAAAACTTGCACATCGGGTTATAAAAACATGCTGGCCGTGTTGTGTAGTAGGGTTAGGGTTAATAGGCAGGCTGCCAATTTGGATTTGACAAATATTATGTTAAGTCTTCATTACAATAGAAATCCATGCATATTCGCTTGATCTACCATGTCATATACTTAATACTACTAGCATAACAATACTATGTATGTGTATACACAAGGTTTGTCTTCTAATATTAAGCCTTTTCACGAGCCCAGAACATAACCATAGACTAGGTTCTACTGAAATGGATGTGGCCCTACAATTAAATTGTCTTAATTTGTTTTCCATTCTTAGATTATATGGGGTGGGCTGTAAGACAAGAGGTGTCTCTCCCCTAAGAGACTCAAGTATAAAAGTAAAGTAAAGTCATCGAAAAATGGTTAATTGACTCAAGCCATCATATTACTGAGTTGTAAAATCTATACCAATACAAAAATAATTATTTGTCTAGTGTCAAAATACTCTTAAGCAAATGTGACTTGGTAAAATACCAGGCAACCTATATGTAGGCTATCAGGGTGGCTGCTAGTCTACAGTCTATACCTTTTTCCTTTTCTTTGTCACTCTAGTCTCTATGAACATGTACCGATAGAGGGCTCACTCCCCCCCCCCCCCCCCCCCCTTGGACCGCTCCCCATCCTCTGATCTCACCCCCGGGAAAAAGGTCTACTTGCATTGGATTGACCTCCGTATACTTTTACACTAGGGCTAATCCAAAAATTGGATGCATACGTAATGAGCAATCTGTTCGCCTGGGGTTCAAAATTGACCAATGGCAGACACGATTAATACGAAGTATATGAATATTTATACCGTCTTCGCAGAGAGAAGAATCTTGCTCAATTTGATAAATTCAAAATGTTGATTTTCTGGCACTGTATATCCGCCATTTCGGTCTAAAATCACAGTTTATTACGTATTATTTATACCTACCTCCACAACCTGGAAACGCTTGCATTTATCCCCTAGATGAACTGCTGCCCAAATTAATGCCTTTATTAAAAATCTACATAATTATTTAATTAAGAAAAATCACTTCGGACACCTATATCTCCACATTTGGCCCGATTGGGCTACATATCCCTACCTCGGCAACACGGTATCAGCCCAAACCGGGCAACACCGTTACCCATAATGCATCCTCTTTAACCTTTGGGCGAAACATGGTGGACGTGTTTACCTACTCCTCCGTGGATATCTAACAAATCTCAGGTGGAATATTTTAAACAGAAGGTTCATACCAAGTAAGTTTCGCCCTGAAAGATGGCGCATAGTCTATTGCTATGCGCCCTTAATTGGAATTTGCGTAAGTCCCATTTTTTAAATGCCTGGACCGTCCGTCGGACGGTCTTTTTCATGAATTTTAGGACCTTAGGTTCAAAAAAAAATTTATTCTATTTTTACTTTCGCAAATTTGAAAATGGCGGCCGACTCTCGTAGTGGTCTTTGACCGCGTGGTTTTTTTTTATTCACCATGAGGTCGGCCTGTTCCATTTCTCAACTATCCTCGCGATAGTTTTTTCATGTGTAATGCATTCAAAAATGATACACATTTCCTATCCCGTGGGTATGGGCTTCATTAGATTCCCATTTCCCGGTTGGTATATTTTTTAATGTGTAATGCATTTCACATGATACACATATCCGTTATCTCCCGTTGATTCTATAACTAGAAAACACTCATGGGGTTTTTGGGTATGAGAGATACTTCTATCTATTACCGACTAGTCATAAAATATCACTAGCTTGATTTTATATGTATGTATTACGGTCTTTAGATTATCGACTTTAGCGGAGTTCTTATCACAACATGTTTTATATTATATTATATCATACATGATTGCCAAAGTGGTTTATTGATCTGATTTCCCTCCTTTGTTGTGGTCCTTGACCACCATAATAGCCGATATTTAGTAGCTCTGGATTCAATCAATAACATGAGGATTGCTTATATTTAACCATTATACATCTTCAATTGATTATATGTACATTATATTCTGATTATTGATATGTTTCTTCTAGAGAAGAGGTCTTTGACCCTTATGTTTCAAAACGATTTGATATTGATTATTCACAAACTTATCCTGTTTGAATTCTTTTCAGACCGGATTTTCTGTTCAAATCGCTGTAATAGTAATAGCTTGAAAGCTTCGTCAGTGGTGATCCTTGGCTCTGCTTCCCCATTGTTAATTCAATTTAGCTATTAAAGAAACTTACTCCTTCAGGGTTTATATTCGATATATTTAATCTCTGTGCGCGCGTTTCTGGGATTGGTATTTTGAACTCTAGTTTGTCATCTTATTGATTTAGCGTGTGTTCAGAATTAAGGTAGTTATTATGAGGTCATGCAAATGTGGAATCGAACTTTTGCCGGGTGACAAACACCCTTCATGCGTTCTGCACCGTAGGTGCAATCGTGTTAAACCATGCAAACTGTGTCGATTGGCATCTTTGACTGAGACTCATTGGGACAATATGGACGCCCTCTTGGTCGCCACTATGGCCGACTCCCGCCATTCCACCCGTACTATTTCTAAGACTAGTTTAGTTCATACTAAGAGTGATGTTGTATGTATTACGGGAGATAATTCTAAAGCCGCTTTTAGAGACAAGGCTAAGAAATCTCCCGAGGGCACCACGCCCTTGGTAAATCGTGTCATAGAAGTCGATAGTCTTCAGGGTCGTTCTCACTATGTTGAAAAAGATGATCAGAGAAGTAGTTATCCTACTCAGACGATCAATCATCAACTGCAGGTTAACGGGTCCTTGAATTCTTCTTGTGTTAATACACAGGCTTCACAGGATGTCGAGCCTCCTAAAGAGGTATCTGTCCGTACCGCAACCAAGACTCAAGATCTTTCTATGCAGCGGGAGATCTTAGTCGGGCACTCTGGTTGTGATGAAGGGAGCTTATCTGACGATAACGGAAGTCTGGCATTTAACATAAGACACGGCCAGATTTCCGGCTCCCGTGGGGTTGGTGTTCTAACACAACACAACGCCACGAACAAAGAGGGTCGTGCCCTAAGTCCTGTCACCCCTATCGATCGTGAAACTTGTTTCTCGGTTGAGGGTTCAGGCAAAAGACCTAGTTATGAATATGAATCCAGACGTGACGTTAACCGTCACGGCAGTGATCCTAGGCAAAATTCGGATCTGGCTCAAGTGAGACAGAATAGTCTGAATAACCCTCAAACAAACGACCTAGTCAATCGTTCATCTGACTTGTTGTCTAACGATCAACAAAACAGTCAGTTTGACACTGTTTCACGTAATCAGAGTCAGTTACGCTCGAGTGCCGATGCTAACATCCGTAACCGTGTTAGCACTCAAGGGTTAAATGTTTCACATAGTGAGACAACTCGATTTACTCCGTCTGGGTCAGATGAGTTTGCTGAATGGTTGTTGTTCAGAAACTACGCTTCTCAGAGAGAGAGAAGTGGTTATCCTACTCAGATGATCAATCAAGATTATCGAGGAGGATCTGACCTAGTGGATAAGCGTACCACTTACCCAGCCGTTGAACAAAGGGAAGCTAACCGCATGGCTAGTCTTAACCAGATTAACCCTTTTCCTATTCAACGAGGGGCTAACTGCACCACTGAACATCCTTTGTCGGCTCAGCCGATTGATTCTTCTCATTCTATTATAGATGTAGAGGGAGATGATGATGATCAGTGGGATTATGATGAAGACGATGACTGTGTCTACTCAGACCAACAGTCAATGTCTGATTCACAGTTAGATGAAGGTCTATCAGTGTTTCCTGCTAACGTGCTTAGAGGATCTGATAATGAGCCCAACCTTGCTAGTTTTGGTTTCGGTTGGGAGTCTAATCCCTCTCTGGGGATTTTCCAGCAGGAGCGAGTGGAGCCACTCATTTCTTACGCGGCCAAGGCAGTTGGCCTCGTTGTGGAAGAATCTGTGGCAGCCCCCCCTGTTGGTTCGTTTTTCTTTCCCAGTTTGGACGAACCCGTGAGGAAGAGTTCCTTGGTGATGACTCTCCCTTCTGAGATTCACACTGAGATCGAGAAAGCAAGAGGGCTTTCTGCGTTAGATCTGAGTAAGGCCATGAGGAGTGACCGCAAGGAAGCTGAGTTGAGTTTCAAGGTCACGAGCCAGGATCGGGACGATTGTCTCGCAGTCTCGGCTATTGACGAGGAGGTCCTTTCGTACATGAAACAAAAGGATAAGAAGGTCCCGGCGGAGGCCTTCCATAAGGATTGGGAGGATTTCCTCCGTCAGGAGCAAGTCGAGTTCGCTCATCTCAAGAGACTTAGCGTGTTTCAGATGACTATTTTGAACTCCTTAGCTATGGACCTTCAGCCCCCGATCCAGGACGAGCCGGCGGGGGGTCCGCAGAGATCGTATGCCGCGGCTCGTCTGGCAATGGATTTGTCGGGTAGGGTCTTACGGTCCTCGGTGAGAGCTCACCAACGGATCGAGATCATTAGGCGCAAGAATGCCCTAGCTGGTATTAAGGATGGTGTGATTACTTCCTTAACCGACGCACTTCGCTCAGCTCCTTATGATAAGGATCAAACCTTGCTTTTTGGAGGCGTCACTCGCAAAACTGCGAAGACTGTCTCAAAGCAGAGGTTGGCTGACGAGTGTATCGAGAAGGTAGTCAAGAAGCCTAAGGCTAGACCACATCACCCCAGAGGACGTAATCGCTCCAGAGGCGCTCCTCATAGCCAGGGGTCCGTCTCGGCTCCCGTCTATCAAGCCCCAGTCTACCAAGTTCCGGTGCCTGTAGTCCCTCAAGCCCCTAGAGGTAGAGGTAGAGGTGGACGCTCAAGAAGATCGAGGGGTAGGCATCCTCAGTCTGCAGCACCTTCCTCACGAGGTTACGGTGCCAGGGGTTCTTCACGAGGATCTTCCAGGAGATCCCGCGGCTCTAGTCGAGGCCGCGGTGGTCAGGGGTTTTGAAAACCCCCCGGCCACAGTGTGTCACACAAGTCCCAGTGTGGCACCACCGCTCCTCAAAGTCTTCCAGCTGGGAGACTGGGGAGTGGGTGGCCGCCTTTGCCACTTCATAGAGAAGTGGGCGTTGATAGGGGCGGGCGACTGGGTCGCCAGAGTAGTGCGTCAAGGTTACAAATTGGAATTCACGAGTCCTCCGTCTTACGGCAGAATAAGGGAGACCCCTTTACCGTTAGACGTCATGAAGAGGGCTGTGTTATTGGACGAGGTACACAAACTCAAGGCAAAGGGGGCGATTCAAGCCATCTCTCCCCCTTTCATTCAGGGGTTCTGGTCGACGTTCTTCCTCACAACGAAGAAGAACGGCGAATGGCGACCCATCTTGAACCTGAAGCCCCTGAATGCCTTCATAAGACCACAAAAGTTCCGAATGGAGTCGCTATCAGTTGTCCTGATGTCCCCATCTCTGGGCGAGTGGGCAGCCTCCATGGATCTCAAAGATGCTTATCTCCATATCTCCATCCACCCAAGTCATCGTCGATGGTTGAGGTTCATGGTGGACAACCAGGCCTTCGAGTTCAGCAGCCTTCCTTTCGGTCTTTCCACGGCTCCTCGGGTGTTCACTCGGGTCGTTCAAGAAGTGGGCGCACACCTCCGAAGGATCGGAATTCACCTTTTCATGTACTTAGACGATTGGCTCATCGTGGGTCCGTCTTTAGAGGCCACAACTCGATCGGTCGCACTGGTGATGAGAGAGGTAACCAGTTTGGGTTTTATTGTCAACCTCGAGAAATCGTGTCTCACTCCGTCTCAGGAGCCGATTTTCCTCGGAGCCAGGTTGGATCTCGTAGGACGCCGAGTTTTCCCAACTCAGGAAAGAGTCCTGAGTCTTGCAGCGGCGGCTTCTTCACTCATGGAGAGGTTTTCAGCCCCGGCGTCGGTGTGGCTAAGGCTTCTAGGCCTTATTGCAAGTATGGTCGATCTCATCCCATTTTGCAGACTTCATATGAGAGTCATCCAGTTACACTTCCTGGAGTCGTACGACGCGATAATTCATTCTCAGTATCATCACGTTCGTCTCACCTCAGCTGTCCGGGTCGAGCTTCGCTGGTGGAGCGAGGTGGACAACTTGCTGTCGGGGGTTGTGTTCCCCACTCCATCCCATCAGGTCACCCTTACCACGGATGCTTCTCTCGTGGGATGGGGCGGATTCATCGCACAGCGTACCGCCAAGGGGACTTGGTCTCACAAGGAGACATGTTGTCACATCAACCTGCTCGAATTATGGGCAGTCAGGAATTCTCTCTTGGCCCTTCAGGAGCTGGTTCTCGGGAAGAGGGTTCTGATCAAATCAGACAATTCAACTGTAGTGTCTTACATCAACAGACAGGGGGGGACGAGGTCTCCGTCCCTCTGTCGGGAGACCAGGGACATTCTCCTCTGGTGCATTGCGAGGGATATCATTCTCACAGCTGTACACATTCCTGGTGTTACAAATGTTCTTGCGGACAACCTCTCCAGAGGCGTATCTCTCAGCCTCTCGGAGTGGGCCCTTTCGAGGTCGGTGTTTCAGAGCCTCCTACTCCTCAGGGATTTTCCTTCCATGGATCTTTTCGCAAGCAGTATCAATCATCAACTCCCGGTGTACAGTGCGTGGGGCCGGGATCCGATGGCCTGGGCAGCCGACGCCCTCTCCATCCGGTGGTCGGGTCTGGCGGCTTACGCGTTCCCTCCTCTTGCCTTACTCAGCCGAGTCCTTCTCAAGATTCGGCAGGAGGATTGCATCATTCTCTTGATTGCGCCATTGTGGCCGAGGAAGCATTGGTTCCAGCAGCTTCTTCTACTGTCTGTCATGGATCCGGTTTCTCTTCCAACGGGCCCGAACCTCCTCCGTCTCCCCGGGTCGAAAGCGAGGTTTCACGCTCCGGAGACGTTAGGCCTGACTGCTTGGACCTTATCAAGAAACGTTTCAAGCAGGCAGGCCTATCTGAGGAGTCTGCAGATCTTGCGGCCCGAGGCAGAAGGAAGTCAACCATCAATGTCTACTCTTCACGCGCTCGATACTTCTTCGAGTGGTGCAGGGATCACAAGACTGATCCATCTACGGCAACTGTTGGTGAGGTAAGCGATTTCTTACGCTCTCGTTTTGAGTCAGGCCTTCAGGCCTCGACCGTCCAGGGCTACCTGAGTGCAATTCTTTCTTTTCACTCAGGTTGCCGGGACGGTGGTTCTCTCAAGGACAACAAAGTCCTCGGTTTTCTCATTGAGGGTATGGAGATTTCCCGTCCAAAAGCACGTCGTATTTGGCCTGCCTGGGATCTCCACACAGCTCTTTCCAGATTGAATGAGGATCCTTTTGAGCCTCTTCAGTCTTCCTCCCTGAGAAATATTGCTATGAAGACGCTTTTCCTTATAGCCCTTGCGTCGGGGAAACGTTGCTCTGAACTACACGCTCTGTCAATAGGGAGCTCCTGCGTGTTCAGCAAGGCAGGCGTCACGTTGTACTTTAGGCCAGGGTTTCTAGCCAAAAACGAACGTCATAACTTTTCCGCGTCGCCAATATTTCTTCCTTATATCAATAGATCGGACAGCAGGGCACAGAGATTGAGTTGTCCTGTCAGGGCTCTGGGGTGGTACATAGATCGTACTAAAATTGTCCGAGGTCAGGTCCAACAGTTATTCATCATTAATGTAAAACCCTTTAGAGCAGCAGCAAAGATCACTCTGGCAGGCTGGTTGATAGAGGTTATCAAGGTTACTAAAGCTATGTTGGGTGAGGGAAATCCTAGGGCTCATTCAGTCAGAGCCACCTCAGCCTCTTGGGCTCATGCAAGAGGGCTGTCGATTACTGAGATATTGAACACGGTGTCCTGGAAAACGGAGTCGACGTTTACCAGAGTATACCTCAAGGATGTACATCTTCGCACTGCCCAGGGGCGCTATGCCACACAGGTTCTGGGTAGTGGAAGCCAGGTCTAGCTAGTATGGAGAGAGAGAGAGAAAGAGAAGGAAAGAACACAGAAACAGTTATTGTGACACAAGCCTATTTCGACAGAATCCTGATTACGACTTAAAAGCCTATTGTGACACTTCCTGATTACGACTTAAAAGCCTATTGTGACACTTCCTGATTTTGACTGAAACGCCGAACGTGACTGAAACGCCGATTACGACAATTATATTCACAAGAATTTTGGAGGTAAGCACATCCCAAGATTGTTGGATTTGTCGTGTTTAACCCATAACTGTTCTTTTTTCCACAGTGGGGCGTTTTGAGAGGGAAGATAACTATGCTTCCTATGTATGTCACGCTAGGCCGTTCCTCGCTTTTTAGCTCAAGCTGCTTCGCCTATCTAATATGACATATTCAGAGATTCTTGGTCTTTCCAGTTGGCTTACAGCCAGTATTATTGTATCCATCTCTACGACATGGAATGTTTGCTTTTCGGACACACTGTGACTGGTTGGGGGCATGAGCAATCATGTCTCCCCCTGGTTCGGTGCAAGTCTGTTATGCAAGCGTTTCCAGGTTGTGGAGGTAGGTATAAATAATACGTAATAAACTGGAAGGAGCTAAGAGTGCTCCTCTGTTTATGTAGTATTAGTTTTATACCTACCTCCACAACCTGGTCCCACCTCCGCCCCTTAGTGCTCAGCCCCCTTTATACCAATGGTTAAAGAGGATGCATTATGGGTAACGGTGTTGCCCGGTTTGGGCTGATACCGTGTTGCCGAGGTAGGGATATGTAGCCCAATCGGGCCAAATGTGGAGATATAGGTGTCCGAAGTGATTTTTCTTAATTAAATAATTATGTAGATTTTTAATAAAGGCATTAATTTGGGCAGCAGTTCATCTAGGGGATAAATGCAAGCGTTTCCAGGTTGTGGAGGTAGGTATAAAACTAATACTACATAAACAGAGGAGCACTCTTAGCTCCTTCCACTTTAGGGGTTATCTTTGACATTGGCCCTCGCCCAAAATATTTTCCTTAGAGATATACATTTACGCATATGTGACTATTTCCGTGCTATTTCCTATCTTTCAATATCGTGTAATAAAAAACCTTTTTACGTCCAAACAGAGACAAATTAATTTGATCATTTTTTACGATAACTAGAAACTCTTACATAGCCACAGAAATACCACCTTCACGCGTTTCTAGATGTGCAAACAGCAAAATCAATATTAGCGCGTTATGAAGGGGTGTGATACTATCGTGACGCATAAAAAGCATCGTCCCTAGTAATCCCTAGTGTGCTTAAAGCACAGTTCTTTGGTAAATCCAATGCCAGTAGACCTTGTATTTGGTTGGTTCTCGGATGGGAAGTATCAGGGGGTGTTGTTCGATTGGGTGACAGTGAAATTATACAAGGAATACGAGTAGACTAGGTGGCTGCAGGATTTTAAATCCTGACAAATGTTGGTGTACACCTGGTAAAACTCAACTGTGAGGGAGGGGCACAATAACATAACGCAATATAGAAGATTAAAAAGTTTGAGAACATTTTTGAGGAGATCATTGTCAGTTCAAGGGTTGGAGCTACAATATTTTAAGTTATATAGCATATTTATAACCTTGAAAGGCACTTTTTTCATATATTGAATGACCATAACCAAATACCACTAAACATTCATAAGATCCACACACCCTATATGATGACCATAAATAAATAGTACTGCCCAATAGATAGATAGATATATTCCCACAACTTAGCCACATTTTCCTGAAGTACTTCCTTCTTTCACCACAACACATCAAATCATTTTGTACATATTTATACTTTATACTTATCTGGAATGACATTGTGTACAAAGTCCTATCAAGTAAAGTTCACAAATATCTTTAACAACATGTTTGATTATGTCCCAGGATCAAGGATTACGTCCCAGGGTCAGTCAGGTAACTCTGATTACTATACAGTACATGTAAGCTGCATTTTGCATGGCAAATCTTGAAAAGGAAACCACACATTTTCTGTCTAAATATAGCCTGTGTACGACATACAAAAAAAATCGCACTATTAACCAATCACCCCTACAACACCAACCCCCTCATATCCCCAATATTCTACCTAAATCCCTTCCCCAAAACTGCATCTAATCCCCTACCAACCCCCATCAGGCTAAAATTCTACCTAAATCCATACCCAAAAACTGCAATTCAAACATTTTTGAGATTTTGAGATTTTATACTGGGCAATGAACTCAAGAAATGTCTTATTTTAGCACAATTTAAAATTGAATACTTCATTTACCAATTCTATATATAGTTTCTTGTAGATTTATAGTACATTATGTACTTTATAAATAACAAACAAGTCAACATGTATAAAATGTCATGAATCTTGTTTTGAACAGGTTAATATAAATGTCAAACAAGAAATGGAATTGCTCCTGGAAAGTTGACAATTTTATTGCAAAAGCTATTTGTCATAACAGGCGAGCAATTTTGAATGTCTTATGCTACAAAATACTATTTCCAAGCGCATGTGAGGACGGTTTTCGATGACGTAATCATCCAAGCCTATATAGTGAGCGTAGTATACTGCCCGAAGGAGCAGCTGAGAGTTGTGGCTTGCCTATGCTGGTCGGGGTTTGGGTCCGGAGGGTCCCTGTTCGATCCCTGGTTCAGGGAGCGGCGATTTATTGGAGTAATTCTGTTATACCCTTCACAGGGGTATTCATGGTGCATGATTTTTAAGAATGACACATACTACCGATGTTGGTGTGTAGGGTATAACAGAATTATGCCGATTTATTTGTTGAGTTCTCTTCCAAAATTGTGATCACGGTTAAAAAATCAGTTAGGGGTTAGGGTTATCAGTTCACAGGGTATCCATATAAATGCTTATTGGAACATTTAACTAATGTGCATTTTGTCAAATAAAAAGCCCATCGTTTTAAATTGATTATTTATGGAATAAAACATCTCAAGGATTTTCCATGTTTTAAAAAAACCTAGCTGACTTGGTTTTTTTACCAAAATGAACAAATCAAAACCACCCTCATTTCCATGGACTTTTTCCATTAAGTGAACATAGAGAGTGACACATATCACACATACCTTTCATACACTAAGAACCCCACCTTGGGTGGAGAGTACAACAATGGAAATAAACTTGGCATAAGTATATTAAAATACCTGTATTGGAATGTAGATATATTACCGAAGGCAATACATATTAATAGATGGCCTGATATGCGTCCTGTTACACATTCCATAATCCTCACTGGACAGGTGGTTATTGCATACCTTGAAATTGTACCATCAACTTGAATGTTATGTTTGATAGGTTGATTAGAAAAATGGAATTGACAGTGCTGTGAAATATATAGACCCCACCAATACACACACGTTAATTGCACCGGTGGTCAGACATTTCAAAATGTCGATAGAAAGAATAGAAGTTATGGGGGCACAGCACTAAATATACCGCCCATTGGATTACATGTAAATTAGGGCTAAAAGAGTCGCTATTTTGGGCCCTTAGTAACCATTTTTGGAATGTCTCGAATGCTTTATTCTAATAAACAAACATTCAAATTTCATAAAATCGTCAAGAAGTGTTACACCTTCCAATTAGATTTTACGATACAATCATTTAAACAGCGCCACCCCTATTTTCAGCCCGGATGCTCGCCTTCTAACCGCCTCCGATCACGTGTGTTCATCCACGTGATAAATTTTCAATACAATCGAAAATCAATATTTTGCAATATCCTGATCAAAGTACAAGAGATCATCTTTCATTTTAATTATGAAATGCTACCCTCACGCCAAACTGATTCCCAAAGGACCCCATTAATCACAAAATCGTTTTTTGTTTTTGCCGGAACTTACTACCATTACACAAAACGAGGAGTGATTTAGTGCTGTGCGCCCTTATATACTATACAAGTATGCGTCTTGAATGAAGACTTTGTTATTTGACAAGTGACGTGTGATGATGAAGCTATTTCAGGAGCTTTTTCTAATTCCAAAGTTCAAGCAAATATTGCAGACATATTACTGGAGCCAATAATATACTTGTTTCAATCCCATGCAAAGAAACACTTATATGCTTGCTGTTATGTCACCACCATACAAAAGGGGTAGCACTTTTAGCTGTAGAGATAGGGGTCAAAATTGACAAAACTGGGGATACAGCCTACTAAAATACCCCACAGTATTATCTCTTATCCGGTGTAACCCGATTAATGGGTCTCAATAAAAAAAACACTAATAGATATACACTCCATGAAAGTAAATTTCATGAGGAATTTCAGGTGATTATTATTGTTTGTTAGGGTAATAAAAATACCTATTATGTTGGTAAAGGAAAGGATCCTTAACCCAATTTTTGTTAAGCTGGTCATGTTAGATATATATATGGCTCATTCCATGAAGTTGGGGCATATTATGTGACATCCAAGTGAAATTTTCAAAATTGATATTTTCCAACTCTTTCTTCTTTTTTAGGTTCTACATTTACCAAAGTCCAATGTAGAACTTTTATTTTTAATGTAACATTTGGTGTAAAATAACAGCACATGTTCAACAGTTGGATGACATTTCCAAAAATCCTGATGCTACATGGACACCATTTCCCATTTCCATATCATTTTCTAATAAATTAGCTTAAGATGTGGGCCAAGTTTCTATACCTCAATTAACTACTTGGAACCACAAATACATGAAAAGAAACCAGATTTGTCTAGGTTGAACATAACTTAACGAACAAGACATCGTAGATTAACTGTTTTATGTAAAAACTCATTGAAAAGTGACTCTTTATTTTGCAATTTGTATAATGAATTTAAATAAATGACATATCAATATTTGTTTGATGTAAAGTACTCTATAAACCATGCACATTGATTACATTATAGTCATAAAGTAAGTATATGAAGTATTATTTACCTGTATAATGTTATAAAATGCACTACCGATGCTACATGGACACCGCGTCTTGTAACATTGTTAATAATAAGACTATTCATACTGTTACAATTATTTGAGTGTGAATGGTTTGTCTACTTGTTCATCATATCAAGTAGATACACAGAGTGAATTGCTCGAAATTTATCAAACACTGTTTATGTCAAATTTACCTTTTCTGTGTACTTAAGTATTACGATGCTACATGGACACCGTGCCCTAAAATATTTGGAACAGCTTGAACAGGTGCATCTTTTTCAGATCAATAGAGAGGATGTACTATGATGTTAACTTTTTATGTTATAAGCACACGAAAAAATTAATAACATGGATTGTAAAACTACAAATTACACAAAAAGATAACCTGCCATGAAGCATAAAACATAATTACCTATGATACACATACACCATTTCTTACAATTACACAATAACAATACACCATTGATCAAAGAAACTTAAGATGTCCACTGAAACAAACTTCATGCAGTGTTGTTCTTAAAGTACCCTTCGTGATCTTAGTCTCTTTGCTCGTTTCTGATTGAATCATCCTCTATTGTTGATAAAGATGATTGAAAAGTTTGATCACTTAAAAAGTCAGTTTGCAAAAAAATTATTTAATTGCCATGATGGATTTCTTTGGAAAGGTTCTAGTTTTTGAAAATGATGGGTTCCTTGTCTTCATCTCCATAAATTCAAAGACAATAGAACTGTCTTCTGAATTAATGTCAAGAACCTGCCAAGCAAAACAAAATAAACCCTATGGCTTAGTATCTTCATGGAACATTGTCTATTGATATTGGAGTAGATTATTTATTCATGTTGCACTTTTTGTGTTGCAGGAAAATATTTATATTAAAATCATGCTGGAGTATTTTATTTATTCTTCATTTAACATGAAAAAGAATAGCAAAGGATAGAGAACTTAAATGATTTACAATTATTTGTTTTATTTATAGTAAATAAAACTAAAATAAGGGAATGTTTATTGTGAATTCAGTGAAATGCTAATGGAAATGGTGTCCATGTAGCATTGTGTATTAATATATTTCATTATATATACATCTCTCATAATATGCCTTTTTTCTGTGAAGTGTAGTAAAATGTAGGCAATGTTTTGAATGTTTTGGGTGATGGATAATTTCGAATGGGGTAATTGTTTTAGTCTAATTAGGCACATTTTATGAAATGCTACATGGACATGGTGTCCATGTAGCATCGTATTGGTAAGCTATATTATTAGCATTAAAAGAGCAAAAACTAATTCATTATTAACTTCAATGTTTATTAATGATGTGATTCTACAAAAAAATTACAATTTCAACGAACTATAATGATACCCAATGCAAAATATTGCCCATGCTATGCCCGATGCTACATGGACGCCAAATTATTATGGCGTCCGTGACTCAAAATTAATATCATAACATGAAAAGAAATTCTGATTCAGTGTTTCCCTTTCAATAAAAATGCATTAATAAATACAGACATACAAGCAACATTAAGAAATAATTACAATCGCACTTACCATTCACAAAACTATCCAATGTTTACATTTTGATGCTACATAAAAGTCCCGATGCTACAACGGGACACCAGCGACTGAAACCTTGATAAAACTAGCCCACATGTGGCAAATTCCAAACAAACCTGATAGCTATTGACCTCTATCCTTACAAAAAGAAATATGGAATGTTTTATTTATCTCCAGGGGGGGATTCCCACAAATTGCATAGGATGTTTATCACGATGCTACATTTTATGGTTAGGACACCATGCACACGGCACGGTATACTTTTTCATGAATATATGGAATGGTCTTCATGAAATTTATTCTCATTTGCAATAGTTTTCAATTGATAAATGCTCTTAATTTTGGAAAATAATTAAAAAATGTATGATAGAGAACTACCCCCATTCAGCAATGAAAACTCCCGATGCTACACGTGTATATTTTGTGGACACCGTGCGTAGCATCGGAAAGGCAATTTTCATGTTGCTAGGGTGAAAAATCAGTCCAGCGTGACGAGGTGTTTTGGTCAGTAAACTATGAATACATGTATCTTTTATTAATCAAATCGATTTCCAAGCAATTCTATGATAGTTTTGCTTACATAAAACTCATATTAATTGTTGTGTTTTCCATGTCACGTTTTTTAGCAAAAATGGTCTTGGACACCACCTCATTTTTTATTTATTTTTTATTCAAGGAAGGGTCAAATATTTTTTTTTTTTTCATGGCTCAATATACTATAACCTAGTACTGTTTTGGACACTAATTTTTTTTGATATACACTAGAGTAAAACAGTTTATAAGCTGCCTAAAGTACCAAATTCTGCTATTTTAACAAATGCCCCAACTTCATGGAATGAGCCATATACTATTTACAAATTTACAATATCAACCATATTAAAATGAAGTAGCACTATACAATTTCAGGTGTTGAGCCCTCATATGCTTTTGGTAATGTTCATTAAAACAGGAACATTTAGACTGTCCGTGGTTGGAAAACGTTGGCTCGTTTCGCTCTACACTAATAGTCATTATTTTCAGCCCCCTGTAAAAGCAGCTTCTGGATCCGCCCCTGATAATGTTGAGCTATCTAGATATCTGAAATGAAAAATACTACTGCTATAGCAAATATCATGCAAAATCTACAAATATGCCGAATAAACAAGCTGGCACGAACCTATTCAACCTGCTATAAATAGTACAAGTTTACCTTTTGCGTATTTAATTCTCTGTTGCCAACTTTCTGTGCATAATAAAGTAGTATATCTCCTTCCAAGATGGCCCATCTTCGCTCGAAAACCTGAATTGGGAAACAAAATAGCAAGTACGGGTTAGTTGAAGAGAGAATAATGAACACTTGACAAGTAAAACACAGCAGTTAAAACCATATGAAACATCATCTTTGTCACTAAAACATTTCATTTTCATTTTCAAACGAACAAAACCACAACGACAAAAGCGACATACAGTTCTGTTTCAGAGAGTGTGTATCCATTACTTGTTTCAGTGAAAAAGTGAATGTGTATTTTCATTTATCAGATTGATATCCAAAATTGTAGGCGCAATCGAAGAATACCTTTCCACATATTGTATGGAAAGTATTATTATTGTTGTTAGGTCATGTGAAGGGGAACAAATTGGGGGTGAAGCAAATGATTCATAGGCTTTGTTTTCATTTGTTTCAGTTTTTATTTTTGAATGAACAAACCCACACCCAAAACAAAACAAAAAGAAGGGACTGTATGGTTTTGTTTTAGTGAGGGCGTATGTGGCACCTTAATTTTAAAAGAAAACTTTGAAATCTGATCAAACTTGTTCACTACTAGTTGATGTTTTCATTAACTTTTGTCATTCCTTATGAATCAAGACCTAATTTACTCTCATGTATCATCCATATGATATAATGAGTCTAATGTAACCATCGGGATTTTGCGCATTTTCAAACTGCCAAATGCGCCGCCGAATTTCGCCAAATACGCTAAATGCGCCAGTTAAAAAGCCAAAATGCGCGATTTGCGCTTTTCCATTGTTTTAACGTTTGTCGACCCCTGGGAACCAAAAAAAAGTTGCTATAAACACGGCCTTTTGAACTCGTACTTGTTCAGTACAAAACTAGAAAATCCTTACCTTTCTTTTCATCGAAAAGACGTATTATTATATTCCTAACTGAAATCATAAATGTCTTGTTTAGTCTTGTTCGTAGAGATGAGATTTACGAGCACGCACACATTTTATTTTAAGTCAAAACAACCCGACCGATATCTTCACTCAATCAGACATCGATCTGTTATGAAATCTTATTTAACTAAATAGGGCCGCACCATTTGATTTGCAGGGGTGGGATTGAGAGCAATCAATATATCATTAATTTATTTCTAGAAAAAAAACCCGATACATTTCATTGTTCATTTTATTAAATCCAAGTTCAACCAAAATTCTCTAGAATTATTTCTGGAAAAAGACGATAAATTTTATTATTTGTTTCATTCATTTCAATTTCAGCCAAAAATAATGATGTATCCAATGTAAATTGGTTGGATCGTCAAAACCACATGCGAATTGCGCAATTGGTTTCCAGAAAGTTTTCCAATCATAACAAAAGTTACGGCTCTATTAAAATGTACAGGCACATAGCTGCCGCTGTTACTGGGCCTCGTGGAGTACGGTTTGCCATGCCACCGTCCAGGGCCGGGGTGCGTGATGTTGGGATCGGTTGGTCATGGCCTATTTAAAATAACGATTTGTTTGCGCAAACGATAATTATTGGTAAAAATATGTTTGTACTTAAGTATTGGCAGTGGCGTAGCTGGGTCGTGTGCAGATGTAGGACGTGGGTCTGGTGAGGTTTATGACTGAGTAAGATGATGACGAGAAATGAAGAGAAGGAGGGTATTATATTTTACAGTTTCAGGGAACTGGGTAGAGTCGGACACTTTATTTTAAATGTATTTTAAATGTCATCACATTATTTCAAAGTGTATCACAGCTTGATCAATGTAAAGGGGTCGAGCGCTCATTCAGGTGTATCATTGAATAGAACATCAATTAGCTTGCCCCCCCCCCACCCACCACACCCCCTATTTATCAAACCCATTGAATTGCCACAAGAGGATATTTTTCACAGCTATGTAGTCTCCATATTATTCAGAAGACCAAGAGCATCCCCATTCTTACTAATTAAACATCAATATTTATTTTAATAGACTAGACTAGAGGATTATGTTTATCACATCTTCAGAAGTATCGCCACGATTGAAAGGGGGTGAAGTGATTATCATTCAGGCGCATCAATAAATAGAAACTGAATCTTTGCTACCAATCGATCTCAAGTATGCAACGCTTCTTTCACGGCTTTGTTCTTGATACAGGATGTCTCCAGCACAGAAGACTAGACTAGAACAAGGCATAGATAGAAATAATGAAAATGTACTTGCTTGTAGGCCTACTTCTTTCTTTTGCATACGATCGAATCATTTTAATAAATTATTAATTATGACTACATCAAGTTGAAAATCGGGCCATTGACTGATGCGTCCTTAAACATATTTCACAATATTTTCAAAGATATAAAGGTAGAATGTTGTTATACAATTATTTACATGATAAAAATAGAATCATGCAAGGTATTAAATGCTAATATTTATATTTATATGATAATAAAGAAAAGCAAAGAGTCATTGTCCCAGATCCCAACACAAAATAACACTAAATAAATCTTGCATTATACAGTCAATAATGTGGTCTGTACTGCAATTAACTCCAATTACTAGTATATAAAAATTAAACATTGCAAAATATATCTAGAGATTTAGAATTATCAATTACGATTATATAAATAAATTGAGATAACATTCTGGTCAGTTCAGCAATATATTTTAACAGTTTAAAACGGGTCGGCCTGGCCCGTAGAACAAGACTTTTTTTATTCGGCACGTTGCTACGCAACGCAATGGGGTTGTGGTTTACAGAGTTCAAAAAGTCAAGCTATTTATCGATCAGGCACCGCATGTCATAGACAAGCGGGGTTAATTAGGTCAAAACACGTCCATACACGATCGTTGGAGCACACGTACAATGTCATCGACATGCCATGACCGCATGCTTTGTAGAAACGGTATATAAACAGCTCTCAGACTCGAGTGAAGCAAGCCGCCGGGAAATCCCCAAGAAAATAGTTCGTGAAGAAAATAATTATAACACACACATTTATTTATGTTTTGATTGTTTCGAGCACAACTATAAACGTTAGTCACATATCTTGTTTATTTTTCTGTTATTTACAATATTATTTACAGATTGTATAAATATGTTCATCCACAAAAATATTATACAATAATTAGCTTACAATGTTGTGAAAAGTCCTCGACCTCATTGACCAAAATATTATTAAATTCAATATATTCACGAAAATAAATGTTCATTTATAATAAAATCAAATAATTAAAAGAATGATATTGATAATTATTATCAAAGATTCGCAATATCTTTTAAACAAGTGCAATTACCAGAACATCTTTCAACCCATGTTCAAACCAACAAACCAAATTAAATCGTTATCGTTGGCATTAAAAATTAAAATTGTTAACATCATTATTTATTATTATTTAACTCATTTATATGCGGTAGGTATTTTTTTTAAAGCGATAGATAGCCTAGGCGACCACAAAATAAAAACTCTGACTGACTCCTTTTTTTAATTTGGAAATAAACAGAAGTAGAAATAAGAGAGGGGGAGGGGGGAGGGGGAGGGGGGAGGGGGGAGGGGGAGGGGAGGGGGGGGGGCGGGGATTCAACAGTTGTTTTCTTCTTTTTGTCATGAAAATAAAAGACAGCAATTGACGAAAATAAATAAAACTAAGAAAGAGTCGTTCTTGTTTTCAATTTTATGTTGTTCACACCTACAAGATAATCAAGTCTTGAATATAGTGCTCTTATAATTTTATTTATAAAAAGCTTGATTGACGGCATTGAAGCATGCCGTTCATTATGCCAAGTTTGAATAAGTGCGACATCACCCATTGTACTCTTCCTTGAATTAACTCTCTTTATAATAAGCTTAACTGGCGACGCCCAATCTCGAGTGTGCAGCTCAGCTTGAGGTATTGGACTCGGGTATAATCCGCCTCTAGAAGTGTGCCGCTAATTGCCTGAAGTATCGAACATGGTATAATCCGCCTCTAGATGTGTGCCGCTAATTATCTGAAGTACTGAACATGGTCTAAAATCCGCCCATTGATGAGTTTATCAACCAATTATTGTTTATTGACCGACTTACCACGAGTTGAATACCATGTTTTTAGCTGATGTATTGAAACAAGGATGATGTATTGATCGATTTACCACGAGTTGAATAGGTGTGTTTAAGCTGATTACGATGTATTGAAACAAGGATGGTGTATTGAACGACTTACCACGAGTTGAATAGCCATGTTTTAGCTGATTTCGATGTATTGAAACCAAGGATCGGCATCATTGGAATTTTTTCGGAATTTTTTTTTTTTGATTTTTTTTTTTTTTTTGTAAAAATGTTCTTTGAACAAAAAAAATCATTACAAAAAATGGGAAAAAAAAAAAAAAAAAAAAATCGTAAAAATCACAAAATGCGCGCTCAGACCCGAAATGCGCGATTTTTTTGCGCGATTGCGCGATTGCGCAAAATCCCGGTGGTTAGTCTAATGCCATCCCATCCCGACCACTAAAGGACGCACCATTAGATTTGGTAGGAAGTTGGGTTCCGGGAGGGTGTTTTTTTTACCGCCGTAGGGGGGGGGGGGATTTGGTTTTTTTGCGGCGCCGAAGGCAGTGATTTGTTTTTTTAATGTATTCATTCATATTGAGTTGGGTGGGGCAGAGGTTTTTTTTGGTTTTTTGTACTCATCAGGGGGAATGGGATTTTTTTAAATTTTTGCCCTGCATAGAGGGGGAATTTGTTTTCTTCAAAAAAGTTCCTACCCCCTGAAAATCTAATAGTGCATCCCTAAATCCACCACCTCTCAGTCAAAACGGTAAAAGGCAAATAAACGCAACGACCACCGTCTGAACCACGGACATCTAGCACACAGGACTTGGGATTTTCCATGGGTGTCAAGGCTACTTGGTGCAGTATACTGCGCCAAGTATATAGGCTGGGGCCAGAATTTCTGTGAAAAACTTCCACGCCACCTGGTGGAACAAACAGGCGCGGACACAGGGGGGGGGGGGGGGGGACAATTAAGACTCAGACTCCCCCTGTTCGAGCTTTTAAACAATCTATACTTAAATTAAGAAAAAATTAGTATATATGCTCTACTTCTTTCTTGCATTGATAACAAATATTGATTGGAAATGAAGAGGTGGCTTTTCGATAAGATGTTGGTCAAAAGTATACACCAGATCGCACCAAATGAGTTCGAAAATTGGAAAAAAAACATACTTGTGAGGGGGGCACATCCCCCCTCAGACTCCCCCCTGTTCGAGCTTTTAAATCATCTATACTTAAATCAAAAATATATCAGTATAATATGCTCAACTTCTATCGTGCATTGATATAAAACAAAATATTTATTGGAAATGTAGAGGTGGCTTTTCGATAAAATTTTGGTCAAAAGTATACACCAGATCGCACCAAATGAGTTCGAAAATTGAAAAATGTTTTTGAACGCTATAGTCAGAAAACACATAGTTTACCATTTAATTGTTCAACCCTACCAAATACCACAAAATGATTCCCAGCGTATGCGTGGACAGCTTTCAATGATGTAATCAACCGAGCCTGTATACTGTATAGTGAGCACGTTATACTACGTGAACGGGAAGCTGACAGCTGTGAACTATTGGTTCATTTTGTCCCCTCTCCCTGTTTTCGTTTAAAAAAACGGGGAGAGGGTTGTTTAAAATTAAAACTGGATATTCTGTTTTGGTCTTCCCTCATTGCATTCCATGCATGACAGTACAATTATTTACATTCAGTATTGAGTGACTGATATTAGAATATTTCCCCCTCGATGCACTAATATTGACATTGAGTTGACTGAACCTTGGAATACACACACAGGTAGAAAGCCTGCTTTCAGGTATGATCACTGACCCTTGTGGTACACATGGCTAAGTAGTGGAAAGCTTTGATCAGAGAGGCCAGTCACAAGGTATTCAGGAGCCAGGGATCTATTATTTTATTATTCAACAATCTGCAAGAGATGACTCATACTTTTGCAACTTTTGTTGGTGTTTTCTTTTAGTTTATTTTTATGCCTATTGAATAACTCTCTAGAAATCTGGTTTTTTTTAATTATTGTTCTGCTCTGCTGCTTTGAAGAAACAAATTTGATATTGAATGCAAATAAAACCACTTGAAAACCACTGTGTGTTGCAATTTTTCAGTTTTTAATCAACATCGATAGGTCGAAATTGAATTCTAATAGGGTGTGAAATTGAAACTACCAGTAGATGGCTGAAGGCTCTAAAGTGGTTTTCTTCCAATAATATCTTTTGAATCAAATGTCCGACTTATTTTTTAAATCTCATTTCTTTCTAAAGCTATAAGATCTTTCAGTTTCAAACGATGTTTTAAATAGCCAAGGCCTACTTTGTCCACTCAACAAACAAGGTGTTTGGTTCAAAAGCATGACTGTAAACCAGGAGTCGCATTCTGACGCGTCTGCGCGTCCTAGACCTCTCACTTTCTAATAGTGACGCGTCAGGTTTCAAATTGGAAAGACTTGGGGGTCCCGATCAAAATTGAAGGGACCCCTTAAATTTGATGATTTATGGAAATGGAAACTTAAAGAAATTCTGTAAATTACATATCCATCCTTTCCTCACAATATAAATTCATTAAAACTGCCCATAAAAAAGTAAAATTTTCAAATACCCAAACTTCAGGACCCCTCAATTTCTTGGGGGGGGACCCCTTAAATTTGTTTTTGGAAGTCCTACGGGGTCCTGAAAAATGTCATGGGACCTCTCACATTTTTGATCCAGTGCTATCCCTGCTGTAAACCAATTATACAGAAGAGGACAAAATGCCAAAAGATCAGAATTACAGCCCGGTGAAGGGTGAATAATTAGTGGAAGTATTGTCCACCCGCCTTCCTTCCTACCCTGTGGCCAAATCACCACTTCAAAAGATTCCTAGACCAAATCTGCAAAGATGAAACTTTGTACCCTCAAGCTAAATTACCACTTTAAAAATTCCTAGTCGAACTTGACAAAGATGAAACTTAAGGTCATACTTAGTTCAAGCTTTAGTTTCATACATTTTCATACAGAATTGTTAAAATGGGACTTAACATTAGATAATGATGTATTAGATGCATTATACAAGAACACTTTGCAACTGTAAGGGCTACTGGTATTCTAAAGTTGACAAGCTTTAAAGTTCATGCATTTTAAAAGTTCATACAAAACTGCCACTTTGTATTAGATTATGATGTATGGGATAATCATTACTCAAGAACACTGCGGACCCATAGGGTCATTTTAGTTTATTTTTACATTACATGCTTTAATATATAGCAAAAGACAAAAACAACATTACTATTCAAGGGTAGTTTATGGGCATTTAACTCAAAAACTAAAAATTTGGGGAGGGACATTTTGGGTTAAAACCTTCGAAATACTTGTTTGTTTACCGATACGTTAAGATACGCTACAAGACAAATCATGGGCGGGTTTGTTATAGTTTAATATGATACTTTTTGGTACATTTTTGCCAAATACCGTAATGACCAGGAGTGGCATAGTGATCGTAAACCAAATGCCCGGTAGAACACACCTTGATTCTGATTGGATGAGAGGGTTGCTAATTAATGATGCAACCAACAGCATTCCATATGGACCCAACATCTAGTTAACAATGGTGTTTTTGATCAGCTGACGCTCGAACAATTTATTAAGGGGTGGGAATTCTGTTAAAATACTTATTTTGTCGGTCACAAGATAAATCAGGGTCTAAAATTACATCAAAGCATGATACCCACCTTTACATACATTAGCACCATGCTACCCTCCCCCACCCCTCCACACCAGTACAAATCAATCCTTAAAGGGGCATTGAGAGATATGTATGAGAGTGCACCCTCAATTTTCCTGGACTTTGGGGTTTGTGCACCAAAGTAAGGCATACACTAACTACCATCTGAAAGCGTTTACCTTAATTTTCAGTATATCATGTAATATTTCACAATTTGGTAATTTCAATGTAGATCACATCAAAATTATCAGCAGAATTAGGCAAGGCTTCATCATAATGTCAATCTAGCGCTGTCACTTCAACCATTTCCCCATGAATTATTAGTTTCAGGGTTCTATTATACCTGATCTTTTGAAACTATCTGTTTTCAAATTTCATTTTCTCGCCCAACTCTCTGTGCCCCTTAACAATGCTAATCAAAAACACTTCTACAGCAAAGGGGTTATTATTGATCACACACACAAATATTTCTGATTTTACCAAATTCAAACAATACCTCAAGATATATAATTTTTGAACAACTCTGGCGCTTAAAAATTGATAAAAATATCATAGCGTGAAAATGTCCACTTGGACTGTATCACCCTCACCCACAGTTCAATGAACCCTATATGACCCTATCAAAACCTCAAGATTGATACAAACTGATTGCCATTTTCTTGTCCATGAAGCAAATAATGGATCTACAGACTACGCCAAGGGTTCTCAACATTATTTAAGGTTGGTGTCAACCCTGTTTGGCGCCAAACTATCTAGCACTGTAACTTTTAAATTATAAATGTGATGTACATAAAAGTATACATTCTTTGTAATGAAATGAGTAAGAGAATCCTTTTTTGGTATCAAATTTTACTAAAATTAGTGTTTTTTACATTTTTGCCCAAAAATCACCTTTTTGGCGCCAAAATTTTTCAGACAACCTAACAATATCAGTTTTTGATTAAAAATTCCAAAATTTCACCAAAATCATCTAAAGTCAATTATCTAGGAGCGAATTTTTTTTTTTGGCTTAAAATTTGTTTGTTTTGAAAATATTGACCAAAAAGTGCCAAATTTGAGATTTTTGAGATAAAAAACATTTTTTTGGCACTTTTTGGTCAATATTTTCAAAACAAACAAATCTTAAGCCAAAAAAAAAAATTCTCTCCTAGATAATTGACTTTAGATGATTTTGGTGAAATTTTGGAATTTTTAATCAAAAACTGATATTGTTAGGTTGTCTGAAAAATTTTGACGCCAAAAAGGTGATTTTTGGGCAAAAAATGTAAAAAACACTATTTTTAGTAAAATTTGATACCAAAAATGGATTATCTGACTCATTTCATCACAAAAAATGTATACTTTTATGTACATCACATTTATAATTTCAAAGTTACAGTGCTTGATAAATTTGGCGCCAAACAGGGTTGACACCAACCTTAATAGAGTGCCTCAATTAAGAGATATAACAAGCACCAACCACCATTGCTCCAAACACAACATTTGGCGCGTGCGCTGCCAGTTGAGAAGCCCTGGACTATACTATTTTGATCTACTTCATGAATGTGCAATCGAAAGTCAGTATGGTAAATTGAAATCTTAACCAAAAAGTACCAAAAAGTGCCAACAATGTGATTTTCATGATTTTGGAGGTAAAAAACCAAACATTTTTTGGCACTTTTTGGTCAATAATTCAAAAAATAATAATGATTTTCAACAAACAAAAACAACTTCCTAGGGAATTGTATTAGGAATATAATTAAACTAGTAGTATGACAAAATTTGACAAAAAAATATTTTGAGTAATCTTTGCAGAACCTAAAATGGGTAAAAAAACTTCTAATTTTCTCCAAAATGGTCAATTTTTATGATCATGGTTGGATTCATTGCACCCTTTTCTGCAAAAAAATGTATACTTTTCTATAGATTAAATGAATAATAAAGGAGTTACAGCAGTTTTACGGAGGCTATGCTGAGGGTCCACACACCCCTAAACAGAAAAACATAGGCACTTTATGTACTAAAATTGGCCATGGCCAGAAGTGGTCAACACTACAGGGCATTTGATCATAATGCATTGTATTGTACATTAGTAAGAGTGAGAGCTCAATTATATTTTTGAAAGTCTAAATTGCTTGTTACTCTATACCGTCGCCATCCCTGCAAAAGTAACTATTGTGTGAGAACTATGTGACAACTGACATGTAATATTTCCTCTTATAAATTATGTTCCAAATATTTATCAAAATCCATAACCAATATTTTCATTTTCAGTCAAGTCAAATTATCCTAAAAGTAGCCCCTTTACAATTACCCAAATCACCTTCTTCTTATGAATACCTAGGATAGGGAATTTGCACTTTTTATAAGCATTTAAAGTCCTTTTTGAGGCAAAGTGTGTTTTTACACAAAAATATGCTACGCGTTAAAAATAAATCCAAATGTGCGGTTATGTGCTTTTCCATGATTACACATTTGTTATTTAATTGTCATAAACCATCATTTTTCATTCATAACTAAATTCAAACTTAAAAAGGTGTAGATAATAAACACTTTCTCAGTTATTCAATGTGTTGATTTTGGTAAATGGACATTATTCTTTAAAAGGTATATTACATGTACCGTATTATCCCTATTAAGCGCCCAGGACCTTATAAGCGCCCACCCCTGTTTTTCTCAATGACTACCAACAAACAATCCCTTATAAGCGCCCACCTTTTCAAATGGTCAGCATCCTCAAATGACCACTTGTACATATATTTCATTTAGTACATGAAATGGTCAGCCTCCTCAAATGACCATCAAATGGTCAGCATCTTCAAATGACCATCAAATGGTCAGCATCTTCAAATGACCTCTTGTACATTTTATTTAGTACAATAAATTAGTGTAAAAAAGGTAACATAATAAGCGCCCACCCAAAATGACTTTGCTAACCGCCCTGGGCGCTTAATAGGGATAATACGGTATGTGATCTTTTCCAGGGAACGTCTCAATCCTCGAAAAAAAATTGGAAGCAGATTTTCTTGCAGATTTACTTTTCTGGTCATAAATCAAAAATATATTCGAAGTTACAGAGTGATACGATTCCTAAATACCTCAAAATCATGGTTTTAGAGTGAATTTAGAGTAAAATTTAAACAAATAGATTGTATAGCAGCTGTACAATCTATTTTCAAACCATGATTTTAAAGTAATTAGGAATCGTATCGATCTGTAACTTGGAAGATCTTTATGATTTATGATCAAAAATGCAAATCTGCAAGAAAATCTGCTTTTATAGTAAAAATCAATGATAGAGGGTGCTACTTGGAAAAGATCACATAATGTGCCTATAAATCCCTAACTCGAGATCACCACACGGCAACAGATTTCTTTTCCGACACCCAAAATTCACCAGAAAGGTCACCCCGACCCCCGGGATTTTAACCACAGACCTCCAGCACCCGGGGCTCAGATCCTAGCCACTAAATCACGGCTGCCAGTCGACACTCGACGAGTATATTCGCCTCGTTATATAGCCTGGGTCCGTTTTGTAGCCTGAAAACCTGCACGCTGGGTTATAAAAACATTTTTTCCGCACAGTTGCTGTGTGGTGTAGTAGAGTTAGGGTTAATTTATTAGACAACTTTTGAAAAAATGTGCTGTGGGATGAAAAAAGTGTGAAAGGTGCTTTTATTTGCGCCTTTGCACAATAGCGCATCCCTATCCCTACAGTACATACCCATACTGGGCCTATAGGCTATATCCTATACTTTGCACAATAGCGCATCCCTATCCCTACATACCCATACTGGGCCTATAGGCTATAGTATATCCTATACTTTGCACAATAGCGCATCCCTATCCCTACATACCCATACTGGGCCTATAGGCTATATCCCTATCCCTACATACCCATACTGGGCCTATAGGCTATATCCCTATCCCTACATACCCATACTGGGCCTATAGGCTATATCCTATACTTCACAATAGCGCATCCCTATCCCTACATACCCATACTGGGCCTATAGGCTATATCCCTATCCCTACATACCCATACTGGGCCTATAGGCTATATCCCTATCCCTACATACCCATACTGGGCCTATAGGCTATATCCTATACTTCACAATAGCGCATCCCTATCCCTACATACCCATACTGGGCCTATAGGCTATATCCCTATCCCTACATACCCATACTGGGCCTATAGGCTATATCCTATACAATAGCGCATCCCTATCCCTACATACCCATACTGGGCCTGGCTATAGGCTATATCCTATACTTCAAATCTTGCAATCAAAAGGAAGTGAATAATTTGGATCCATCATAATCTCATAATCAAGTGCATAATGTAGAATATAAGTTAACAGTTAAACTTCCATTCAGTAAGGGACCACTTTGGATCGTGACTAAACCTCTTGTCATACACCATCAGGGCGCTCTGTTGATAGACAGGGTGACCTTAAGCATTTACTTTAAGTGGAATTGCTATTATAATATTGACACAGCAATAAAAAAAGATGAAAATAATCAGCATGGTTTCTTATCATTTTATTATACGTTTAGGGACGCACAATTAGATTTTCAGGGGGTGGGGTAGAAAGTTTGGTTAGGGGAGAATTTTATTTTTTTGGCAGCTGCAAGGGGGGCATTTTTTTTTTTCGCTGCCGATTTTTTTTTTTAATGTATCCATTCATATTGAGTTGGGTGGGGTAGAATCTTTTTACTCATCAGAGGGGGGAATTTTATTTTTGGCCTGCATAGAGGGGGAATTTTTTTTCTCTCCAAAAACTTCCTACCACCCCCCCCCCCTGAAAATCTAATGGTGCTTCCCTTACAGGAGGAGAAACAGCCTATCTCAACCAATGGCAGGATCACTAAAAATCTCTAAGGTGAAAAAAACACAAAATAATGCCCACAAATTGTGCTGGTGTTTTAATTACGGTAAGGCCAAAAACAAAATTGTTGTATTGGCATAACAATAAAAATTAGGATACGGCGGCAGGATTTTTTTTAATTTTTTTTTTTAATTTTGAATTGTATATTACTACATGTATAGGCCTAAATTACTTTTGATCTCACAGAGTCGAATAAATCACAAAATATCATGAAAATTAGGATACGGCGGCGGGATTTTATTTTGTTCTCTTTTTTTTAAATTTTGAATTGTATTACTATAGGCCTATAACTTTTGATCTCACAGAGTCGAATAAATCACAAAATATCATGAGGCTGTTTGCGATCGTCAGATTTGCTGTGTACTATATTCCTTTTGATGAGGAGCACCAAAGATCTTTTTTTAAATTTTTTTAAAATTATTTTTATTAATTAGGGTCGGACAGGTTACACCAATACAATAATGTTTTGTTGTTGGCCTTAGCAGTAAAACGTAAAAAAGTAAAAATGTAATTTCCAATATTTTTCACTCAATTAAGCAAAAATTATGGGCACAAATCAAAAGCGAATATAGTTTTTGCCGGGATGCCCCTTAAAAAAAAAAAACGACCCTGATAGTTGTTATGTCAAAAACACGCTTGGGGTGTTAGGGTTAAATAATTATAAAACAATTGTAACAAACATGATACAAAAACTTAAATGCCAAATCACATTATTGGCTCTCATTCACTGGAAGTTGTTTTGACCTGATTTTGGTTTATAAATGGCAACTACATGACTTTATATCTATGACAAATACTGACGAAATTGGGCATTATTATTATATAAATAACACCATTAAGTCCCTATGCGCTATAACAAATAAAACAGTAACACTAACAGAAGTAAAAAGACAAAACAAAAATAAATTAAGCATTAACATTAAATCTGGTTTTTTTAGCAATGATTTGAACTGTTCAAGAGTTTTGGCTGATTAAACATGATTATTGATTAGTCCGTGTGAGCTGTGTTTGCATTAAGTGGTTGTCCGGTTGCCCGGAACAACCAAAATTAGCCACGAACAACCAAAATTCACTTTTGAAGTTGTCCGGCGGGCAACTAAAAATCTTACTAGTAGAAGTTAACATAAAAATTTAAATATAAATTTCACAGAACTGTGAATGAAACAAAATCACCAGTTAAATACTAATATATATAATTCAAGTTTCATACGGAAAATATCCATCTTATCATCGACATTCATCGTACTTCCATGATTTCATATGGACCTTTAATTATTTGTAATGTATACCGCAGGCATGGTAGCCGTAGTCTGTATCAGCAGTAATATGTACATGTATTTAAATTTAATCTATTGATAAAATCATCTCGCTTTTGTTACGTGTGATTGGCTATTTTCTAAGGCTGTGTACCCGGGTACCCGCCAGTTATTCCGGGTAACTGGGTAACAAATTTGGTACCCGGATACCCGAAATGTTTTTTTACATTTCTTCATTTTCAAAGTCCAAAACAGAACCTTAGATGACCCGTATTTGACATGAGGGGCACTAGAGGCTTCACTCTCGGCAATGGGAAGTCTGTGTATAGAGTATAGTGGCACCGGCCCAATTACTGAGTTAAACCAAATAAACACATAAAATACAGACAACAACAAATTCTGGAGGACAACCAAAATTTCCTGCAAGGTTTTTGTCCCTTAATTCGGACACTGCGTGTGAGTACGTCCGACCCAAGGGGTTTTGGCAACTTTTCCCACATTAATTTTAATTGATGATCCATTATTTGATGTTCGAATAATAGTACTACAAGGGGGCCATACAAAATGGCTGACAAATCCACCCAACACTAGTAAGAACTACCCAACCCTTTCAAATGTGCATAATGTACCTCCGATCTTACGGAATTGCCCATTTTCAACACTTAACCGGCAAAATTTAGATTTCAATGTGTTATTATAACACTACAGCCCAATTGAAAAACCAAAATCATGTTCAATCCTTTTATTTTTAAATCACTCATTGATTTTGATATTGAGTACTGATGGAGAATAATGTTTAAATTTACATTATATTTACGCAAGGAGTAATTAAACTTCATTGTATAGTAAACTATACTATTTGTTGATTTACCCTGTAGAAAGATGATGTCTCGCAGCTTTTCCCTTCCATTCAATTTCAATATATGCCCACACACAAGGTATGCCACAAAAGAAATTAGAAAACAAATAATAAGGCAAAATAAAAACAAAAAAATGTTTTGCAAAAGGAAGGAGGAGCCCCTTTTTTTCGTCTTTTTTTTTCTTTTCCAAAAATGACTGCTCGACACATTTTGTCAATGTCAAGATAGCTGGCCGGGCTATTTTTCAAGATGGTTGCCTGCTTTTTTCAAAATGACCGGCACTTGGACTCAAGAAATTACATAATGGCTTTTTATGGGCAAGATAAAACAGAAAATGAGACCTAATTAGTAAGTAAGTCTTGTCCTGAGTTCTGAGACGTAAAGAACCAGTTTATTCCACAGGGAAAACAGCTTCATACAAGGTGTGTGTGCTAAAGTCAAAAAATATGATTTTTTTTTATTGATTTTAAAATTGATTTTTTTTTTTCCCGTCAGAAATCTTTAAAATTTATCTTTTTTTCTTTTTCTTTTTTTCAAAAAAAGAAAGAAGAAAAAAGTGTGGTAGATTGCGCTGGTGTTGGTGATAGATTGTCTCCCTCACAAAGTTGTATGTTGCGGCGTTTCAGTAAAAAAACGATGAGATAAAAGAGATTTGGATAATATTTTCACTTGTTACCGTTCTGCTCAATACATTTGGAAGTTGCCGGTCGACTCCATTGTTGATAAAAAAAACAAAATAGTCTCGTTCCACATTTTACATGTGTGCACTTGTGTATGCAAACATAGTAAATCACTAGGCAGACAACCAATGCTATCAACTGTTGGAAAGAATGCACTACGCACCTACTCCAGGTGACCTGTTTTTCCAAAGATTTCCGATCTCAATTTGAAATGGTCTATAGTTTGATCAGCTACAAATTGGCGAAACCTCCCCCCTTACAAACAGCAGCGAATCGCACAACAAGCTCACTGCCACTGTAAGTGCATCATGTGTACACTCACTCATAGATACGCTTGGATTACTTTTGACCGCGTAGAGATAAAAAAAAGAATATTTCTCGCCAATTTGAAACTGATTGGCCTTGGTTGGGCTATATCTTGCCTCACGTCCCGTACGGAATAAACCGTGTATAGCTATAGTCGTCGTCAAAATACTTCAGCACTTTTTAAAACCGCCAACGCACGCGACCTAGTTAATCATTAATGACTATGAGCGCGTGGGCGGGGACATTCATGACCGATAGATACAATCGCGGCCAATCGGATTACAGGGGCCGGGGTGCGTCATACTGCTCAAAGATAACGCTGTTGTTACGCTGTTCTACAAAACACTTCAGTGTTTACGCTGTACGCAGTTGTCACAGAAAAAAGTGCCGAAGTATTCTATTCTGATGACGACTATAGTACAACGTATTTCAATTGGTTTGAGCATGCGCACTTGACTTGAGTTACAGAATGTCTAGCAAGACATTGCTACTGATTGAAGGTTATAGTACAATTTGAAACTGACAGAAGGTTATAGTAATCATATGCAGTGCCATAACATACTAAAAAGTAAGTAAGCTTATTTACTAAATTATTTATTATTTACCTTGTCTTTTGGACCTTTCTTCTCAATAAATCCTTCATAATATCGATAAGTTCCACTCCGAGACGGACTCTCTGGTCCTGGACTCAATGGTGGATCTTGAACAGCGTGTGCCATCATCACTATGCTTCCAAAAATCTATGATATTTTCGATGGGTATAAAATCAAAACATCACAATATTTCATGGGGTAGCGGATCGCTGGCACAACACAACGTGATTGCATCCACCCGGAAGTTACTCTTGTGAATCGTGAACATCGCGCATTGAAAACACAAGTAAACTTGTGAGGACTAGTACATTTGCAAATAGGGAGGAATCACTTTAAGTGAGTAAAATCCGGTAAAATCGATCAAATCAAACCTTATGATTTTATGAAATGTCTCTAGTAATCAATAGGAAAGCTAGGATGAAAGTTCTAACTTTTTGTCTTCTTGAATTTGATGGAAAATTATAAATCCCGGGTATGTAGAGTTAGGTAATATTTATATTACAGTTGATAGTTTAGTATTATACACGTTGGTATATCCCTATACTCAAATAGAATCGTCCAAATGTAAGGAGTTCAAACGTCAATAGAGGGGGCTATGGTATTGATAAATGACTCGAGTCAGAGGGTGATTGGCAACTGCTGACACCATAATAATCGTAAATGATGTCCACAGTTGATTGATGGAGCCGGGGATGGAGCCTGAGGGATGCAACTTGTAATAACGGTCATACTCAATGTTAAAACACGCATTTCAAGCTAATTTAAATAATTTTAACATTAGAACTCGACATTTTCGAAAATGTCGAGTTCTAATGTTAAATTACTTTGCTTTTGTTTAACCATACCCTTGAATATCAGTCATTATTCTTTGTTTAACCATACCGTTTAATATCATGCATTGCTTTTGTTTAACCATACCCTACATTGCTTTTGTTTAAAAATGTATTTAAAAATGTATTGCTCTTTGTATCATAACCATATATTCCCTGAGTATCATACATTGCTTTTGTTTAACCATACCTTGAATATAATGCATTGCTTTTGTTTGACCATACCCTTGACTATCATGCATTGCTCTCGTCTCACATAACCTAGCATACCAGTCATTGGTCCGCCCAACCTTGGAATACAGCTCATCGGTCTGGGATCCATACACGCAGGAACAAATACATAAAATTGAAGCGGTTCAGAGAAGAGCTGCCAGATTTGTTAAACACGATTATGATCGCTTCAATAGCGTGACTGATATGCTCAAGGACTTAAACTGGAGTGACCTTTCTACGAGGCGAAAAGTCAACCGCCTATCCATCTTCCAGAAGGCATATTATGGTCAACTATCAATCCCAGTTCAAACACTACTACACCCGGTCACTCGCCTTACAAGAAGACTCCATAGCAAATCATTTCTTGAATTACAACCGTCACGCGACAGCTACAAATATTCTTTCCTACCAAGAACTGTCACTGACTGGAACAATTTACCTGAGAGCATAGTAAACATAGAACTCGCCATACCCTTCAAAAACCAAGTCACAAAGCACTTCAAGTAGCAACCTACATAACAAAGCGCACACACATCACCGGTTCGCATTACTCCACTAGGAGTGTTGAACTGTAACCCCAAAGAAGAAGAAGAAGAACCTTGATTATCATGCATTGCTTTTGTTTAACCATACCCTGAAATATCATGCATTGCTCTTTGTCTAACCATACCCTTGAATATCATACATTGCTATTTGTCTAACCATACCCTTGACTATCATGCATTGCTCTTTGTCTCATAACTATACTCTTAAACATCATGCATTGCTCTTTAATAACTAACCATACATTTGAATATCATGCATTGCTTTCGTTTAACCATACCCTTAAATATCATGCATTGCTTTTTGTCTCATAGCCATACTATTATCATCATACATTGCTTTTGTATATATAACCATACCCTTGAATATAATGTATTGCTTTTGTTTAACCATACCCTTGAATATAATGCATAACTTTTGTGTAACTATACCCAATTGAATATCATGCATAACTTTTGTGTAACTATACCCAATTGAATATGCATTGCTTTTGTTTAACCATACCCTTGAGTATTGTGCATTGCTTATGTTTAACTGTACCCTTGATTATCATGCATTGCTTTTTGTCTAACCACTCCCTTGAATATCATGCATTGCTTCTAACCGTACATTATCGATCTCATTCATGACCTGTGTGAATCCTACAAAAGGCTACAAAGTATAGACATGCAAAGCGTAGTCTGTACCGGTACAATACCAAACAGGTCAAATTGTGCCCTTCAACAAGATAGAGATAGTGTCAACATGGTCAACAGTACGGGTCTAAATTTTGAGATAAGATTTGAAGAAGATAGCACATCAGTGCAGTGTTCTGTGTTAATGCTAAACAGTGTCAGATGTGAATACTGCTACATCCGTGAATAGACTGATTAGGCTGTCAAAATAGCCAACCTGAAGAAACTATTCTAGTGAGTACTAACTTCTCATTGGGTTAATTTTTTCATTTTGAATATCATCATTTCTGGTCAGAAATTTTTTGAGTTAGCCTCATTGGCGTAGATTGTTTGATGAAGGAAGACACTATACAATTGATACAGACAACAACAGTAAATGTTTATTTCAACCACCCTACATTTATCCCCAGTATGTTTATCACAAGAAATATAACACAAGAAACAAAGACGGTTATACCTACCATAATCAAACTATATTATATAATAATTTAAACATAATGTTGTGTTCTTTTTATAATAATATAATCAACTGGGCATCGTGGAAAATAAGTTTCTGTCGTTTCAGCATTCTGTCTTTTATACCTGCCCTCCCCAGTGATGTTTATCACAAGAAATATAACACGAGAAACAAAGAAAGACGGTTATACCTACCATAATCAAATTATATTAAATTTAAACCTAATGTTGTCTTCTTTTTATAATATAATAGAATCAATTAGACAACATGGAAAATAAGGACCCAACCAAACGAGTGTTATTGTGGGCAGTAGGAAGATCATTGTCTACAATATTAACCAAATGTCTGAGTTACATTGACGGTGTTCAAATCATCCATGAGCCTTACGTGGCTGCCAGTCAACTTGGCCCACAGAGAACAGCAGGTGTGTCAGAAGGACACCCTGACAACATTCCACGAGTATTTGGAGAATATAAACACGACCAAGAAGCATTGTATGAAAATAGTTTCCCAATGGCTGTAGAAAGTGATGTGTGTACTTTTGATTGGGCTCAAAAAGTCTTGGAAGCGCCATATCCCGGAAGGAGTCTGATATTTTGTAAAGATATTGGATTTAGTATAGATGGAAAATATGACATGCTTCCTCGTGGATTTCGTCACACTTTTCTAATTCGACATCCACATAAAGTGTTCAAATCATGGAAGAAAGCAGGCGCAGACGTTCTTAATGTTCCTCCTGAAACTTATTTGCTCGATACGGACAACCCACCACCTCTTTTCCCACCAAAAGCGGCCTATGGAGAATTGTACGAGTTGGTGATGTACCTAAAGAATCGTGGTGATGAACCTCATCCAATTGTGATAGACGCGGACGATCTTCAGCAGAACCCTGCTTCCATACTACGTCAGTACTTCCATGCTGTCGGAATACCTTGGAATGATAGTGTGTTGACATGGCCTGCTGGAGTTGACGCATTGGACACATGGATAGCGGCAAAAGAAGACGTAACCCAAGCTGTTAAACCAGGAGGGTTTTATGGTGCTGGATTTCAAAGCACAGGCTTTCTGCCTCCCTCCAAGATTCCACCTCGCGAGCATCTGTCGGAGGATATTTTGCAGTGTGTTGATTATGTGTGGCCTTACTATACGGAAATGTATGAAATGCGATTACGGCCACAATAGACCAATACGATATCCTGATGTAGTTTAGAAATGCGCAATAAGTATGATATTGAATAAGTTGATATAGACAATTTCAGAAGTCATTCTTGGCAATTGACAACACTCCAAATATTCATAACACTGAACTTCACTAAACTAAACACCTATCGCCAAGTTACTTATTAGACAATTATGGGCGACTCAATGAGAAAAGAGTCAACTACAATGTAGCACAGTAAATATTTCAAAATGCTCTAATTAAGAGTGCAGTGGAGTGGACAAGAATTATGTACCATTATTTTGTTTTCCCCCAGTCATGCATCAATGCCTGTATTTTTTGTTTGAAATAAGATTTCCCTCATCTTGCTCATCGGATTGGCACAAGATGACTAAGTTTCCAAATTATGTTTTTCAATTTTCTTGAGAAAGAGATTTTTAGTTTTACACAGCAAGCTACTATCAGATTGATCTCTAATAGATAGGTTGTGAAAAACATGATAGTGTATTTGATGCAATCAACAAAATGAGTTTTAAGTCGAAAATATCATAATTTGAGTTTTTTATGTGATTTTATTGGTTTTATTTATTTTTGCATTTTGCATTTTAAATGGACACTTGATTCAAAACATATTTGCAATTGAAAGGTATTCAAAACAATAGAAAACTAAAGAATTTCTACCCTTAAAATAAACTTGATAAAATCAATATTTGTGAGTTCCGACTCATTTTGCTTTATCACATCACATGCTTCATTAGGTACCATATGTGACCAGTCACATCAAAATATACTTCTTGGGGTCTTTTATCCAATGTCTTATGTTAACATAATCATCAAAACATGCCAAAATCATGCCTTATATTGATATCTCACAATTGAAATTAAGCCTTAAGAATCAGGAAGTATGATGAATAGAAGTTTAGCATTTCCTTTTAATTTCTTTAATATTTTTCAAGACATTTTACTTCATATCTAGAAACTAGAAAAAATGACAAGATGTATGTTTTGATGTGACGCATCTCATATAACAACAGTGTTAAAGATTGATATGGACAGCATTTTGCAATTGCATTGTGCGATAATATAAAATGTACCAATAAAATGAACATTGTAATTGGCAGCCAATGCTTGGTTATCAAAATAACGATTTAGTACCGTGCAAAAACTGCAAACAGAACTTTGAAATAAAGCGGGCCATTGCGAGAAAGTCAAGTACCAATATGCGAGCATCGGGATTATGCACCCTGTGCATGGATGAGAAGGTGGAAATACTTCTTTAAAAATCAATCAATCGCAAATCAGAACTAATATGATCAACATGTCGCATGATACAAGCCACCGAATCGTGCTAAAAAGAAATAACTCAAGTTTATATTATTATTTTGTGCAGTTGGCTGATGTTTTGAAAGTTTTGAACGTTTAACGTATATTTGATATTTATATTTATAGTACCGTGCTAACATATGAGCAAAAATATTTATATTTCCCTCATTTACTCATGTTGGGTCACATATTACACTAAAACTAAAAAGTGCTAAAATATAAACACTGAATATAAATATGACAATGTTCTGCACAATTTCATGTTTAAATTTTATAAATTTATTTTACTTTTTTAATGATGGTATCATGATTATAACAGTCTTGCTTTAATGACAAAAACAAATCACTCTCTCAACAACATAAAGTAAGAATGGAAGAATTCAATAACAATTTGAGAATCCATTCACTAGAAGTGTTCATATCATTGTCATTACAATAACTTAAATACAACAAATATTTGGGTTATCACATACCACGGACATACTAATAGACACAAATTCTTTTATTTCACTTTATGTCACCTCATCCTTCATGTAATTCTGCACGGAATTAGCCTAGCATGAAATCTGTGTTAAACTGTGTTAAAGGATTAAAGGATTATTAGACAGCTTTATTCAGTAAAAGTCTTAACGCCAGTCCACACGCCAGTCTAACTCATGAATGAATTATACCAAGGATACACCCAAGTTAGGAGTTGATGTCAGCGCATAAATGTATCATTATATTGCACACGGAACTCTAATACAACGCCGTTTGCATCTGCATGCTAAAAGAAGATTGCCAGCCAAGATGCACAGCGTCCCAACTTGAGGGGACACAAGTACAACATACATTTCATAATACCAATAATGTTAAAAAAATGCACACTTCAGCGTAACAATAAAGACTATTTCGAGGGATAAGCGCCAGAAGGCCGTAACTCAATTTTTGGGCAAATTGATATTTTGGTACCAAAATAATCCAAATAACCTAGATTTTCAGGACCATAAAGAGATAAGTCATAAACACTCTTAATTTGACTAAAATTAGAGTTATAAGTTGGGTGCTACAGTGTATTGTAATGAGTCCCAAATATTTGAAAGTCGATTATCTCAAAATAGCATTTCTTGAGTTACGGCCTTCTGGTGCTCAACCCTCGATTTTATCATTGCATTACCCATGTGTTGATGAAATAAAGGTTTAGAATTTCATCACACCCTGCAAGCAGCCCAATGGATTTAGGCAAATGAATTGATCAAGAATCCATCAAGTCTAAGAAAAATCTGAAATGTTTAGACGAATCCATTCTCACAATTCTGTTGATTCCACTCTTGGTGAGAATAGATTCTTGTTTCAAATGATCAAAACATTTCACGTGCCATCTTGGCCTAGTGGTCACAAACATTCATTCTTATTTTTTTTAAATAGATTATTGAGCATATTATTAGCAATTAGCAGAGTTTGGATTTGGAGCATGAGAGCAGTGCTCAAATACTTGTGATCAGCAGTGTACTGTAACAGTGTACACCAATCTGTAACCAGAATTTCCAAGGGTCCCACATGAGGGCCCTTATTATTTGAAACATTGTAATCTCAGAATCTCACATAAACTCTATACTTGCTAGGATTTTAATATGAGGGTGCACAAGGGAAGAGGACCTCCAGAAATACCCAAATTACTACCTCATCAAGAGGTAGTAATTTGGTTATTTCTGGAGGGGGAGGGGCTGGGTAGGATTCTGAAAGGGGGACACATGCCCTCACAGCTTTCCTGTGCGGTATTTACCCTTATTATTCTGGATCCAACAAGAGAGGAAAATAATGAATGTAAAGTATGATGGGTCTACATGTAAGGCTGACACTTTGGAACCCTAGGGCATTGGGTGAGTGAAAACTACCAAAAAATAGCACTAGTTCCTTGGGTGAGAGGTTGCCAAAATACCCCAAAAAGGGATGCAGATTTTGCAACATTTTCAAGAAAGGAGATTTTGCATGAGAAATTTACAATAAGAGTGTTTAAATTATCAAAAAAATATATGGTCATTGAGTGAGAAAGACACGTTGTAAGTGTAAAGGGCTCTTTTCGGCCTTACATGCATATAACAACCTGTGTTTCCCCCTGCCCATGGATCGAACACACTTCGGTGGCGAGTATGTATCTTTAATCTAAGAAAAAAAATGGAGAAAATTGAGTCTATAAGGCGAAAAACCCACCAAACCCTGTTCTACAGGCAAACAGACCTCTCATCAGGTAGAGTCGGTCGAACGTTTTTGGTCAAACATTTTTGAAACTTTTTAAACTTTGTTTTTAGATTCAATTTTTGTCTTCAAAACATTTGTAAATTAAAAAACCAAGAGGGTCGGTCTGGTCCATAGAACAGGTGGTTTTTTGGTTGCCTTTCTGTAAAATACATTTTTGCAAGGGCTATGTAACGTCCTACACCATTCGATTGGAATAAGGGGCTCCACTTTTGACTCTCACTAGGTGTAGGACCAGGGAGTTCCAAGCCATTTCTAACATGACCTATTAGTACTACCCAAGGGGTCAGTTACCTGATGAGGTCCAATGGTCATGGAGGCACTGTAGCACTTGCAAAAAGTTATAGTGATTGACTCAATTTTCTTGTCTGTTTATAGCTAGTTGGATGACTGAGAATACTCATTTAAATCTTGCCAGGAAAAAGTGTCACTTTATTTAGAGATTAAATCATGTTTCAGCGTATGTGTATCACCAATCTACAATGGTGTTCGCGTCATCTGCATGGTTTATTTCACGAGGGCAATGCAAGTTGTAGAGTGGTGATGCACATGTGCTGAAACATTTCAACAGCGACCATTTCATAAATAGACAATGCAAATAAGAACATAATTTAATTGCACTTCATTCTGACCAATTTCCCTCAGAACTATTTGCAAAAAGCTTAACAACTAAAATTATCAAATTAAAATAATAGTAAAGTTCCTTATTTAGTTTCAAAAGTTGATGTAAACAGTGTGTGCACGATAATTCCAAAATGAACACACACCTGCAGTTGCGTTCGCGTGAAAACACATTATCTGCGTGGTGTGGTTCAATCGGCGTGCTGGTTTCCTATAGCAGCATGTTTTACCTCAAATTAACAACACTTTGCTACTGTACTAAAGTGTGTAATTACAGGACAGGCACAAAATTATATCACAAACATTATATTGACATCATATTTGTTACAATGATATTATTGATATGGATCACCCTGAGATGAATCAGGATTTACATGTACAACAAAGTGTCACAATGTTATACAATTACATGAATAACTTTGTGTCTATCCTTACAGCTTTCTGATTAAAATCTTTCTTAGAATAAAAGTCACAAAGTAAAAAGACTCCTTGTACTGAGATTGACACCAAAAGCATACATCGAGGGTTGAGTGCCAGAAGGCCGTAACTCAACTTTGGGGCAAAATGAGATTTTAGTACCAAAATAATCCATATAACCTAGATTTTCAGAATCATAAAGAGATAACTCTTAAACACTCTTAATTTGACTAAAACTAGAGTTAAGTTGGGTGCTACAGTGTATTGCAGTGGTTCTCAACCTTTTTGCCCCACGACCCCTTTTGACATTCCTGGTCAGTTCCGTGACCCCCAAAACAAAAATTGAATAAAAACACCAACCGGATATCATAAATGAAACTGCTTAGTTTGGATGCGAGCGTAGCGAGCAGGAAATTTTGCATATTTGAACGTTTCTTTGGGGTGTTTCTAAGCTTTTTTAAAGCGAAATGAAACACGGTTCCCCCAAAACCTATATTTTTGAGTCCTTCATGACCCCCTGGAAAACCCCAAACGACCCCTATGGGGGTCACGACCCCCAGGTTGAGAACCCCTGGTGTATTGTAATGAGTCCCGAATATTTGAAAGTTGATTATCTCAGAATAGCATTTTTGAGTTACGGCCTTCTGGGGCTCAACCCTCGACATTTACTTGCTGGACACACAATAATAGAAGTGTTTGAGCACTGACCCTTATTGCCATGCTGTTTGTACCATGTGCTATTTGAGTCACATGGATATCGAAACTTTTAATGGTAGCCTGTAGTATCCCCTTCCTCATAGTAACACCCTGTGCTGACGGTGTACAACTTGTGGGATCCAACATTGATCAAGGGGAGAAGGGGGAACAATTTACATAACACCCTACAAAGTGTTTGAACAATGTTTTCTGATATTGCAGTTATAACAGTTTCATTTTGACAACAATCAATGAAATATAATATAAAGGTTATGACTTTAAATACTTACTACACCATACATTGTATGGTTTACAGTGATGTAAGTTCATACTCAATTGATAATAGGAAATGCAAATTGTTGACTGCACCCGGTTGGGGGGGTGTACTTTGTGGAGGTTACAGGGATGTGCCGCCAATAAGGATCCCATTTTTCACCCTCTGGTTTATGGATGGCCACTTTTCAAAGCCATTTTTGGGAAATGTATGGGTCTAAATCCTTAATTTGGCTATTTTTACCAACATTTTAGCAAAATCTGTCACATACATATGTATCTTGGAAAATTATGGGTTTCCGTAAACATATGGGTCCACCCCCCCCCCCCCCCCCCCACCCACACCCCGAAAATGTATAAATGTTTGGGTCAATTTTCATTCTGCTTGCTGCACTTCCCTACCAAAAAAATATCTGAGTACCGCCCCCCCCCCCCCCCCCCCACACTGGACTGCACACAAGACATAAAGACATCACAAGACAAAACTGTGCACTTATCAAAATGTCAACTTAAACGATTATAGATCTTTTTGGCATGTTTGAATTGAAGGGTACATGTATAATCAATACACTTGCACCCTGTATGTCACTGTTTTGCAGCCAGTGATTTGATTAACTTCAGGCCTTCACGTTTGAAAATTGAAGGTGTGCTTTAAATCGCACTCCTCAAAACATTGAGGTGTGCTGTAGGTGTGCCATAAATTGCACTCCTCAAAAAAATTAGGTGTGCTGTTTTATGACCAAATCGGGATCGTGGAATCAAACAAACTGCACATGGCGTAAGGTTGGGAGCGAGTCCTGGGTAATTAATCTACATTAATCAACAACAACAAAATAAGGTAGATTTACCATTCCTGGGGCAAGTAAACCTGTATGTTAATGTATGTATACACTTTCATTTTCAGAGTTGAAAAAATCATTTGGTAAGAATAATTTAGTATAAGATCTTAGGTTAGGAGTTATTATCCCTAATGGTGTGGGTCAAGGGGTATTATGTGGGTTATTAATGGTCAAATACGAGTCGTCTGAGGTCCTATTTTTGACTTAAGAAAAAGAAGACCATTTTTTTTAATAATTTTTTTAATTTTTTTTTTTAATTAAAAAAAAAAATTGTAGGCGTGCAATAAATCGCTCTTCTCGAAACCATTTCAGGCGTGCGATGGCGTGCGATCGCACTCGCACGCCTCAAACATGAAGGCCTGAACTTGATTTGATGCTGGTTGGCAAGACATCAGCATGACAGGGTTCAGGTTGGCAATAACACACACAAAGTTTGATCAGCTGGCTAGATGATGATCAGGCTTTGTGCTTGTTATTGCCAACCTACCTGTACCCTGCAGTGCAAACTGTTGATTGCTTACTTTTTGGATACCCCATTTCTTACCAGACATTATGCTGGTTCCCTGCACCCTGGATCCCCGGCCCAACTTATCCATAGGTGCAGGTACAGGCAACTCAATTGCCGGCCGTAACCGTAAAAAGTTCAACACATTGCATTGTCGTTCTGTTATGGCATTTAAGGTAAATAATGATCAACGCACTGTAGCTGAGACATCCCATCGAACGCTGAATGCATTGTCGCGCTGCTATAGCTACGGCGCGATGGGAAACGCTCTATGACATGCGTGCATGTGCGTGTGAAGTCCGACGCTGTGGTTAGCGCAGATACACGTGTAGTTTGTGCCAATCAGTAAATTTGTTATCATTCGAAGCGTGACGCTGGCTTGATCGAATTTATTTGTGGATCCATTTTTGTCAATCCTGACTTTTATGCCAGCAAATCAGCTTTGAGTGGAAATCGGCGCATACCTGCATCTATGGATAAGTTGTGTGGAGCCCATTGATGCAGGGAACCAGCATAACCATACATGTGATATTTTCCATGATTGACGATAGTTTACGAAAACGAACCAGTTTCTAAATGAAATAATAATTAAATTAATAAAAGATGTCTACAAAATGTTTGTAAGTCTGCCTCTGAAAAAGTATCTTCGGTTCACACCTCCCCCCCCCCCCCCCACGATTGACAATGCTTTAATACAAAAATGAACCAGTTTCTAAATGAAAAAAATAAAAATAATAAAAGGTGTCTACAAAATGTTTGTAAGTCTGCCTCTGAAAAAGGACTCTAGTTTTTTTTGCCCAGTTTGTTTATGATACACATATGTCACACCTTGTACCACTTTGAGATGCGCTTTCATATGTAATTTATAATATTTCTGTATGGCGAATCGTTCGCCACACATCCGACACATATATGGAGTTACCGATAGGTGTGTATATTCATGATGACGTTGAGCGTGTTTATAAGCGTAGTATTTTCCACAATACCGACAATGGTTCTGTTTTTGCGATTCATCACTGAAATGTGTTAACCAATTTTCACGGTATATGTATTTCCCACAGATATGACAGAGTTTGAAATTATATCTGTGATGCTGAGCGTGGCTGATGATGTTTCTCATTGTGGTAATGGCTTGAGTGTATCTTGCATGGTTGGATTTTGATCTATAATTCTTCTTTCTGTGACGATCCATGTGTTTACTGTAGGCATTAAATTGGTAGAAAAACTGCAAACAATATTTGCACTTGAAACTTTGTAAGTGTAAGGCACTTTGGTCATGAGGTATGTGTTTTCTTTTGAGTGAGTCTAGATCCTGAGGTTTCTTGTTAGTTTTGGAAGCCTGGCATTCACTATCATTGGCCATTCTATCATTTGAAACAGCTAGAATTGTATCAAGTAGTAAGTGGTCCAGTTTTGTAACTTCTTTCTGCAATCTGCGCGGGACTCTGGTCACACAATTATGGGAATCATTTTTCTGTTCAATCATTTGTTCTATTTTGGAGGCCATTTCTATAATATCCACATCTACAGAATCACTGTGTTGTGATTCCCTGGTCTGTAGTGAAGGAGCAGTCATTAAACTTCTATGATCTTCCTCTAATATGTCAGAGCCTCCCGTCTCACATGCAACAGAATCCTTGGCAAATCTATTAACATCTTGCTCTTGTATATTATCTTCATCATTGTCCTCTATGGAGATAACTTCTAGATCCGAATCGCAGTGTTGAGGTTCCCCAGAGGCGATCTCTATGAATTCAACATCAGAATCGCCATCTTGTTGAGGCTCCTCTATTCCACCGTCATTACCACCTTGATCACAACGGGTATCCTCTTCCACCGAGTCGCACAAACCAGAATGACCGTCTTGTTGCCGTTCACCGGTTTTACCGTACATATAGGTGACACCACTATGACCATCCTTATCAGAACAGGTGTCATCTTCTACAGAGTCACAGGATAATCCAACAAACACCATACCTGATGATGAAGCAGTTGATGAAGGATCCACTGCCGCCTTAGCAGATTCTTTTGTAATAACTATATCTGAGCTTTGAATGAAGTCCTCATCAGAGATTCTAGTCATGCTGCTAGCAAAGGTGATATCTTGTTCATTCCCTTGATTCTCTGGAACATGTTCTTGCTCGAAGCAATTGTACGTTTTTGAAGACAATGGGAACAGGTACTTGTGATTAGTATGCTGATTGAAATGTAACCTCAAATTTTTAGCAACACCGAATGAAACTTGGCAGATAGGGCAAGAATATCTTTGAAGCCTTTTGGGTCGATTTTTAAGGTAACTCATCTTGTACTCTGTGTGGTAGAAACCTGTGAAGTAATGGGGAAATAATGAAGAAATATGGTCAATAAAAGTTATGTCAATCATTTAGCAAAATGTGAAAACATAAAAAATCTAAATACTGAAAATAAGAAAGGTCATTCATTCATTTAAATCATTCTCAAAAAGAATTAATGGAGTAAACCTACAATACCAATCAGTTGGATCACTTTAATATGGAAGATGATTTGCACTAATAACCTTTCTCTTTCAATTCACAGCTGCATCCTATTGATAAGATCATAATAAGGACCAACTGGACCATCAAAAGGTGGTATGGACTAGATTTTGCCTGTTCTTCAAATCACACCCATTCATTTTTCTTTTTTCATGTTAGTATTTATTGTTGAATGAGACATTCTTCTGCATACCAAATCATACTTTTTGTTAACTTAAGACACCTTTTTATTGAACTGAATTTCTTAATCACACACAAAAAAACCCCATATGTGCACTGTCAAAAGGGCGCAGTTGTCTCCCAGAGAAAAAAAATGAGAGTTTACAACTACATGTAGCTAAAGGAGCTTTTTAAATGCTTCAAAATGCAGTCAAGATTGGACATAGCTTTTGTTGCAATTGCAAACGGTAATTGCTCATTGCCCAGGGGCCAGTCAAGTCAACTAATTTACACTGTACCATGCTTATGGTCACACATACATGTATGCTTATGTGTGACCAAAATGATGCATAAACAAGGAGTGCTTTTTAGATCATGTGTGTTATGTGCCAAATATGTTAAGCAGTGATGGAGTACTCGAGTCCGGACTCGGACTCGAGACCAGTCTTGAGTCGTCTTTTTGACGGACTCGGAGGTGAAGGACTCAGACTTGGGAAGGATGCGGAGGTGAAGGACTCGGACACTGAAGACTCAGGAATTGTGCCCGAGTCCAGTAATTTTAGTAAATATTGGGTTAATTTGTATTTTGTACGCAGAAATAAAATATTTTAGTACAGTATAGTATTTATGTATTTACTATTTTATAGTATAGTATTTTAAGTACATCTGAACAGTTAAAACTAGTATGATGTTGATGACAATCAAAACACTTGTAACAAGCCTAGGGAACCTACAAATAATGTACAGTGATGTAATAATCATTTAAAGTTATTTAACAATCTAAGGCTGTTTCGTAAATGGTCTTTTGGTGTTTTGGTGTCAGTATTTCCGACAAATATAATGACATTTCTAACGAAAAAGGATCTTTCATTGGCAATTTTAATTTCCATGAGAGTTCTCTTAGTCTTTAACCCTAACCCCATGGAGTGGAATTAGGGATGAAACTTTGAAGGACAGGAAATAGGTGAAATGGCAGTGGAAAATTTGCTCTGCCAGTACATCACACCTTTTTTGTTATCAAGTTTGAGAGTTGACATTTCTCAATCTATTAACTTCTGAACACTTTTTAAAGCTCTGAATCAATTCCATATTCTTAGGCCTATAATTCAATTGTCAGCATTTGTCCATGAATGTGAAGGTTAAAAACGTATTATTACTTTATGTGGCTGTCAATGATGTGTTATATAGCAAACAAAATGACCTGTTTTCAGAAACATTAAAAAATACATCTATAAGGACTCGGGACTCAGACATCAAGGACTCAGTCTCGGACAGTAATGACCTGTTTTCAGAAACATTAAAAAATACATAAGGACTCGGGACTCAGACATCAAGGACTCAGTCTCGGACAGTAAGGACTCAATCTCGGACTCGCACTCGAGAGGTAATGACTCGGACTTGGACTCAGGTAGGTCGGACTCGACTCCAGCACTGATGTTAAGGGGTCTAAAATTAACCACTACACCAAAAAAGAGTAATTCTTTCAAAATGTTGTTGATTTTCTATCAAAACCCTGTCAATTTGTATGTGTTTAGGGGTCAAATTGGGGGAAGAAAATATGTGTATAGGGGCGCTTGGAAATTCTTGGTCACACATGCTTACAGCATGATATTGAGTGCTATCAAGATATTTTCCCCCATAGGCTCTAAATAACAGGCATCTCTTCCTGTTGATTTTAAGGGATTGTATTGGCAGTAAGTGGTGTCATTGTATATTGTTTTTTCATTATTAAAATAATGAAAAATATTCGCATTACTTACTCAAATTTCAAATGTTATTGATGTTGCAATATTTCAGACACATTTTTGATATTTTCAACAACACATCTAAAAATACTTCCTTCATTGTTTTAAAAGATAAAATAGATGTCTGTAAACAAGCTGAAATTGAATGATGATAAGACAGAGTTTTTAATTATGACCTCCAGATTCAATCAACGTAAAATAATTGATCATCATATCAATATCGACACTTCTTCTGTTCTTGCTTCAAAATCTGCTCGGAACTTAGGAATTGTGTTTGATAATAATCTATGTATGGATGTTCAAGTTCGACGGATATGCCAATCAGTGTATTATCATATACGGAATGTCAATAGTATAAGGAAAATGTTAACATTTGAAACCGCAGCTACTATTGTCCATGCTCTTATAACTTCTCGTATTGACAATGGCAATTCTCTTCTCTTTGGCATCACTGATCACTTACTTCACAAACTACAACTTGCTCAAAATGCAGCTGCTCGCGTTCTCACAAAGACAAGGAAATTCGATCATATCACTCCAATATTGAAAGATCTCCACTGGCTTCCTGTTCGCGAAAGAATTCATTTTAAACTTCTTCTTTTAACTTGGAAAGCTTTGCATGGCACTTCACCAACATATATTGCTAATCTTCTTGTACCATATCATCCAAAACGTACTCTCCGGTCCACTGATAAACTTTTACTTGTTGTTCCACGGACTACTTCTTCATTTGGAGATCGCGCATTTTCGGTTGCTGCACCAACTCTCTGGAACTCACTACCTTATAATTTAAGATGCTGTGATTCACTTGACTCTTTTAAGAACTTGTTAAAAACAAGATTATTTGACTCAGTTTATAATTGATTTCTTTGTATTATACATATGTACATGTATATATGCACATCATCCTTGTTTATGTATTTTTCATGTTAATTTGTATTTTTGTTTTATATGTTTGCGCCTCGGAATAGTTTTACCTAGATTGACGGCGCATTATAAATGCCATTATTATTATTATTATTATAAGAGTCAATATATGAATCAATGAGTAGCAAGTAGTTACACTGCTTATAGTGGGGTACCTTAAATTCCGTTCGAAAACCATCGGTTCTGATTAAATAATGAATAATGAAAAAAATCCAAATAATGAATAATGAAAAGTCACCTCATCCCATTTTCCAAACTTCCAACAGGAAACTAACAATCCATTTCCATTGGCCTATTAAAGCATATTTGAAGAGAGTCCATGTCCGCAGCGCTCCTCGATGCATGAATTGTAAAAGGGAGTAGTTTTGAACCAACGTTGTAGTTTTTGCGCAAAAAGGGGTACTAATATTTAGAAAATAGTACAATAACTAGGATGTTTTTCCAGGCAAAATGTCCTCGTTTTTGCACGAAAACTGGGGGGGGGGGGGGGCAAATGAGCAAAATTGTCCTTGAGATGCTGTCTGGAACGATCCTGTGTTACCCCTCTGAATACGAAGAGAAAACACTTGGGCATGTGGATGGATAATTTACCCGGGAATCCCTCGCTGTCATCCTATACTCATTCACCCATTTTAAGCACGCCCGGCCCCTACATCAGATCAGTCATCACATCGCGAGCATTCAACAATCCGTTGAGTTGCTATAGGATAGTCGAGTTGAGATGGCGAACCGTCGAGTTGGTTCGTCTCGGTTCGTACATCGATTTGGTCTGTCCGACGTCGGTCAACCGTCGAGTGCATATGAGGGAGCTTTCGATTTGCATGACGGACACTTCTACGAAGGTAAAATGACCCCTGAGACTAAGAGACACGTGTGCATGCATTTATTTTGTGATTCGTTGGTCCTCTATGCAGTACAGTACAGTAGTGTAAGTTAGTAAGTGTAACTGTACAACACGTAAAGGGCCGGGCCTAACATTAACAACCGTCGTGGCAACGTTTTGTGTTTTACCGTCGTAAAAGCGTCTGTCATGCAAATTGAAAGCTCCCTAACAGTCGACTAAACCGAACGTATGACCCGACCCATATTACACTACAGATATGACAGACAGATGCCTGGCCTGGGGGGAGGCTGGGTCTTGAATGAAAAGGGTGCAGAATTTGACTGCCTTCTTCGACATCATATTATTTAGTTCTTTGAACGTTTCCACTTAAGATTTGTTTAAAATGTCTCACTTTATTTTGCACTTCAAATTAAATATAACGCTTTCAATACTTAATAATGGTGAAAAATAACATCATACACCACACAGATTCAATTTACTTACAGTTCACACCGGCATTTACACAGCCAACACAAATTAAAACAATATTTATAAAAATATACGCAAACGCAGTCGTAATGTTTCGTAGCATAGTACATGGATTGATGCAGAGACCCTATGGATTGATGGTACGGTCATAACAGACTTGAGAAAAGTCTATCAAAACTCAAAGCGCCCACCTTTGTAAATTGGGCTACTTTTTTCAATTTCCGGGCCTATTGAAACCAACAGATAAGAAAATTATTGGGCTATTTAATCTTCGTAAATTGGGCTGTTTTAGCAGATTTTTGTAGGCAACACCACCAGAGCGCTGTTGTTGTCCACACTGCGTGTGGTCAAGTTCATGGTCTGTTCTGCCATAAATCCATCGTTGCATATATCGTGGTATGGTAGCACCCACTTGTGGAACACAGCACAATCATTCTGAAATCGAGACTTATAGAGACTGCCAAAGGTCTCTTCTTCTTCTCTTCTTCCAGTTATAGTACCAACTTCAATTTCTGAAGACTTCGTCTTCGGCACTTGGGGCTTAAAAAACGGGGATGGATAAAACGGCGAGTTAAGTGGCGGTGAGTTATAGGTGAGTTACGGCTAGACCATTGGGCGAGTTAAGGGAAGTGTCAACCCTATTATTTTGATGATCAACTTTTGCTTCTAAGTTTGAGAATATTGAATAAAAGTACATAAAAGTATACATCTTTAGAAAGGAAATTTGATAAGGAATCCGATGGTGATATCGATGTGATACCAAATAAACTAAATTTTAAAAAATTAACCAAAAAGCAATTTGTTTACCCCAAATTTTTCAGACAGCATAACTATAAAATAAAAAAATGGTAATTTGTTCTAATATACATTTTTGGAAACAAGACAATTTTGTCTAGGAAGCAATTTTTTCTTTTTCCAAAATAAAGCTTGGTTTTGGAAATATTGCTAAAAACATCGGAAAAGTGTAAAAGTCGTGTTTTTTTGCATACATTTCACTAGAAATGGATGCATATCTCGAGTTTAAAATCCATAATCGAAAAAATAAAAAATTGCCTCCTAGCGCTGAGAGTCCTCTACACAATGGTAGTAAAAGCTTATCTGATAGTTTGATATATTTTAAGTTATGTTGTCTGAAAATTCGTAAAATTCCTTCAAATTTGAACTTCTAGAAAACATCGATTTAGTAAAAATATTGACATTTTCCATCATTTAAAGCTCAATGTTCACGGAATACAGGGGCGTGTGACCTAAAAAGCGAGTATACTATTATGAACAATCATAATGAACTATCAGATTCAATTTATATTGTCACAATGTGGAGAAATTGGAAGAAAACTGAAATTTAAATGATCGTAAGATTGGCCTTTGTTTACATTTTTAGACATTGTTTTGCGCTCTTTTGTTTTTCGCGTCTACGTCGCGGATATTAAGCGGCGCGTCTAGTATTACGCGCGGGAAGTTTCAGCGCGCGACGCAATGATCGAACAGCTGTCGCAGCATTTGAAAAGCGCGGAACTCCGCTTAAATTCCCGCCAAATAACCAAGCGCCTTTTCCTGACTCAAACTTACCAAAACAACAATTTAAAATCACCAAAAAGAACGGGAAATAATCGCTTCCGATTTGTAACTTATGATGGTAATGATAGAATACATATAAAAGTATTAAATAATAGAGAAATATGAAATTCAATTTTTGAAACAAGTGCCGGGTTGACACTGCCCTTAATACGGTTAGACCTTTGGGCGAGTTACGGTTAGACCAATGGTCTCCCAATGGTCACCATTGGGAGAGTTATCCTACAGAAAGACCATTGGGCGAGTTACAGATAGACCATTGGGCGAGTTACGGATAGACCATCGGGCGAGTTATCCTACAGATAGACCATTGGGCGAGTTACAGATAGACCATTGGGCGAGTTACGGATAGACCATTAGGCGAGTTATGGTAGAAGCATTTTGTAACTGCCTTATTTTTTAAATTAAAATGTGCGAGTTGAATATTGTGAGTTTAATTTTGCGAGTTAAAAGGTGCAAGTTGTGAGTTTCTCAAACTTGCGAGTTAGATAATTACTTTCACAATTTTTCAAATTTGAGGTTTGATTTAAATTTTTGAGTAAGAATTTATAGAGCTAGGAATATACAGATTAATTGGGGATGATGTAAAAAATATAAGTTAATGCAAGTGAACATTGCATTTTAGAGTTTAAAAAAAATATGACTACGACTGAAGGTTAATTATGATTTGGCTAGGAATATACAGATTAATTGGGGATGATGTAAAAATCGTTAATAAAGAGCTAGAGAAACCGTATCAAAAACGCAACTTTCTTGAAGATGGCCATTTTGTATTTTGAACAAAACTATACTTTAAAAGGATATTCTGATAGCTTAAATTAGAAGCGTGACCTGATGATTGATGTATTGTATACAAATATTTCAATAAAATAACATTCTGAAATAAAGAATGCAAAACACAGTTAAAGGTATATTATGTGATCTTTCCAGGGAACGCCCTCAAAATCAAAAAAAAAATTGAAAGAAGATTTTCTTGCAGATTTACATTTCTGATCATAAATCGTACATACATTCCAAGTTACAGGGTGATACGATTCTTAATTACTTCAAAATCATGATTTTAGAGTGAAAATAAACTGTCGGATAACACCGACAGTTTATATTTTCACTCTAAATTCATTCTAAAACCATGATTTTGAGGTAATTAGGAATCGTATCGCTCTGTAACTTGGAATGTATGTATGATTTATGATCAGAAATGTAAATCTGCAAGAAAATCTACTTTCTAAAAAATAATGAATAGAGGGCGGTCTCTGGAAAAGATCACATAATATGCCTTTAAGTCTTTTCGGGAGAAATTGTTCAACCCATTCTACAGCCCTTGAAAAAGTCAAAAGGGGAAGACAAACATGTAAACATATGCAAATCTGTGTAGGCCTTGGTTTAATTTAAAGGGTGAAAGAAACTTATTTGTGTGAAGATTATCAATGGTCTAACCGTTATTTGCCCATATGTCTAACCATAACTCGCCCAATGGTCTAGCTGTAGAATAACTCGCCCAATGGTCTAACTGTAACTCGCCCAATGGTCTAACTGTAACTCGCCCGATGGTCTAGCTGTAGGATAACTCCCTGTATGGTCTAACCGTAACTCGCCCAATGGTCTAGCCGTAGAATAACTCGCCCAATGGTCTAACTGTAACTCGCCCAATGGTCTAACTGTAACTCGCCCGATGGTCTAGCTGTAGGATAACTCTCTGTATAGTCTAACCGTAACTCGCCCAATGGTCTAGCCGTAGAATAACTCGCCCAATGGTCTAACTGTAACTCGCCCAATGGTCTAACTGTAACTCGCCCGATGGTCTAGCTGTAGGATAACTCCCTGTATGGTCTAACCGTAACTCGCCCAATGGTCTAGCCGTAGAATAACTCGCCCAATGGTCTAACTGTAACTCGCCCAATGGTCTAACTGTAACTCGCCCGATGGTCTAGTTGTAGGATAACTCCCTGTATGGTCTAACCGTAACTCGCCCAATGGTCTAGCCGTAGAATAACTCGCCCAATGGTCTAACTGTAACTCGCTAGATGGTCTAAACGTAACTCGCCCAATGGTCTAACTGTAACTTACCACCTCATAACTCGCCAACTTACCACTCCCTAAAAAACACACAGGATGTGTTAACTGTGCTAACACTTGCCCTGTAACCTAGGACTGATGTGTGTAGGCCTACAGCCAGGGGATGACCCCCTACTCTTTACGAAGGAATCTGTGACCTTTTAACGTGCTCGGATTTTGCTCTTCCGATACACGAGACCAGGGTTGCACAAAGTTATTTTTTCCCCAGGAGCAAGGTTTTGAGCTTAAAGGTATATTATGTGATCTTTCCAGGGAACGCCCTCAACATCGGAAAAAAAATTGAAAGCCGATTTTCTTGCAGATTTACATTTCTGATCAAAAATCGTACATACATTCCAAGTTACAGGCCGATACGATTCTTAATTACTTCAAAATCATGGTTTTAGAGTGAAAATAAACTGTTGTGATAACACAACAGTTTATATTTTCACTCTAAATTCACTCTAAAACCAAGATTTTGAGGTAATTAGGAATCGTATCGCTCTGTAACTTGGAATGTATGTACGATTTATGATCAGGCCAAATTAAATGAATTGTTTGTCTCAAAGCTCCCGCGCGCGTTAGTTTATTGATGCGCATTAGAAAAACAAAAATCTGAAAAACCCTTTTTTTTTTTTTAAATTTAATTTATTTATTTTTAAAAATCTGAAAATTTCACAGATTTTTCAGATTTTCATTGATCACATCATCTTAAATACAAAAGTTCACTTTTACAAGGATTTCAATATTTTATATTTAAAAAAACACAAAAAAACCGCATTCCGCATTAGTTTTACAACAGGAGAGGAGCTTTGAGACAAACAATTAAATTAATTTGGCCTCAGAAATGTAAATCTGCAAGAAAATATACTTTCTAAAATAAAAATCATGAATAGAGGGTGCTCTCTGGAAAAGATCACATAATATGCCTTTAACATTTCCCCACCTATACTTACAGGTTTGATAAAAATCAGATTACAATATTGGATTAGAATTTTTGTTAGGGGAGCATAATAAAAAGATTTGCACAGTACACTAAAATTGTCAAATTTTGTCTAATTCAGTACGAAAATCTGCGCGAAGCGCGAAAAAAATTGCCTTTTTAACTAAATAGAATCTTTTAGAGGGAGTGGGGGCACAAAAATTTCTTTTGGGGAAATGCCCTCCCCTTTCCCCCTGTAGCGTCGCTACTGGGGAAAAGCAATAACACAATAAACACGTTAGTATACCTGCAACCACGGCTCATAATCAAAGTTTGCATTTTGTTCTCTTCATCTTTTTTCATCCTTTTCCCCAATACTTTTTCTTTTTCCACTTGGCATTATTTCCCCAATTCTGCTCATTATTTCCCGGGAGCGGTGCTCCCTGCTCCTGCACTTTGTGCAACCCTGCACAAGACCACCATTTCTACGTGACTTCTGAACCACGAGGCAATTGAGACTAAGTACCTTGCCCAAGGATACAAACATGTTGGCCGTAGTGGGGCTCGAACTCACAACCTTTGTATCATGAGACCGGCGTCTTATCCACTATACCATCACATGTATGTAGCCTGTAGTCCAACTCTTGCAAAACAACATGATTGCAAAACTGCACTACTGCACACACTAAATACTGCACTGCCCTGATGGGCACGTTCAACGATCGATGTGCATTGCTTGAAGCTAGCTCTGAATCATTGCAGCTGACATGCTGCTGCTGCTGATCAAATCAATGCACATGATGATGTATAATGATTGATAAGCTAAAAGTCATATTATAAGCTTCCATAATTTTTAATGACTTCTCTTATTTAGATCAAGGGCACAGCCGGCCGCCTTGGGAGTGTTGATCCAATCCATATCCAAACCCATCTGATCCAAATTCCAAACCAAGCAGTTCTAGTGTCAACCAGGAAAGGCCTTCCGATGAGTGCAACCGACTCTCATTGATTGTTATCCAACACTAGAATGGACAAACACCAACATTAAATGGATGGCTCTTAGTCTTATCTTGTACTGTACCTCAACTTCATGATTGATATGACGGTTCTACTATCACTTTTATCAGCTCCAATTGGCAATTTGTTCCAACTGGTGAAAAATATCCCATAGTAACACCAGAAGAGAAGTAGTATGACTAGTGGTGCCATAGTTTTCCACGGCAATAACTGTGTTCCATACAACCACCTTTCATTGTTCTAATTGTAGACTGAACAAACATGTGACAGCAATGGTACCAGCCACAACGGTTTCATTCCCATTGACTACACTCCGGGCTACACTCGATCAGCTTTACATAAACTAAAACTTAAAAGCTATGAAATGAACAATTCACCTGGGATGTCATATATTTTCAATATTGTTCACCTTTTCTGAAAAACATTGGTCTACATTTTGTCATTTTTCTCCAAATATATTTAATGTTTAAATTAAATAATATTTAGACCTACTAAATAATGAATATGATTCCCTTCGTTAAATGGATCGACCGATTTCAATTTCCACAAATAAATGATGTGGATTCCGCACAACCAGCTCTCTACATATATGTTCCAACTGCGAATGGAAAAATATGCAATAGCAGTGCTACCAATATACATGTATCAGCTCCAATTGTGGATAAGCAAATAGTAGTGCCTCAAAGTATTGGTGCCATTGTTCCACACCAAGAATGCTGTTCCACACAACCAGCTTTTAATGTTCCAACTGTGTATGGACAAACATGCAATAGCAGTGGTACCAATGCACTACTATCAGCTCCAATTGGGGATACACAAATAGTAACAGCCACAAATAGTGGTGCCATAGTTCCACACCAAGAACTCTGTTCCACACAACCAGTTTTCTTTGTTCCATTCGTGGGTGGACAAACATGCAACAGCAGTGGTACAAGGTTACTACTACCAGCTCCGGTTCCAACCGGGGATAAGCAAACCGTAACGCCCAAAAGTAGTGGTGCCATTATAGTTCAAACCCTAAAACGCTGTTCCACACAACCAGCTTTCAATGTTCCAACTGTGGAAGGAAAAACATGCAACAGCAGTGGTACCAGTGTACTACCAGCTCCAACTGTTCCAATTTGGGATAAGCAAACAGTAACGCCCAAAAGTAGTGGAGCCATATTTCAAACCAAAAAAGATCGTTCCACACAACCAGCTTTCATTGTTCCAACTGTGGATGGAAAAACATGCAACAGCAGTGGTAGGGGTGTACCAGCTCTAATAGTTCCAATTGGGGAACAAACAGTAATGCCCAAAAGAAGTGGCGCCACAGTTCAAACCCAAGAACGCTGTTCCAAACAACCAGCATTTAGTGTTCATGAGAGACAAACACCTAAAAGCAGCGATGCCAAAGTTACGCATCAAGAACCCCGCACCGTATCACTAGCTTCCAGTGTTTCATCTCCGGATGAACAAAAAATAACAGTGCCCACAAAATCTGTAGTTGCACACAAAGTAAAACAGTGTGTCACTTGCAGTCGAGTTCTAGGACTTTTATATAAACGTTATACCACTCTTAAATTCTCTAACTTGGGTTCTCGGTTAACTCAGATCATTGGATGTAGTGATCACCGGCATAGCCAACACATATGTGGCCCATGCCGATCAATTCTGGAGAAAACAGAGCAGTTTATTTCACGTGAGCATAAGCAAGCAGACAAGGTTGCCAATGCGAAAGATTTATTCACAAAGGAGTACAATGATGTGAAAGAGTATATGTCAAGAGTGATACATCAAATCGAAGAAACTGTAGATGGATCCATCAGACGTAAAATTAGACTCTGTGTTATGTGCAAACGAGATTTGATGACCTATTCAAGATATGTGACTCTTAAATTCACAAATCTTGATTCAAGATTGACCCAGATAGTTGGATGTAGTGATCATCATAGCCGACACATATGTGGCCCATGCGAAGCAAGACTAAGGAAAATTGAAAAGTTAAAATGGCAAGAGCAGAAACAAGTGGACAGGAATTCTAAACGCAAAGAATTATTCCTGCAGATGTATACTGCTGCTAAGGATGGATTAAGTGTGCGAGAACAGAACAGTTTGTGTCGCAAGCTACAATGTTTGCTGTGGAATTTGAAAAAGTTTCAACCAGTAACTTTGGACTGTAGCAAAAATAACAGTGCATCAGATGGTTTGACAGGTACAGCTGATATAAGTAAAAGTGGTACGAAACTTACCTTAGACAAGCCGTTGTGCAAAAGTTTTACTTTGGATAGTAGCAGAATAAAGCTGCAATGTTTGCTGTTCAAAAGTCATCAACCAGCAACTTTGGACAGTAGCGGAATGAACAGTGCATCAATTCCTGGAGCAGATGGTTTGACAAATACAGCTGATACAAATAAAACTGGTACGGTACTTATCTTAGACAAGCCACCAAATAAGCGGGCTCCCAGGAGTTTTTTACCCACTTGTTTTTGGCTCCTGGTGTTTTCCAATTTCTACACAGTAAAGTAGGACCAGGAGCCATTTTTGGTCAAAATAGTAAAAAGTAGCTCCTGGTCAAGACCTACCTGCTTATTTGGAGGCTTGCTTATAGATTCTTGCATGGAGTGTCAATAAAATGCAATTATATTTACTGGGGTATCAAAGTTGGCCTTTTTGATGTCAAAATTACCAACAATTGTAAAACCCTATTGATGCATTACCTCAGAATTACCCTATTGATTGATGCATTACCCCAGAATTACCTAAGGAAACAGTGTAAGTGTGCTGGCCTGGTGCCACCTGCTTTTTCATTCTTATCTCAATGCGTACTATTCACCACCAGCAGGCCTGAAAAATTGGCAAATTGGGAAGCTCTTTGTCAGAAAATTTGGGCATTTGGGGGGTGTGGGGATTTAGCTCCTTGCATAAAAAATGCACACAAAATAATGGGACAATTATTTCCATTTTGGAGGATAAAGGGGTGATTGTCCGAGTGTCCACCCTTTTTTTTGTCGGACCGACACCTGTCTGGACAGTGCTTCCAGTATTGTGTAATTATCCTCTATTCAGAAGAACTTTGCATCAACCTGGCTCCTTAATGTGAATTATCTGATGTTCCTTTGGTCGCAATAGTGACTTGTGATACCTTTACATGTATTAGTGATTAATATTTGAGATTGTATTTAAAAAACAAATATTTAGAATAAATTGATTACAACAGTTACACATTTTTAGACTTTATTATTCATGCATGTTTTTCACACACAGATGACAAGATTGATGAACATAACCTGGAAGCGGTTCATCAAATGGAGATGGGGGAAAAAGTGAATGACCACCAAACCACAGAGTCAACACAACTACATCATCAATTTACAGGTATCAATCTTTACTTCAAAATATCCAGTTTTACCATCAACAGCGCTGTCGCTAAACTAGTCTAGTTTGACTTCATTCAGGGATTTTAAGCTTTATTCCATAAATCCCTCAATAATGTCTGTACCCTAGACTAACTCTTCACAGCTGCACTGGGTTATGATAGTGTTAATTCGACATTGAAAAAAACCCCGGAAATCCTCATACCACCAGGGGTGTGCCAGTGAGCTTGCCGATCGGGTCCACTTTTAAATGAAAATTTGGTCAGCATAGAACTGGTGGCGCTATACTGATCAGGCGTGATTGTAGCAGACGACACGACGCTGGCCACGCGTCTCTCAGACGACCCAATATGTCAACGGGAGTGCACTATTTTGAATTATTTTTAACAGTCATCGCCCGGTTAACGATGACAATTCTTCTAATATGATGAATTTGTCAAAATGATAAGATTAACATTCGCGATTACGTGTTATTCACCTTATTCATTACGTATTCAACATTTAGGTTTCGCGTGGCCACCGTCGTTTGTTTAAATCCACAACGCCCTCAAACCTATGCTGACCAAATATTACGTTAAACCTGGTTAAACACTGTTAAACGCGTTCAACGCCGGTCACCGACACATTCCGATGATTACAATAATTTATGTAATTTATGCAAACGGCCCCGTTTTCGCTACGTGTGTTAGTATACGACTTTCCTATCCCAAAATTAATAGTATCCCTGATACCACTTAGATTTGTCAGGAGAATTTTCATAAGCTACTGTCACGCCCAAAGATTGCTACACTTTCTATTTTCTAGGGTGACCGCCCTTATTTGGAGTTTTCCTATCTCAGTGGCATTCAGTGACTGGGCCAAGGGGGGGGGGGGGTCCAAATGAAATGTAAGAGAGCCGGTAATTTGGGACACCCTATGTTTATAACAAATAATGGAATAATAGAGTTACACAGTTGACAGTTCAGTTAATCATTTGAAGATTATTATCACTTTCAGATTCAAATGATGGGATTGATAACTATGCAGATTTTAATGACAAGATTGATGAACAAAACCTGGAAGCGGTTCATCAGGTGAAGATGGAGGAAGAAGTGAATGACCACCAAACCATAGAGTCAACACAACTACATCATCAATTTACAGGTATCAATCTATACTTCAAAATATTATCTGGTTCTACCTTGATGTAAACTGTCACAAAACTAGTCTAGTATGAAAACTTCAGGGATTATAAGCTTTATTCCATATAATCCCTCGATGAAGTCTTAAACTCTAGACTAACTCGTGTCACTGGTACTGAATGTAACACCCAATATCCATTCTGTACAAAAGGAATGAATGTTAATTCACTTAGAGAGTTAAGGACACCGAGGTAGGAGCACTTCAAATAAGGGAGTTCACTGTTCAGCCTTGAAAGTAGAAAGTCTAGCTAACATTATCTACAATTATATGTGACAGCAGCTTATGATCATTCTCTTCACCAATATCTGGGACTAAGATAACTAAAGTTATTTGATATGCTGATTATCTATCTATCTTACTAGACTATTTCACTCCACTGCAGAAGGAAGGCCTCGATCAATTTTCCATTTCACTCTGTCCTGACCTGTCCTTTTCCAAGTAACGTTGCCATACTCTTTGATGTAGTCTATCCACCGTCTGTTTGGCCTGCCTCTTCCTCTGGTGAATGCTCTGAGGATCCAGTCTGTTAATTTATGAGTCCATCTGTTGTCTTCCCTCCTGGCTAGATGGCCAGCCCATCTCCTTTTTTTCAGTATGATGTCCCTTACTTCTGTTTTCTTCCTTAAATCTATGTTGGTCACCCTGTCCCTACTTGTAACGCCAATCAATATGCTGAATATATGGTCAGCTATTGTGAGAAATTCTGTGATGCATGTGTTTCCTAATGACACTATGGCATACCTTTATTGGGATTCATTTTGGGACACCCTGTATTAACAGCAGCTGTTTCAAATAAATTGATAACATCAATGCATGTTTTTCACACACAGATTTTAATGACGATGAAAATAACCTGGAAGCAGTTCAGGTGAAGATGGAGGAAGAAGTGAATGACCACCAAACCATAGAGTCAACACAACTACATCATCAATTTACAGGTATCAATCTATACTTCAAATATTATCTAGTTCTACCTTGATGTAAACTGTCACAAAACTAGTCTAGTATGAAGACTTCAGGGATTATAAGCTTTATTCCATATAATCCCTCAATGAAGTCTTTACTCTATACTCTGTTTGGCCATCTCGAGACAGTGACGTAGCCGCGTATTCTACTAATTGCATCACATAACGCGCGCGCATACTCGCCAGGGTCAGAAATTCGCGACCAAGTGCGAGAATCCATTTGGATTCTCGCAGGGGAATTTTGCGAGAATCTGGATTCTCGCAAATGGATTCTCGCAAAATGCATCTTGCGAGAATCTACTCTTATTTTATGTCAATCAATCATTGGCCCTGTATTTATTTAAAACGAAAGTAAACTTCAAGCAGCCTGGTTCAAAGGTTGACATGTCATGTCATACATTGTTGTTGTGCAGAGAACGCCGGAGGCTATGCAAACGTAGCTGTCAAAGCGTGTAAAAAAAACCAAGATGTTTACCATCAACCCCCATACCCCCAGTCCCGCGCGCGGTGCATTACTGTCCCAAAATTGTGTTCAAATTATATTTGTTTGAGCATCAACATTTTTAATAATATATTTTCCATATCTCCGTTAATATTGTTATCCTTTTCTTTAATAATTGAAACCAAAAACGGTAGAAACATTCCAATAATTGTTTTATTTGATTGAACTATGGGAAATATTCATTTTAGGGTAGATGGTACCCACGTGCGGAAATTAATTGCCTCGTGCGTGATTTCACCTTCCGCAAATTATATCCCGGATGTCGGAAAAACAAATGTTAAATCAAGCTTGTAGGCCGGTCTGATTGGAACGTAAACCTCCATCGACATGGTTTTATTTCGTAGTTTATTTTGTTTGGAAAACAAGCTGAATTTTAACGCATATAAATACATAAACAGGAAATAATCGGGCCGGATTTTAGCGATTTTTCGGAGCAAAATGAAGGTTGGTAAAGAAGACCTGTAACACAACGAAATAGGCCACAACTTTGCATGATTTTTACGCGAATCCAAATGGATTCCCGTCAGTGATAATGTACGCGAATCTTTGCGCGAATGGATTCGCGGATTCGCGTCGAATTTCTGACCCTGCTCGCGGCGCTGGCGTACAAACACGAGCGTTGAAAGGCGGAAGATACACACGCGTGCGTAAAAGCCGCGTCTGTTCAGTTACGTCACTGTCTCGAGATGGCCAAACAGAGTATAAACTAACTCTGGCACTCGTACAGAAGGTAACACCGAATATCCAATTCTGTACAAAATGAATGAAAATTATTTCACTTAGAGAGTTCAGGACACTGAGGTAGGAGCACTTCAAATAAGGGAGTTCACTGTTCAGCCTTGAAAGTAGAAAGTCTAGCTAACATTATCTACAATTATATGTGACAGCAGCTTATGATCATTCTCTTGACCAATATATGGTCAGCTATTTTGTGATATTCGGTGGTGCATGTGTTTCCTAATGACACTATGGCATACCTTTATTGGGATTAATTTTGGGAAACCCTATATTAACAGCAGCTATATCGAATAAATTGATTACTTCAATGCATGTTTTTCACACACAGATTTTAATGACGATGATAATAACCTGGAAGCAGTTCAGGTGAAGATAGAGGAAGAAGTGGATGACCACCAAACCACAGAGTTAACACAACTACATCATCAATTTACAGGTATCAATTTATTCGATATAATCTCTCAATGAAGTTTTTACTCTAGACTAACTCTGGCAACCGTACAGAAGGTAACACTGAATATCCATTCTGTACAAAATGAATGAAAGTTATTTCACTTAGAGAGTTAAGGACATGTAGGTAGAAGCACTTCAAATAAAGGGTGTTCACTGTTCAGCCTAGAAAGTAGAAAGTCTAGCTAACATTATCTAAAATTATATGTGACAGCAGCTTATGATAATTCTCTTGACCAATATATGGTCAGCTATTGTGTGATATGCTGTGGTGCATGTGTTTCCTAATGACACTATGGCATACCTTTATTGGGATTAATTTTGGGACACCCTGTATTAACAACAGCTATATCGAATAAATTGATTACTTCAATGCATGTTTTTCACACACAGATTTTAATGATGATGGAAATATCCTGGAAGCAGTTCAGGTGAAGATGGAGGAAGAAGTGTATGACCACCAAACCATAGAGTCAACACAACTACATCATCAATTTACAGGTATCAATCTATACTTCGCCATATCTGGCTCTACCTTCAAGTGCGCTGTCGCTAAACTAGTCTAGTTTGACTTCATTCAGGGATTATAAACTTTATTCCATAAATCCCTCAATAATGTCTGTACTCTAGACTAACTCTGGCTCTCTTACATTTCATTTGGACCAATATCTTGGACTAAAATAACTAAAGTTATTTGATATGCTGAATATATGGTCAGCTATTGTGAGAAATTCTGTGATGCATTAGTTTCCTAATGACACTATGGCATACCTTTATTGGGATTAATTTTGGGACACCCTGTATTAAAAGTGCAGCTATTTCGAATAAATTGATACATCAATGCACGTTGTTCACACACAGATTTTAATGACGATAGAAATATCCTGGAAGAAGTTCAGGTGAAGATAGAGGAAGAAGTGAATGACCACCAAACCATTGAGTCAACACAACTACATCATCAATTTACAGGTATCAATATATAGACTTCATAACATATCTGGTTCTACCTTTATGTAAACTGTTACTGAATTAGTATAGTGTGACTTCATTTAGGGATTATAAGCTTTATTTCATAAATCCCTCAATGAAGTCTTCACCCTAGACTAACTCTGGCTCGCTAACATGAAAGTAACACCAAGGTATCGATTCTGTGGAAACAAACGAAAATTCATTCACTAAGAGGGTTAAGGACCCTGATGTAGGCGAACTCCAAATATTAAGGGTGTTCAGCTTAAAAAGAAGAAAGTGTAGCAATATTTAGGTGTGACAGCAGCTTATAATGTATGATAATTCTCCCAACAAATACGTGGTATAAGGGTTTCCATTTTTTCCCAGTGTTGAAATAAATCTGTGTAACTATGAAGTAATTTGGGACACCCTGTATTTATAAGTAGTAATGGAAATACCCACATAACTGTCAACCCGTGGTTGGCAATCATGTGTGTCGCAGCTCTATTAATAATATTATGTGAACTGTTCATAATAGTAGTATTGCTTCATTCTGTAATAATAAGAGGGATTAAAATCATGTTCTGTCCAGTTCAACCCTCACTAGTCTAGTGGTTGAGATACATGCCTTGCAATGCAGAAGTCCATGGTTCGATTCCCACTAGGACCACTTTTTCAACTGATTTATTTTCTTTTGTAAAAGTTAGGGTTAGAAATATTCTAAGTAAACAAAGTGTGTAGTTTCTACCTAGTCAACCCCGGGTGGAAAGTCATGTGGGTATTTCCATTGTTGCATATTTATAACACTAATTGGAATAACTTGATTAGAGTAATAGGGATAAACAGATCAAAGTTACTTATTTGAAGATTTTGTCACTTTCAGATTCTAATGATGAGAATAACGGTTCAGATTTTAATGACAAGATTGATGAAAATAACCTGGAAGCGGTTCATCAGGTGAAGGTAGAAGAAGAAGTGGATGACCACCAAACCATAGAGTCAACACAACTACATCATCAATTTACAGGTATCAATCTATACTATATAATATATCTGGTTCTACCTTCATTTAAGCTGTCATGATACTAGTCTAGCGTGAAAACTTCTTTCCTATATTATAAGCTTTATTCAGCACAATACCTCAAGGAAGTCTTTACCCTCTGGCACCTATAAATAAAGCTAACACCTAATATCAATCCTGTGCAAAACAATCAAAAGTTAATTCACTAAGTGGGCTAAGGACACTGAGGGAGGAGCACTCCAAACAAGGGCGGTCGGCCTAGAATGTAGAAAGTGTAGCAATTTTGGGGTATGACAGCAGCTAATGGTAAATTCACCAAACAAATATGTGGTCAGCTATTGGGAGAACTGTTATGGTACAGTGTTGAACCAGCCCCCCCCCCCCCCCCCCCCATATTAACGTCGTGTCGGTTGAGATTGGCAATGTTGGTTCATTTGACAAGTGGAATCATGGAATTATGATGGTCAAAAGTACACAGATGAAAAAAATTCGCGCGCATAAGCATGTGTGTCCCCAAAATGCAATATTCTTGATACAGGCTTGTTTTAGAGCCAACAGAGCCAACATGTACCTTTAATAGTGCCGAACATTTTTGCGCGCTACGCACGCTTTTCTTCACGTAAAACAATCTTGTCGGTTGACTTTCATTCTTGCCCCCCCCCCCCAATATGAATAACCTAGTTACGCCACTATTGTGGTATGAGGGTTTCTAGTGTTTCTTAATGTCGAAATATCCCTATCATAAACCTGTACAGTTAGGGAGTAATTTGAGACACCCTGTATTAAAGCAACTAATTGGATTAAATTGATTAGATTAATAGAGGTAAACAGTTCACAGATATTCATTTGAATATTTTCTTTTTACTTTCAGATTCTAATGACAAGATGGCTGAACATGACCTGGAAGTTGGTCAAGTGAAGACGGAGGTATTACAGGACGATCATCAAATCACTGAGGCAACACTACATCAATCAAAAGGTATCAATTCATTATAACAAACTTCACTCCTGACGACATAAATGTACGTCATAGATGCGTAATACGCGTATGCGGAGAAGTAGTCAAATACAAGCTTCGCGTACAGACCAATAAAATTCAGTAATTTGACCAATTTAATTAGACCTATAAATATAAGTAATTACCTATAGTCACTGTCATAATGCTGTGGACAAAATTCAAGCTATTTCACACAAGTGTGTTTTGTTGTTCTCGGAGCTGCGTCCAAATGCATGAAATGGGTGAACAACTATGCATGCATGCGCATGATGATTTCACAATTACCCAATTAGAATGCGCTGTCATTTTTTTAAAGTGTCCGGTACGCACTTCCGGTTATAATGAATATTTTTGATTGAGGTATAGTAAATAATTTTGTGATGCACCCCATTATTCTTATCTACTGGTAAATTTGATGTTATTGAGGGAAACAATGTGAAATATGAAAACCTGTTTGGTAACTTTGAATTCAATTTGATCCATGTTGTTTTGCAGGAAGAAAAACGGTAAAACCCGGTAAGTGGCTAAACAAATGTCACCAATCCACATGGCGATTGATATATAAATAATCTAATATTAATTATGTTTCAGATAACATTGGTTCAGATAGGAATGACAATACTCTCAGCATGGATACAGCAGTACCAATGCTAACTGTAACAGAAAACACAGAGACGTATGAGGAGAGATGGAGAAAGACGAAGGAAATGCAAATAGCAATGAAGAAGAAGACGAGAGAAACAGAAAGGGACAGATTAAGTCAAAGAGCACCAAAGAAATCACAAAGGCTTGTATGCTCTTCATGTTGTAAAGCTCCACCAAAACTCAGGAAGATTGATATCAGAGAGAACCCCGCTGCTGATATTTACACGTTTAGAGATACAGAGACCATGGATGCAGAAGAACAAATGCTAGATCTAATAGAAAACACAGAGACCTATGAGGAGAGACAGAGAAAGAAGAAGGAAAGTAAAAGAGCAAAGAATGAGAAGAAAAGAGAAACCGAAAGGGGAAGTAGATCACAAAGGGTTAGATGTCCTACAAAGCGTGCTGCAGAATCCTATCCTAAGAAACGGCCTACAGAAACTAAAGCTACAGAAACCCAGACTACAGAACCCCTGGTTACAGAAACCAAGGCTACAGAAACCAAGGCTACAGAAACCAATCTATATCTAAAGCAACACACTCTATTAGATATCTTTAAAAATGGCCTACGTACAGCACAATTACCAGACTTGATTACAAGCATCCTGAATGCAGTTGCCCATGAAAACAATGTTGCATTTATGTGTTCTAATCGACTGAAGAATCAGATTGGATTGTTGTGTATCAAACTTTTGATGGAATACAATAAAGTGTGTAATGATGATGAAGTTATGCCTACTTCAAAGAAAGAAGATAGTGCACCCTGGCCTTGCAGAGTATTGGCTTCCGAGGTTTTTATCGGTAGTCAGAAGCACTTTCAGGCTATCTGCCAAAAGAATGAGAAGGAAACCCTTAATACAAAAGGTAGGTCGTAAGGCGGAATTAAAAAAAGGTTTTGTCTCGGCTTCGAAAGGCAAATTAAGCTATGTCCTGTTTTTGGCTATTCAAATTCAAATGGGAATTTTAAAACTTGTGTTCCGGAAGTTGGGAAAGAACAATATCTCAAAAGGGAATGGAAGGGAACCTGAGAAAATAACAAAACTATTTTTTCTCATACAGTACATAACTGTAGACTGGTTGAAATATAGTGTTTTATGAAATAAAGCCAAACTAAAACATATATTTGTCTCACGTCCCTTCTGACATCAAAAATTCAATGCGGAATAAGGCTTTTTGGCGCAGACAGTTGGTGTCATGACATTTTGACTAAAAAGTGCCACAAAAAAGGTTTCCCATTTTGTTCTCACTTTTTTGGCACTTTTTGGTCAAAATTTCAAAAAATATTAGATTGGGTTAAAAATGAGAAAGTCGTCCCTATGTTAGTGTCTGAATTGACAGAAATGCAGATAGCCCTTTGTTGCACTCCCTCGATGTGGCCATTTAGATGCATTTTGGTGGTTTCTATGTGATTTACATCGAAATTAGATAAACTAAAATGTTACATGAAATATGGCAAATTAAGCTCTATGATTTTTGCTGGAGTACATGAGTAAGCATTACGTATGTGAAAAACAGAGCCCTGCCCGGAGGATCTCTAAGCATCTCTAAGCGCTTTGATCAATTTTGGAACAGCGCTGTTATTGTTAATTCAGAACCCCCTCTGCGACCTCCATTAAATTTGCCACGTCTCCCATAGAACATGAATGATCGTCTTCTTATAGTGTACCACTGACAAAATACAAAAACACAATATTTTGCCAAATTGGTATTGAAGGTTATTGAAAAGAGCCTCATCCATAACTATGTAATAATTTTGATGGTTAATTTCTTGTTCATTTCTTTTTAGATGTCTCGCAATCCCCAGAATCCCTGATCGACATGGACAACATGAATACACTGTCACATGTCACTGGCCCGACACAAGATTCTGCGGGATCACAAGGAGTCACTGAACCATCACATAATGTTGTCAAACCGTCACAAAATATCACAGAAATATTGGATTCAGTCAAGTTAAAAAGAGCATTGTCAAACATCATCGAAATGACGAGTGATGAGTTCAAGTCTAATGAGATAGAGAAGAGTAAGAATCAGATTAGAAAAGAGAGCAAGGTCCCAAAGAATCAACAGGAATGCCAAAATTGCAACTGGAAATCTAGTAGTGTGGCATGCTGTTATTGTGGCTTAACATATAAATATATGCATATTATGAAGAGTGACCATTCCACAGCTAAGAATTGTATATGTGGTGGCGTTAATGATACGCTTGAATCCAAGCTGAGAAATTTACAGAGTCGTCTTTGTGGCAGATGTAGTGAATCTTTCTTCACGTCATCGTACCATGTGACTCCTGTTGAGAATTCTGTACAGGTTAACAGAATATGCTGTATTTGCAAGAGCTTTTTGACATTAAACAAACGGGACTTGCATAAGAAAAGAGATCACAACGTCAATATGCTTGTAGATATAAGGACGAAAGTAGATAACGATGTCATCACTATGAAGTCCTGCCGTATATCGTCCTGCCGTATATCGTCTTGTTGGAAATGCAAATACTGTGCACGGTTTTTCCCAGATATGCAAAGCCGCAGAAGACATGTTCATAACCATGAAAAAAAGTACAATGTATTTTGGATAAAAGAACAGTTGCGGTAGTAGCATTACTGTAGAAGGATTAGTTACCATAGCAATGTATCCATGTAAAAATTATGATATGTGATCATGTTTCAATGTCAGACCCAGCACTATATGAAGGTCAAATCATCTCAATTTACATGGTGGTTAAAAAAAGGTAACCAACATCTGATGAGAGCCATTTCCTTCTATTTACTAATTCATGTTTTTAAATATCTTTGCGTTTTATAAAAGCAGTGGTTATTGACCATCACTGGGCAATAAAATTAATATCTGGATTATTTTCGTATGAAATATGGTAGTTTAAAGATATCGTGTGCAAAATTGACTTGTCCACAGATGCCTTCAAAGTTTCTCTCAAAGAAGTCATACCTGGTCAAAATACTTGATTATAGGCCATTGCAATCTTTACCAACTCCTATTTATTGCTTATTGATCGATCGTTAATTAAAGACAAAAATGTTGTCTAATAGTACTATTTTCATGTCTTTGATTCCTGTTCAGAATCTTTTAGTCAAATGGACTAAGACGAGAAGGCTACAGTGGACAAACCGATTTTGCACATTATCTTTAACGTTTCATATTTCATAAACGAAATGAGCTAAGTCTTAGAATTTTTGCTTAATAGCCTCTGCTTTGATAAAATGTAAACAAATTTACCCAATTTTATTAGTAAGTAGCTAAAAATGGCTGCCAAAAATGGGTTTTACTTTTATTGAATCACGCTGTATAGTTAGGTAATGACAAAAGAAACCCTATTGTCTGGGCCAGACTGACCCTTTTTTGTTTAAGAAATTGTTGAAAAATGAATACTGACCCAAATGTATTGATGGGTTGTCAAACAACAGCAAAATGTTTACAGATTTTTAAATATTTTGTATGGTCATTTTCAAGGAAAAAAATAAGGGGGTTGGGGAAAGCCCGACTGACATAACCTGAAAGGTCCATTTGTCCGTATAATCGCCTTATGGATGATGTCCTTATTTGCTGTTGTCATTCAAAGTAACTCACTTGAGAATGCCCTCAATGCATTGGGGTGTGTGAAATGCCAGGAGAATGTCTCTAGTGCAGGGTGGTAAATTCAAATAGATAGTGTGCAAATGTTTGGCACACTTTTTACTGTAGTTATCAATACCCTGTACATAACTAAATTTCTGTAGAGTGGTTGTGTATGCCACTATAAAGAAATCCCTGATTGCCTATCATCACCTAAGGATTATAGCTACAATTATTTCATTTTTTTTGTGAATGGTTTATCAAAACCTATAGTATGGGCTTATCCAATAACAATTCTTCAGAGTCATGGGAACAAGGCACTTATAATTCTTAACTTAAGAGAGAACAAGTTGACCCGTGAAAGAAATTTTGATTTATATTTATTTATAAAGATCTGCAACAAATCTTGCAATTTTCAATGTATGATGGTAATGGACACGTCTAGACAAAAAGAATAATCCATTCCCCTAATATAAGCAGACACAGTCATATACTTTGTTCCTTGTTATAGATGGAATAATGTGACCCATCACATCAAAGCATACCTCTTAGTAGGGTATTTTATCCAATGTCTGATTTTAACATCATCAAAACAAGCAACAAATCAAGTTTTAAATTGATACCTCGTAATTGAAATTTAGCCTTAAGAATCAGGAAACATGATGAATAGAAGCTTAGCATTTCCTTTTAATTTCTTTATATTTTTAAAGATGTTTTTACATCACTAGAAACTATAAAAAAACCTGACAAGAGGTATGTTTGATGTGATGGGTCACATGTGATACAGCACATTAAAATTGGGGACTTTGCAGCTGTGTGTTTTTCAAGATATAGATGAAAACGGACAGAAAAAAAGAAAGGAAAGTATAAGAAAATACGAGTCATTTTCACTTGTGAAATCTTAATCTTTTTTGATAAATTGTGTGTCATTCTAAAGCTTAGAAAATGCTCTGAGAGCACACGTAATAACTCAAAATTTACTTCACCTTGCAAGGTCCCCCTTTTGATGTGCTGCATAACATATGCTTTGACAGCAGGAGTTGGGGCATTTTTTTGACCGTAGTACGATGTTTGGTGTAACAATTTGGTTTTACACAACAGTTTCAGTGCCCATCTATACACATGGAAAAAAGTATCGCACCATTTGTTGAAAAGTGCAAATATGGCCTCGAATTTTGCCACCATGGTGTGATATTAAGCATGGCCGTCAGATGGGGGGGGGGGGGGGGGGGGGGGGGGCGTGCGTTGGGTGCGGGCGCACCCCCCTTGAAAATCTCTTCTTTTTTTTTCTTCTTTTTTTTAGGGTAAAAATTGTGTTTTTCTTAGTTTCAAATTTCAATGATAGTAAAAATACTCATAAAACATTGACTACAGTGCTTTTTGGACTGCGAAATTTTGTGTCCGTGCGAATTTGTTTGACCCCCCCCCCCCCCACTTACGTGAAATTCACGAGGTGACTGACTTGGAAAAAATTTTGGGCAACCTTTTACGAAAATTTTAGGTGAAAACGCACCCCCCTTGGGCAAAAGTGTCTGACGGCCCTGTTAAGGTTCATTTGTTTGCGTAAGCTGTCCAACAAAATGTTATGCAATAAAAGGGCCACATTTTAGTTTGTGATGTAATCGATGTAATGTTTTTCAGGCCAAAGGGAAAATTCATAAAACAAGTTTGGGTAAAACGCGATATTTAGAGGCCCAATGATTAATCTCTATAGTTGTAATCCTTGGTAACACATTCAAGTCTTCCAAGGTCAAAGGTCATCTGGGGTCAAATTTCAAAAGTTGCCCGATTGTCCTCAAACATGAAAAAACTCCCTTTTTCGTACGCCCACGGTTATGGGGTCAACGGTCAAAACAGGTCAAATTTAATTAATTTCAAATGACAAAAGCAATATTGCGGAAGTGTTGACCTAGGTCAAATAAATTTTAAAAAATCAACGGTGACCTCATCGTATATGCTGATTTATGAGCAACAAAAAATGGCATGTTTGGGCTAATTCACTGAATTGTAGCCTATAACGTCTAAATGAAACACTTCTTGCGCCAAATACAGAACTAATATAATGACTATTTTAAGTTTTAAAGTCTATTCAATATCGAGTTATACCCAAACTTGTTTCATGCATGTTTTTTGACAAAGCATGCATTTTCCCCCTTGCCATGAAAAAACATCACATTGATTACGTCACAAACTAAAATGTGACCCTTTTATTGCATAGCAT